>JAZFAU010000101.1:0-600000 GCA_037178615.1 Dione vanillae
GTTTTTAATTTAAAAATATAATATATAGCAAGATGGTAGATATATACATATTTTACTTGTAAATTTGGTAAAGTATAGTATGGCGTTTTAATGAAACATCTAAGTAGCCTTATATATGAAGTATTAATAAGATTATTGTGAAAAACAATCCTTAGTTAGCGGATATTTATACATATCTTCGTATAGAGATGCTAACACTGCAATAATTTATATATACAACACTTTGGGAAAACATAAAAATTTTGATGCAGTGTGACGAAAGCAGCATGCATGACTTAAAAGGTTAAAACGCTTGGACGGTTTTCAAAAAGCTATCTTTAGTGTGGATTAACATTTTAAAAACTATAAAAGTATGTCAAATATCATTATTTCTTGCTAAATGATTGTTCTTGGGAAAAATATTTGTGAATGGCAGAGGGAAATATACATAACCTTCGTCGATTTTAAAAAAGCCTTCAACACGCTGAGGTGGAGCAGTATCAGGGACCGAAAGCTCAAAATATTCCGGTCTAATGTTAAAACCGTTTTGCTATACGGGCAGACAAGAAAAAAAAATCATCTCGCCAACTATAAAAGACATCTCGCGCCATCTGCAAGTCTTCATTAACTATCTTCGCCGCATTCTCGATATTTACTAGCCCGAGAAAATCTCCAACGTACAACTCTGGGAATGCTGCGACGAAACTCCGATCGAACAGCAAATCAAACGTCACAAGTGGGGATGGATTGGCCACACGGTCCGAAAAGATCAGGATCACATCCCTAGGCAAGCCCTAGACTGGAATCTCCAAGGCAAGCGTAAACGTGGCCGCCCTAAACAGAGCTGGCGTCGGACGGTCGCTGCAGAGGTGGCGAAAATAGGGAGGACCTGGAGCGAAGTCAAGCGCGATGCTCAAGAGCGGGCGGGATGGCGACGCATTGTGAATGCCCTCTGCCCCATCTAGGAGACTTAGGACCTTAAGTAAGAAATTTGTAAAATCTAACAAACGACAAAATTAATTTATGGTATCCAAACATAATTATATACTTACAATTTTGTAAGTATAATAACTTCTATATGCAGTTATTTTCAAAAATCAAAAGGCAATATTCACTATATATTAGAATGTATGAATAGTTAAAAGTTCCATGCCATTGAAAAGTTTTTATGGTAAAAGTTTTTGTCATTCAAACTTTATTTCATTCATTGAGTTGGAACCCGTACTAAGTTTTCTGTTCATAGACTTAACATTTATAAATGGCTTGAATATTATTAATTAACCAGTTACATATACAATTAAAATGTTCAATGACTTATTCTTAAAATCATTGTTGTCTTATATATCTGTAGAATTATATCTTCATTATCGTATCGTAAGGTGTGCTTTTATCGATAGTGAGTATACGATATTGATTGTGATGATGCTAAGATGGAAAGGTGGTGTGAAGTGAGCTGACTCATTCTTAAAACTATATGAGAAAGAAACTATATAAACTGTATGAGAAAAACGCCTTGTTAATTGTTATATCTGTCTCTGGAGTAAGATTGAGATGAGTGGTGGGTGGATGACACAATGCAGTTAACTTACTAACCACTGATGATACTTAACACCTAGCAAGGTGAAGTGTATAATTACAGTTTTATAGGAAACTTAAATATCAACTTCTATAGCGCAAGTTGAAAAGAGCCTCTCGCATAAAATACAAGTATTGAGTTTTATTGAAAGGGAATAAAAATATCGGAAAGTAGACAATTTGTACTGCAACCTTTTACATATTAAATTATATTTTTTAACAATATAAGCGGTATTGTAGGTAGTATATATATATATATATATATATATATATATATATATATATATATATATATATATATATATATATATATATATATATATATATATATATATATATATATATATATATATATATATATATATATATATATATATATATATATATATATATATATATATATATATATATATATATATATATATATATATATATATATATATATATATATATATATATATATATATATATATATATATATATATATTGGCTTAAGCACTCGAATTGTTTTAAAGAGAACTTCAAAAGCCAGGTATGTGTAAATTTTATACAACGTTTTCATATGAAATATTACATTAAACTGCATTTACATGAAACATGTCGAAAGAGTTGGAGAGGTCAAGTGTTATTACACTGCACTCAGAGTTCAGAACAATAGAATGCTCGAGTATTCTGCACTGAAGGCAACGGCTAGTAATGTATGACTTGACTTTAAAATATTTTAGTTGCTATACGAAAATTTGCTTAATATTACTGTATATTTGAATTAGTAATTATATCTAGTTACTACTTTAATAATTAATAATATAATATTTTGATAATATTTACCTCTATACTTTAAAAAATATTCTGTTTTTTTTTGCCTCTCCCTTGATATTCCACTAATAGATGTTCTACTATATATATTGCTATTTTTCTGTAAATTTAACGTAGGATATCGTATTTCCATTTTTCAATTTCATGTCTTTTAGAGAAGTTGAGTGTTGGTTGATGAATTTAAATATTGTTGTTTAAGCCAATGGTTCCCTATCACTTACCAACTCAACCCTAACCATCAAAAGTTCACAAATTATATCAAAATGAGTACATATAAGTTCTTCTTTGCAGAAACGTAAGTTGACAACCACTGGCTATAGCTTTATCTTTACTAATTAAAATTTTTCATAATTACTTAGCAAATTAGAATGTTCAATTCTATTTTGCAAAGTTGTTAGGGCAGTGAACAAAAGATAGAAATATATACATACTCTTTTATTCTTAAATATTAAATATTAAACAGCCATAATTAGTCATTCAATAAAGCGATACCTTACTTTAATGCATACGGTTCCATTATTTAAATAACTTTAATACTCACCAAAAAAAATAACTTAATGAAGCATATCCTACCAAAAATATATTATTTGATAAAAAGCATCCTAAAATCATTTGACTTTGAAATTGATTAAAATCACTCATACCCCTGTATAAGTTCTATAACACGAGAGGTCAGGCCGCTCAATACATAATGCAAGGCTTTTCGACGCCTGCTTGCTCTTATGTAGATCGTGCTATTGGTTTTACTGACGCTCGTAGACGGAGAATTAGCGTATTAATGTTTGTACATCGATTTCACATGAAGTAGTCTAAGTGTCCAATGTAAGTCTGAAATATAGGTTTCTTCTTCTACATAATATCAAGTAAATATTTAATAGTAAAATCTGTTACTAATGCGTGAATAATAAAACATCTCCCAAGAAGCACAAGGGAAAAGTTATGGAATTGATTACGATAGACTACTTCTTTACAATGCAAAGAAAAAGAAAAACCGGTCAAGAGCGAGTTGAACTCGCGTGGAAAGGGTTCCGTACACAATATAGTGAAATATTTCCCCTGAAAACGTTTTTTCCCTAAAAACATTTTTTATCGAATTTATCATTTTATTTTCAATTTATGAAATCCTTATAGGTTTTCCTGTAATCTACAAGCCATAAACTATATGCAGTATTTTTTTTCAAATTTTTCGGTCCAGTAGTTTCGGAGATTAGGGGGAGGGAATGGTCAATTTTCGACTTTTTTCATGAATATCATCGAAACTATTAATTTTAAAAAATTCGAGATCCTGATAACAAGCCCTTTCATTTGATGTATGATTAAGTAAGGTTCACAATTTTTTTTTAATTACCTAATTTATCCCCCAAAAATTATCCTTACTTCAAAAAAATATTTTTTACCTTACACATCTGTGTTCGGGTCAGGACATTACACCATCCTGCCAAATTTCACCTGATTCGGTCTAGTAGATTCAGAGAAAATTGGCTGTGACAGACGGACGGACAGGAACACGAGTGATTTTATAAAGGTTCTGTTTTTTTATTTTTGTACAGAACCCTAAAAACAAGAAAAATTTAAATAATCTGTAATTACTAAAGATATAACAAAATCTGTGTACACATATTTTTATATCAACTTAATGACGTATCGATATAACAAGGGCCGTTTCAATAATAACGATAATTGATACGCACTTTATGAATTGGGGAAAGCAGAAACAAAACGTAATAATAAATATGAAAATTGTTCTTTTGGATTTTCCTTATGATATTTTAATTTGTTGCCATTAATTTTGCAGTATCATAAAAGATTTTTTTTGTCAAAATAATTGAACTAATTTATAATTGAATTTCGTTAAGTTAGATATTGTTTTTCAGCTAATTATTTAATGAGAATTATAAAAGTTCCATGATTCTGAGTATTTAAATAAGTATTGAGGCTAGTAACTTTGACGTAAGAAATATGTATAAGAATAAGTAGTGGAACGATGTGTTTTCACATTATTCTCTCTGTTTATTATTGCTATATGCAGTACTAAATAGATACTAATTTTGAATATCAATTAAAAATTATCTAACAAGTGTTCAATTCCAAACCTCAAAGAGCTTAGAACCTGAGTAACATTTATATGTTAATAATTATTTTTACAAATCATCAAATATTAGCGTATCAACGAAGTGCCTAATTGATTTCAATAGTCGATAATTAACACTAATTCTTTAAATTCCACCTTCTTCTAATTTGAACTTTGCATGCCCTTAAATTTCCCGATACAATAAGCAAAATTGACAACAGTGCAGAACAAAGCACAAATTGTTATGTCAATAGATATACATATGTTAGGAAAAATAATTTCTGAGAACAAAATAAGTTCTAGATATCACAACAATAATGTTGGTTAAACTGAAATCGATAAAGTTTCCTGCACAGCATCAACAAAGTAATACTCCATGGAATATTGTTTGCAGAAACAACTTGGAATTCTCACTCTCGGCATTAGCTGAGTTCGTGCACACTTACGACTTGCTGTATTCACGACCAATTATATTGGAAAATGTAAATATAAATAACAAATTGTATATTAATGTAATAATTAAGTAAATAATTTACTTAAAGGTTTACGGTTATTATTAATGAATCATTATTTAAAGTAACTCATATATAGACACATACTGGTAGTCTAAGACTGTTTTATGTCAAAAAATAAGATATATTAGTTTAGATTTTTTTATTCTTCTATTAAATTTATTCCAATATTAGAGTTAGGTTAATTAAACAAATGGCAATTTGTAATTATTTTGTATAAAATACATACATATGATAATATGTAAATAATTGCTTATATCTGTGATATATCTGAAATTTTCATAAAACGTATAGGCAAATCTAAATTATAAAACATTTAAGTATGTTGATTTTTGTGTTAATGATTTGAATTGAGAATTAGATTATTCTTCGTCTTAACTTTAACTTATATTATCTATAGTTTAATTGATGTTATCAAGAGTTTCATATCTTTACTCAATTAATAGAAAAATAGTAGTATCTATTCGTCCAAAATACCTCAGTTCCTTAAGACGAAAGTCTGTAACCAATGTGTGTTACCAATGAAGATTTACGGCACAGAAACGTGGTCTCTTACTACTAGCCTCATAAAGAAGCTCAAGGTCGCTCAACGAGCTATGGAGAGGGCCATGCTCGGCATTTCTTTACGAGATCGTGTGCAAACGAACGAAAGTAATCGACATAGCCTAACGAATTAGTAAGTTGAAGTGGCAATGGGCAGGGCACATAGTACGGAGAACTGACCACGTACCGGCAAGCGCAGCGTGGGACGACCTCCTACCAGGTCATACGACTTGGTCCGGGTTGCAAGCAGCCACTGGATGCGAATAGCATTAGACAGGGCGCACTGGAAGTCCCTGGGGGAGGCCTATGTTCAACAGTGAAGGTCCTACGGCTGACATGATGATGATGATGATGATAGAAAAACAGTCTTAACTGACGAATAGATATTATTTCCCTTTTTTTAATACGAAATCCTTACTCCTGCTCAAATTAACAGCAATAAGCATACTATGCTTATTGCTATTAATTTAAGCAGTGTCTATGTGATAATGTTAGAATCAACATATTGTATTGGAGGAAGCCAAATTTCTACAGTTCATAGTTATTCAGTAATTTGTCTTATTAAATAATAAAAAAATACAAAAGACTCTCGTCGCATACCAACAGAACGCCATTCCTTCAGAATAAATAAATCGTCATGAGCATTACTGGCACTTTCTCCTGAAGAAATGAGTGTGAGATAAAAATGAGAAATACTTTTATTTTTAGATTATACATAAAGTTTGTGCGGATCAATAATGTACTTTTAGTAGGGACTTGGTCTAGATATATAAGCTAAATTGTTAATATATTATATAGTGATGTAATACACAGTGGTTAGCAAAGGCTAGTAGTGTAAAGGTAGTTAATGATGACTATATCAATGACAAAGACACATGAAGTTAATCAGTTCTACAACCAGTTCCGCTCAGGCTAAGCCATACTTGTTATACCTATATTATATGTAAACATGTTATTTTATTTAAAAGATGTGTTGAAAAGTTTCTTTCGCCATTTCTTCTCCTTTACCACAAAGCACCTTTCCGCAATAGTAGTAGATAAAAGTTGATGTGCATAAGTGTATCTGTAATACTAACATGAATAAATGATTTTTGATTTTGATTTTGAATATGACTAATTTAATTTGATCCGCATTCGGAAAAAATAATATTTAATTTAACAAATAGAACGTAGTAAGTGAAATTTGTGGCAAAAGCAATTCAATTTTAATTTAATGTTAACCAAAATAAAATCCAGCTTACATTCAAGAAACCTAAACAATCTAAGCAATGCAGTATTCACCTGCAGCGGCAATTGAAAGCTTAAAAGTTCGGCTTTCTTTGTATCATTTTATTCCGTTGAGATTTTGTTCGAGAATTGCACAAACACAATTTCACGCCTTAGTTCGTTATTGAGAAAATGTGATATTTAAGTTGTGATAAAAATGCTATTGGTAACACGAGAACACTTTAGCCGAATTTATTTACTTATTTGACGACACGTATAAGGTTATGTTACTAATATTTGTGTGCTTTTACTGACTCTGTGTATGTTCATTTTATTTAAGTTGAAATTAATAAATCAAATGTTTTAAAATTAACTAATTTTTTAAATAAAATATTATTACAGTACGATTTTTAAGTATACTAGGAGAAACTTAAGATACATATATTCGCTTTATTTAGTTCAAATTAAAAGCGGCTTGTAATAAGTGGAATAGCATCCCACTAAAGATATAGAATTAAAAATACAAAAAAGAATATATTTTACTACAAAAAATAATTTAAGATCTGTCATAAATAAACATTGAACTCTTTTGGAAGTTTAAATTTAACACACTGAACCACAACATAGTTACATCAATATAATGAATCATTCCTTCATTTGGCAAAGCAGTTACTTGTAATGAGAGTATTATTTCACTCGAAAGACCCTTCTTTAATTTATTTCTGAAACAAATGGCACAGCGTAAATTATGCTTAAGCTAAAAAATAGTTGTAGCTTAAGTCAAATATTTATTTTTTATATAATATAAGCGATATTAGTGGGTTCAAATCCTAATAATAGCTTTTAAAAATAGATTCCAGGGATCATGGCACGGAGTATAGTGTCTGTCTGTGAACGAGACAGTTAGTGGGTTCGATTGGGCAAATCACAGTCAGTCAGTCAGTCAGTCACAAAAAACGGTGCCTCGAAAGTTGGAAAGCGATGAACGGAGTGACTTAACACTAGGTTCGTACGATTGATATGGTTACATATGGCTGCCAGCGTGCAACTAAAAAAAATGTGACAGCAAAAACATATGAATACGTTTAGACTATCTTCTAGTTGCGTATATCTATAACTTCTAGGTGCTTCTCACAAAATGGTTAGTTTTAACATTTTATTCTTTGATAAGCATCTTATGAAAATGACAATAGATAATATGTAAATGGATTCTCGTTTTAAAATATTCCGTTCCCCACTTTAAATCCGGATTCGAGAATGGTTTCCTTGAGCTGTTGAGTTATTGCTTAAATGTACGCTATGTTTAACTTTTATCAGTATACTATAATACTGAACTAAACTAAATTACTTATCATGCTCAATAACTTGTAAGTTAAAGAAGCAGTTTATTATTTTATGTTAGTTAACTGAACTTTAATATTAACTTTGAATCTAATCCTTCCTCGATAGTATATATACTAGTTATACACCAAACAATTTCAATTAAATTAGTTCAGTATAAAATACTGAACTAATTTAATTGAAATTGTTTGGTGTATAACTCTAATCTAGCAACAACTCGTAATCTATGATTATTTTTAATTGAGTTGAATTTTTCAACTTTTAATGTCAAGCTATTAAATGTTTTTATACAGTTTAAAAATGAAAAACAAAACAACTGAATAGAATTGAACTAATAATCACTATATTCAAAAACACGTCGTCACCTGCGCCATATCTTCAACAACCTAACAGTATAAGCTACACCTACACGTATATTAAACACATATATATTTGGTTGTCCGCAAACCACCCTTCCTTATTGCCAACACACAGGTGCATCTTGGTAGCAATCACTGAAATTAGAGACTGCTAGTATTTAGAATGACAATAGGTGTATGTGAAAGTATGAACCTTTGGTTATATATGTATGTATTGTATGTGTAATTTACGACGTTTTATATTTATTTATGCTAAAAAGCCGATTTTTATAGTTATAATTAATCCATTTAATATATATATATATATATATATATATATATATATATATATATATATATATATATATATATATATATATATATATATATATATATATATATATATATATATATATATATATATATATATATATATATATATATATATATATATATATATATATATATATATATATATATATATATATATATATATATATATATATATATATATATATATATATATATATATATATATATATATATATATATATATATATATATATATATATATATATATATATATATATATACTTAGTCTGGCCATAAATACTGTTACTATTCAAAAAAAGAAAATATTACGTTTGAATTTGGAATCTGTCATTTTTATATGATTGCTTGATGTGTTTTCTTATTTTCGCGCCATTATATTGTTAAATATTTTGTTATATTAAAATGGAGTGGGGTGATAAAGAGAACCGAATCGCTGTGATTGCCTTACATAAAGTAGGTATGGAGAAAAGTGCCATTTTTAAAACCCTCCACCCGCTTGGTATTAGTCAAATGTTTGTTTACCGGGCTATTGATAGGTACAATGATACCTCCTCTGTTTGTGACAGAAAAAGATCTGGCCGTCCACGTACCGTTCGTGTGAAAAAGGTGATTAAAGCAGTTAGGGAAAGAATTCGAAGAAATCCTGTCCGTAAGCAAAAGATTTTATCTCGGGAGATGAAGATAGCTCCTAGAACCATGTCGCGTATATTAAAAGATGACTTAGGACTTGCAGCCTATAAGAGACGTACTGGTCACTTCTTAACTGATAATTTAAAGAAGAATAGGGTGGTAAAATCCAAACAACTACTTAAGCGGTACGCAAAGGGAGGTCACAAAAAAATTTTGTTTACGGATGAGAAAATTTTTACAATTGAGCAGTATTTTAATAACAAAATGACCGTATTTATGCTGGAAGCTCTAAAGAAGCTTCGCAATTAGTAAACAGAGTACAACGTGGGCATTATCCCACTTCAGTGATGGTTTGGTGGGGTGTTAGCTATGAAGGGGTGACTGAGCCATATTTTTGTGAAAAAGGTATTAAAACGTCGGCACAAGTTTATCAAAATACCATTCTTGAGACGGTAGTTAAATCTTTAACTAACACCATGTTCAATAACAAAGAATGGTGCTTTCAACAAGACTCGGCACCGGGTCATAGAGCTCGATCCACCCAATCTTGGTTGAAAACTAACGTTCCGGACTTTATCAGCACTGAAAACTGGCCGTCGTCAAGTCCTGACCTAAATCCATTGGATTATGATTTATGGTCAGTTTTAGAGAGTAAGGCTTGCTCTAAACGCCATGATAATTTGGAGTCCCTAAAACGATCCATTCGGTTGGCAGTGAAGAATTTTCCTCTAGAAAGAGTTCGTGCTGCTATTGATAACTGGCCTCAACGTTTAAAAGACTGTATTGCAGCCGATGGAGACCACTTCGAATAAACATTGTATATTTTTAATAGTTATATATTGATGTATTAAACTAACTCACTATGAAAGGAATAAATGTTACGTATAAAAAAAAAATCGTGCTTTTCTTTATAACAATATTATGGCAAGACTAAGTATATATATATATATATATATATATATATATATATATATATATATATATATATATATATATATATATATATATATATATATATATATATATATATATATATATATATATATATATATATATATATATATATATATATATATATATATATATATATATATATATATATATATATATATATATATATATATATATATATATATATATATATATATATATATATATATATATATATATATATATATATATATATATATATATATATATATATATATATATATATATATATATATATATATATATATATATATATATATATATATTCACGCTTTATCCCGCACATGGCAGGGTAGGCAGAGGGAACTGCAGGAACCATATGAACCTAGTGTTAAGACACTCCGTTACTTAGTCCCTGCTTACTCCGTCCCCATATATATATATATATATATATATATATATATATATATATATATATATATATATATATATATATATATATATATATATATATTTTGCAAAAGTTTAGCTTTGAAAATAATTAATGATGATTCACTCTGAGTATAGCAATTTAGGAAACAGAAATTTAGAAACTAGCAGTCAAAATTACGTTCTCTGATATGCTGACAGTACATAAAAAGTTTTTTTTTTGTCTTGTCAGAAATTAGAAACGAAAACAACTAAATATTTTAACTGGGAATCGAACTCACAACCCTCTTGTATACAATGTAGGCGAATTTTTCGTTTAATTTTCTCTATTGCTCATAGTGCCCTCTTCTACTATCGTTCGTTAGTTATCGAAGTTCAGATCTCGAACGTGACTAATCCTAATCTTTCTGATCTAGAGCATGCGATTTGATATTTTAATGATTTATTTGTATATAATGAAATTAATTTTATTATGACGTTTTTAAATAATTCATTAATTATCTTGTTATATCATAGATAGATGATCACTATTTAATGTTTTTAGGATCGGCTCACCTAGTGTAAGAATAATATTTTTGTATACAGAAACAATTTATTGTATATAATAATATTTTTGTTCTGTCAGGCCTTCGCCTTTACTTTCGACAGCTGCAGCCCAACGGTGAGTAAGGTAAACTAAAAGATCACCAGTTGAACGACCATGGCGAAAGCCATATTGACGGTCGTTGATCAACTAGTGATCCTCTTGATAAACCAAGAGCTCGCTGTTTATTATACTCTCCATAACTTTGGAGAGCAGGGATGTGATATCGATAGGCTTAGAGTTTGCCGGATTCGAGCTGTCACCTTTCTGTTTATAATATTTCCTTTCTGTTTGTAAACAATTAGTTTATAATATTTGTCATTTCTTAAAGTTTATTCTATGGAGTAAACGAAGACAAGATCAAGAGTTTTATTTTTTTCTAAAAAAGACTTCTAAAGCTACACAATTACTAAAGCTATATAACTCTCAGCCTTAAAGTCTGAATGTAAAACAAATATTCAAATATTTACCAAAATCAAATGTTGTCGAATTTTGCAAAAGTTACACTTCTTATCCAAAGTTTGTAGCTACAAATGTTAATATGCAAACATAACATCACAATGTCCAAACAATGTTCCGAGTACCGGAGGTCAGTTTACACAGGCTGATGAATCGTCAGCTCTACTTCCACTCTGTTGGATATTTGTGGACTGATATTACTGGAATAATATTTGTGCGATGATTTGTTTTATTTAGTTTAAAGGGATTTACTATTTATAGATTGGACGTTCTGGTGTAGTTAAAATTGAAGTGAGAAAGATTAATGTGAATTTGAATGCCGTATAAGAGCTGTGGTATTAATAGAAATTGACAAGTTTTATAGATAAAAATATTATTGAATTTAAAAAAAAGTATATCTTTGGGCATTATAATAAAAATTCTGACTTCACATTTAGAAATTAACAAGTTCTAAATTGAATGAACTTCTATAAGAAGTACCAACGTTCTACTAATGTCAAACCCGAGATATGAAATTATGTACATTAAGTAATTTATCAAACTATTGACGTACAGTAGATTTAACATCACACATATAAATTATTAAAAACCTTACTCACCTCAATTCGTACATTAGTACGTGAAGTTAAAAAATCGCTGACGTCGTACAGGCCTGTATAAACAGCCAGATCCAAACTTGGACGTTTTGATTTTAGCATTTGCTTAGGTGACACATTCGTGTCAGGTCTCCGTTGTTAAGCATAAATGAATTTTCATTTTACACATTTTGTATGTATTTTAATAAAATGATGTGAATATGTTTTGTGGCTATTTAAAGTCAAGTCCAATATATAGTTTGTAATATAGCACTAAGTTAATATAAACTTCTTAATTTTTATTAATTATATTAAAATTATATTTAAATATTTCTTTATTTACTTATATATTTTCCTTAAAATTCTGTTGCAATATCAAAAAGACATTATATTCAATCATAATAAGCAATATTAAGAAAACTTACGTAGGTATCACTAAATATCGTAAAAGTTGTATCACGTAATACGCCCACAAGGTCTATACTCGAAGTCTACGGTGAACACAAAATTACGCCGATCACGCAAGAAAAACTTATAAATTGCGCCTGAAACTAAAGTAATATTAATGAACGTTTGTTATATGAAATATTGTCAATAATACGCCGTTATTGGATCTACTTTATATTAAGCTTACCTTATGTTGGAAGGAAGGTTTTAATATAGTTCTTTTTTGAAATGTCAGTATATAATGATATCATAATTCTTTATCCATCCTTTGCGCCACCACGGTCTAGATAAGAAAATATTTATGAATTCAAAAAAGTTCTTGTATCTTTTTTATAAATTTGGCCTTTTGTTATAATATTCCTACGTTACTACTAATCTATTTGTTTTGTCCTATCGTGACAAAATTCATAGTTTATTTTAACATGACTTTTATTAACAATATATATATATATTGGCTTATTATTATATAGCCTTGCTATGTCAAAATAAAACATAGTTACATATAATAATTGTATTATAAGAAATTGATCTTTAAATGATAATTGTATTTAATATTTTCAACTCAAACTCTTCTCTTCAGTCAAACTCTTCAGTCAAAGTATCCAAAATAACTAACAAGTGACTCAAGCTAGTTAGTTCTCTTAGTACGATATTTCATAAAAAAAAGCCAAGTCGCTTGCTGACGTGATGCTTCGTCATTTGCAGCGACGACTTAGCTGCACAATGGTCCGTGTGATTGCTCCCACTGATTTTAGAATTCAAGATATAAAATATTAGCGGATTTAGAAATCCTTTAAGTAGCAGATAATAAAACATTTTTTTTTAGCTTCACGCGTTATCCCGCACATGGCAGGGTAGGCAGAGGGAACTGCAGGGACCGTGGGAACCTATTGTTAAGACACTCCGTTGCGTAGCAGGGGCTAACCCTGCTTTCTACGTCCCCACTTTCCGCCGTTTTCGAGGCATTGCGTGTTGAGTGGCAAAACTCAACGCCGCGCTTTGCCTAGTTTACCAGAGCGACTGGGGATCGAACCCAGTAACCGTCGCGTTACAGGCAGACGTTACGCCTCTGCGCCACGACGGTCCTAAAACAATTTAAAGCTCTAAAATGTCTTTGACAATGTTTATTTTAAAAAGTTTCCAATAAATATGGATAATTAGATTTTGCAAATATGGAACTCTATCTATCAATAACTTATAACTTATTAAAAAGTGTGGAATAGTTCTAGTTAAATCACTTCTTTCTTTGAATCACTTGGAAGCGCTTCAGCTTGCTTTTTACAGGATAAAGAAAATATTTTAGATTTTCTAATTATACGTTAAATTTAAGATTGGTTTTACGTATCTATATATTATGTATATAATATCATAGACTTTTTATTTAGAACTTATTTATTCATAATAAAATTTTTTGACTCGACGCTCATTTTCTAGGATTTCGATATACTCCTACAAAAATCGCCGTCGCTTACATTTTAAATCAACATATTCAGCTAAGCGTAAAGTCGCTGTCAATCAACGTTGAAGTCACCTCGAGGATTTATTGATGGGCCCTAATGGATTATCAACATTATAAATATATTGAACAGAAAATTTTCAACGATATATCTGTATAGAAAAAAATCTTTTGTAGAAGTGTATATTATTTTAGGATGGAGGACCGTCGTGGCGCAGAGGCGTATAATCTGACTTCTTTCTACTAGACTTTCCTATTTTCATTTTCTTTGCTCTGGCAGCGAGGAAAAGCACGGCATAATGCTTCGAAAAGACGGAGAACGGAGTGTCTTAACACTAGGTTCTCACAGTTTCTGTAGTTCCCTCTGCCTACCCTTACAGAGTAAAACGTGTAGCCGCAATATCACAAGGATGATAGATGCATGGACATGGATTTTTTATCTCAAAATTAGTAAGTGTTAAAATATTTTTTAAAATATTAAATTCCTATGTAGATAAAAGTTTAAATTTTATTTTTTCGAAATAGAACAAAAATAAAGGTGGAAAAGAAGTTAGTAATAAAACAATGGTTGCCTGTAAAGTCGATTTTACGGGCGAAGATTTTACGTGACAACGTCTTTTTCTCGGTAGAATAAATTATTGATATGAATATTATTAAACTGCACAATAGGAACAAGGAATTCAATGAAAGTAAGAATTGCACAAATTTTAACTATAGAAAATATATTTTGTTTACTAAAACATTGTACATGTAAACTTAAACTTAACTAATTCCTATTTGAGTGATTTTGTTGAGGATAGGACGATGATAGGAGAAATATGAAATGAAAGGAAGTGTTTCTGCTGTAATGTGTCCTGTGAAAAGCAAGACGATGGTTTTAACGTAGTTGACTTAGAAACGTTTGATACGCAATCAAGATGAAATTAAGAAACGAGTTGTCAGACTTTACGTTTTTGTTAAAACCACCACACAGAAGAATCGGTATACTAGAATCAACTTGCACGAACGGTGGCACGTACTGGCTGTTGTTGAACGTACGGACCGAGTCCTTGCCATAGTAACATTCCAATATCCTGCATACTAGCTCCTGGATGAATATATACAGCACTGAGTATAAACTTGAAGCTTGTATTAGCGGCGAAGCAAGTAACGTCAGTCATGCACATGTCACCCTTGTAAATGACGAATCTAAGCACTCCACATTTTCCGATCCGAACTGAATCCGACCGATCATAGTTCGGTGACTCATCGTAACGTTACCGGGCGTTACACTTTTTCATGAGTGGCTCCAAGCCGCAACCTAATTTAAGACGTTGTCACGTCAAAAATTAAACATCTTTGTTATTTTACAATTATAGAAGGCATTTCAAAATTTTACAAATTGTGTGTCAAATAAATATGACAGCCTCAAAAAACTATTTATACCAATAATAATACCAATATACAATTATAATACTTTACTATGAAATGAAATAAAAATTAGAATAAATATGGAAAATATTGAAACATACCGAGAAAACGAATAAGAGTTTGTTCAAGCAAATCAGTTTATCACCACGATATATTGCTGCTATGGCGGAACAAAGTGAAATTGCTTATACAATAACATATATGACATTATATACGTATATAGATAGTGGCTTTATAGGCGACGCAGATGCGATCAGAAATATGGCCCTCTTATAGTTTATTGGCATTTTCGTAATAAATCAACAATATAAGTAATAGATAACTTTGTTTATGTGTAAGGCGTATAGTAGAATTTTACGCTTCTACTTTTCGTTCTCTATTTTCCGGTCAAAATATACTTTCAAATAATAAAATTTGTTACTATTTCGATTTTTTTCCATATCCATTAGATGTGCTTTTTATAAATCATTTCAATCAGCAATTTAGTTATCCTGAATGTCTGAATAATGTTTTAAACAAATTGTACGAAAAAAAATATTTAATAAGCTATTTATTATATTTCAACGCATATATGTCAAGTTTGCATCAAATATAATCACAATCTGGCAGAGTGCAAGCTTGATAATGCTTTATACTTGTAACGATTTTTTCCTGTAAAATTGAACACACAGACACAGACACACACACATACACACACACACACACACACACACACACACACACACACACACACACACACACTTCATAAGTATAACCCTCTCTTTCCTTCTCTGAATATTCTTAAACAGAATCATATGATATATTCATATAAATATCTTCATATATTATATACATATAAATAACAAGATATAAATTTAAAATATTAATTATTAAAAGTTAATCATTTCCTCCAACTAACAGCAAACCGAGTAGATCACATTTCCTTATAATGAGGGGAGAAAATGCATAAAGTAATATTTGAAAATATATTTAAAGTTGTATTTTCATAATATCTTAACAAAGCTTGTTAAAAAATATGTTTACTTTAACAAGGTATCTTTAGATATTGTGTATTCTAATATTCTATTACGTATTATTAATTTCTCATGCGATATAAAAAATTAGTAATTTAAAAAGAAATCTATATTTTTATATACAGATATATGTATGTATTGCATTATTTCTTTAACATCGATGTACGATGATATAAGGAAATCATCGAATGTTAACGAAGCGTAATCAACGCTGCAAATCATACAGGCCCATTTACACGTATTTAGCATAGGAACTAATTGTTATATATATATATATATATATATATATATATATATATATATATATATATATATATATATATATATATATATATATATATATATATATATATATATATATATATATATATATATATATATATATATATATATATATATATATATATATATATATATATATATATATATATATATATATATATATATATATATATATATATATATATATATATATATATATATATATATATATATATATATATATATATATATATATATAAAACTTAAAAATATTATTAACAATGTTTAATTAACACTGAAACAAAGATATCTATTTCATCAAACTAATTTGAATACGTTAATTAACAATTGAAATTATTTAAAATGGCCGTCGAGGCATTTCACTTAGAAATAGCAAGCTTTTTGGACGATCATCCGAATGTTGAGCATTTCTTAAATGGTCCCTTCATGAATAAATTTAAATGGCAAACAATTTTGTTTAAACACAACAATTGGTAAATCTAATGAAATAAATAAGTATCTTGTTATAGATATATTTAATACTTTTCAATATTAAGAAAATTATACTATATATACACAATTTATTATGTTCTATTTTAGTTCTACTATTTTATTCTACTAGGGGGCCGTAGTGGCGCAGAGGCGTAAGCGTCTGCCTGTAAACGCGACGGTTTGTGGGTTCGATTCACTCGACTCGGGAAAGATAAATTTTTCTATTTCAATTTTCTTCGCTCTGATAACTAGGCAAAGCGCGGTGTTGAGTTCCGTCACTCAACACGCAATGCCTTTAAAAAAGGCGGAAAGCGGGGACGGAGAAAGCAGGGACTAAACAACGGGTTAACTTAACACTAGGTTCCCGCGGTCCCTGCAGTTCCCTCTGCCTACCGTGCCAGGTGCGGGATAAAGCGTGAAGCTATAAAAAAATACTTCATACTATAAAATCTTATAATGAAACAAAAAAAAAATTATAAACAAATATAATTTGTATATAATAATAAATAAATATATAAATAAATCTTACAAAAACACTAAAAAGAAAAAGCAATTCTATATTATATTAACTTAGTTTTAGCTCTAATTAAAATTATTACATTTCTTTTACTTCCGTTCAAACTCCGCAATTTACTGACTTGCCAGAAATAAAAGGCTCTTTCTTAATTTGTTTTGTTTGTTTCATAAAAGCATAGTATTAAACTACTTAGAGAAACATTTTAAATAAAACGTAGATTTGCTACTACCTTAAAATATAACAATAGATGGTTATATGCTATAACAACATGACGGTGTAAGAAACGCCCATTGTCTATGTAAAATAAATTAAAGGCTTAGCTAAGGGCAGACGTCAAGAGTGAAGGAGCCTCTAGCTATACGTGTGTCTATATTGTAATTGTAGTGAAAAGCTACTTTGTTGAATAATATACTAAATTTAAGCTATCATTAAAGTTCCGACGACTTTATTGTAATATTTCGTAGTTCGTGAGTCTACTCAGTGGTTGGGAGTTCGATTCCCATTCGGTGATATATTTATAATAAAACTGTTTGACATAAAACAAATTGAAGAGAAAATTCATTATTACTGCGACTCTCATTCTATTTTATTGATCTGAATCTTTCATCACTGTTCATTCGTTGGTACTTCTTTTCCCTTTTTTTCATGATTTATCCCGCTCACAGCAGGGTAGATAGAAGGAACCGTGACAGCCCAGAATTAAGACACGTCGTTCCCTGCTTTCTACCGCTTTCGTGACATAGCGTCTTGAGTGGCGGAACTCAACGCTGTGCAACGTAAATTGCCAGAGGAATGAAAATGTAAATAGAAAAATCTACCCTGAGTGAGAATCGAACCCACACACCGTCGTGTTTACAAGCAGACGCAACTTCAACTTCAACATGAATAATATATGGATTAGACGTATCGTTCATATATTTTTTTAAATATAGCAAAATGAATAATACTCGACTGTTGTAATCTAAACTTTAGACATTAATCACATACTAACGTAATAACGTATAGAAAGTTTATAAGTTTTAATAGTTGAAGTCATAACGTTACAACATATACCTATATGTAATAAAATTTCTATTAAATGAAACTTCATAGAAACTATTATGTGGAGTTTCAATTAAAACTTGCAAAATCCTTTCTTTATGAAATGTATAAAAGTTTCTTCTGACAATCTTCGTTATAATTTCCTAACAGTGCAATTAAATTTATTTTATTTCAGCAAAATTCAGCTGAAAATATTTCTGTTAACTTGTGATATATTTGCAAGGTATTTATAGTAATTTGACGTATTCTTTTAGATATTATAAGACTTGAAGATGATTTTGAATTCCTTTACAAAAATAAATAGCTAATGGTTTTTATTGGAATACATATTTTACAATATAAGTATTATATATTTATGTAAATATTTCACATAAGGGGGGATTTTGAAGGCACTGTCACTATAAATTTGGTCGTAAAGCTATACACATTTTCTAAACAATTTAATTGTTACAGACATACATTATATAATACGTCTTAATTAGAGGTTTTAACTTTATAAGTTAATAATTAATTGAGACACAGAAATTCCTTTGTAATTTAAATCATAATTGTTCAAAATATTTGACGTATATTAATATTTTAGCTAATTTGTGTAGCTGTGAACGCTTTTTAAAAACAACGTGACAGTAACGGGTTCGATTTCTACTTACGGAAATATACATATGGAATAGAATTGAGTATTTTGAATTATACGTTATAGAAAGACAAAACAAAATGTCGAGTTCCATCCCTTAATATTTAATGTATAGAATTAGGGCATGAATTTAAAATCTTCTTGTAGTGCTGGATCTCTTCTGTACGGGCATAATGACTATATTAGTCTATACTTTTTCAATCGTTTGAAAGAGGTATTGAAATTGAAGTACTGATATTTATTAGGGTTCGTACGTTCAAATATTTGGAGTCACCCTAATTGTCGCCGACAGAAAAACTATCGCAATAAATCCATTAAAAAAATAAAAATTTGTTAATAAAAAGTTATTGGAGATTAATATTTTTACGACCGTACTAACAACTATATTTAACAAAAACACTAATTTCTTATCAATCATTCATTGTTTTCTAAAAAGACCAACACACGTGTTTTATTACAACTCAAGTTGCCGCACCGCCGTTTGAAAATTTCTTAGAATAGGCGGTTATAAGCATTGTTGTAGTAATAAGTTATGTATAATCTTTGGAATATGGGTGTATTATTTCAAAAATTATCAGTTTACGCAACACAGACACGCGACCATCGCACGTTGTTTTTATAAAGCGTTCACAGCTACACAAATTAACTAAAATATTATATATACGCTGAATAATAAATATTAAATTACAGAATTTTGAAGAAATATATTTTAACTTGTAAAGGAATTCTTTGTCACTTTCAATTAATTATGAACGTATAAAGTTAAAATCTCTTATTAAGACGTATTATATTATGTATTTAAGTAGCAATTAAATTGTTTAGAAAGTATGTATAGCTTTACAATTAATAAATTTGTAGATGTAAAGAGAATTAATCATCTTTTTGTAAACATTTGAGATTCGCCACATGACATTATCTTGGAACTCCGCACTTAATTTTGGCTTTTACATTCTCCCTTTGTGAGTGTTACTTACAAAAATATATAATACTTATAATAATTATATCGTAAACTATATATTCAAATAAAAAACAATCCGTAGCTATTTTTCTTAGTATTTAAAAAACATTTTCCGGTCTTTACTATTTAATATCTACAGGAATATGTCAAATTACTAATAGCCTTGCAAATTGTATAACAAATTAACAGAAATATTTCCCAGCTGCATTTTGCTGCAGCAAAATATATTTAATTCCACTGTTAGGATATTATAATCAAGACTGTCAGAAGAAACTTTTATATATTTCATAAAGAAAGGATTTTGCAAGTTTTAATTGAAACTCCACACAATAGTTTCTATGAAGTTTCATTTAATAGAAACTTTATTATATATAGGTATATGTTGTAACGTTATGACTTGAACTATTAAAACTTGCAAAGTTTCTATACGTTATTACGTTAGTATGTGATTAATGTATAAAGTTTCAATAACAACTGTCGAGGATTATTCAATTTGCTATATTAAAGAAATATATGAAAGATACTTCTAATCTAAAATAAATATATGTAGAAGTTGAAGTTGCTGATCGTCGTGGTGCAGGACCGTAGCATATGCCTGTACGCAACGGTTTGTGAGTTCGATTCCCATTCGGGGAAGAGTTTTCTGGAAAATAAATTATTTGACGTTCAAAAATGAAGCATGTTGTTCTTATCTTGAAAAAAATTGTTTGACTTTGACTATTTCCATTTTCTTTGCTCTGGCAACTAGGCAAAGCGTAGCGTTAAGTTTCGCCATTCAACATGCTATGCAGCGATAAAGGCCGAACGGCGGAACGAAGTGCCTTAATACTTGGTTCCCACTGTTCCCTCAGCATACCTTGCCATGACCAGGACAAAGCATAAAAAAGAGAACAAGAAGTACCAACCGGGAATAAAAAAAACAGGATTATACTTTTATAGAGTGATGAATGATTCAGACCAACGATAGAATAAGAGTCGCAGCAATAAAGAATTCTCTCTTTAATTTTTCAATATACACATTTCACCAAATGGGAATCAAACTCTCAACCACTGCGTAAACTCACGAACTCACGAACTGCGACAAAATATCTCTAAGAAGACGTCAGAACTTTAATTTAAGTTCAAATTTAGTATATTATTCAACAGAGTAGCTTTTCACTACAATTACAATGTAGACACACGTATAGCTAGAGGTTCCTTCACTCTTGACATCTGCCCTGAGCTAAGCCTTTAATTTATTTTACATAGACGTTGTTATATGCTCCATCAATTGTATAACTTTACTTCAGTAGTATATCTCATTTAAAATGTTTATTATTTAAAAATATTTATGCGAGTGCTTTTGTGTCTTAGATAGGTTAATCGTGTTAATATCTCTTTTAACCATCTTCTATTATATAAAAAATATGGTGAATTTACCTTAATTTAATGATGCATTTTGTATGACTAAATTCTGGGAATAAACATATTTTACGCGCAAATTCTCTGAATATGGTGTTGAAATAAATGTTTAAACTTCACGAATTTCTGTCAGTTAGAAGAAAAATAGTTAATGAGAAGAAACAACTTAGCGTTCCATGGATTCACGGTGCGGGTGCCGGGCCCATCGTGTTGTAGGAAGAGGAGCTCCGAGCAGCGCTTGGGACTTGCGACCCAAGTGTAGGTTTAAAGGACCCCTTTAAAATGCATTAACGCTCACCTTCACCATCCGAGCTCCCACTACTTATAAGCCTCTCAATACTTATACTACATATATGATGAAGAAGGACCACTTCCTCCTTAGACCTAATTATTAAGCTTTTATTAAATAAATAAAAAAATTAAAAAAAGGCTTTTTGTTTCTTCCAAGTTAGTAAGTTACCGAGTTTGACAGGAAGTAAAATAAGTAAAATAATCATTTTAATTACAATAAAAATGAACTTAATACTGTACTAAATTGACATTGATAGAAACAAGTTAAAAAAACTAAAATGTAGAAATTTTAGTTTTTTTAACTTGTTTCTATATACATATATTTCGTATATATATGTATATATATATATATATATATATATATATATATATATATATATATATATATATATATATATATATATATATATATATATATATATATATATATATATATATATATATATATATATATATATATATATATATATATATATATATATATATATATATATATATATATATATATATATATATATATATATATATATATATATATATATATATATATATATATATATATATATATATATATATATATATATATATATATATATATATATATATATATATATATATATATATATATATATATATATATATATATATATATATATATATATATATATATATATATATATATATATATATATATATATATATATATATATATATATATATGTTTTTTATTTTAATTTTAATTCTATCAATAACTATTGTTATCTTTTAAAAAATGAACTAAATAGTACATTACAATTTTCCTTGGGTCGTAGGTAACTATACAACAGATATACAACGAAATACTTATTATTTATTTCATTAGATTTATCAATTGTTGTGTTTAAACAAAATTGTTTGCCATTTAAATTTATTTATGAAGGGACCATTTAAGAAATGTTCAACATTCGGATGATCGTCCAAAAAGGTTGGTATTTCTAAGTGAAATGCCTCGACGGCCATTTTAAATAATTTCAATTGTAAATTAGAATTGAATCGTATTTGGCGTATTCAAATTAATTTGACGAAATAAATATCTTTGTTTCAGTATAAATTATACACTGTTATTACTATTTTGTAGTTTCAATTAAGTTTTTTATATCCTTTGCCTCAGTGGGAATAATTATAGATAAGATAAGGATTCGCTCTTACACTAAACATACGTAAATGTAGGTTTAGTTAGTGAGCATTTGGTGCAAGAAACAATGCAATAGATACATATGTAGAAAAGAATGTATTTTTTTTAATTTACTAATTTTTTACGTTGCAAGAGAGATTACAGTTAACATTATTTAATTAAGGACCGTCGTGGCAAAGAGGCGTAAGCGTCTGCCTGTATACGCGACGGTTTGAGGGTTCGATTCCCACTCAAAGAAGATGGATTTTTCTATTTCCATTTTCTTCGTTCTGGAGACTACGCAAAGCGCGGCGTTGAGTTCCGCCACTCAATACGCAATGCCTCGATTAAGGCGGAAAGCGCGGACGGAGAAAGCTGGGACTAAGCAACGGAGTGTCTTAACACTAGGTTCATATGGTTCCTGCAGTTCCCTCTGCTTACCATCCAATATGCGGGATAAAAGCATGAAGATATATATACTATTTAATTAAAATATCAGCTATGAATAATATCGAAGACAATATAATACATTAAATTTAAAGATAATTTAAGGAATTTTTCTATCGTTTACAGGCATACGTCAATCCGCAGAGGAGGAGTCACGACGGTCTGCAATTTCTATTAAATTTATTTTATTTCAATATTTTATTCGTTCTAATTAGAAATAACAAAATGTAATGTGAACGCGAATAAGATTCGGGATATCTCGTCGGCGACATAATGAGATTGTGTTCGGTCCAAAAACGATTTTCAGTAGCAACATTTACTCATAATAAATTACAATATTCTCGTACTTAATATTCTGGAAATAATATTTTATTTTTAGTAATAACACTTCTATACTTTTTAGATACTAATAAAAAAAGCATATTTTAAATAAACACATGTATAAGCAAATAATAATATATGTGTCATTAAATTTATATATTGACTGAAGATATAATTTAATAATACATATATAATAATAATACTTCTAGGTATATATCTTATATAGTAGGATAAATAAAAGGAAATTATTTTTAAAACATTCCGATCCTCACTTTCTGCACAATTTCAAGATTATCTAAACCATCCATTTCTATTATCATAGATAAAAAATATATTTTTACGTTTCTAACACCACAATTAATTTAATTTAAAATAACAGTGATTCTTAAGATCACTGACTAAGAGTAAAATTAAAAGACTTTGAATAAAATAATAAATAAATAAATAAAAATCATTTTCAATAAATTCAATTTATTAATAACATCCTTAAAGTCCATCCAAGTAATAACATCCTAAAGTTCCGTCAGATTTTGTTTCATCTCTTGTTACTATACTAAATAATTGAATTCCCCAAGTGGGAATCGAACTCACAATCGTCGCGTTCACAGTTAAATTCTGTTTTACTACGCCATGTTGATCTCAAGCTAAATAAAGATTTTCTTGATTATAATTGTAAAAGAAATTAGTTTTTATAAAGTCCAAGATAAACGAGCAATTATAGACGATTCTTATTTAGAAAGGTTTAACTCTTTTTGATAAACGATATTCTCTGTGAATATAAATATCAATTTTATTGACGATACTCTCAAAGTAATTTAGTTAAATGAAATAAGATTTTATAAGGTGAAATTTGCGAGAGTTTTTAGTAGAAGGCCTATTATAGTGGCGAGGATAATGTACTATTTATTATTATTTTTCTTTTTTTTTTTTTTTTTTTTTTTTTTTTAGCTTCACGCTTTATCCCGCACATGGCAGGGTAGGCAGAGGGAGCTGCAGGAACCATAAGAACCTAATGTTAAGACACTCCGTAACTTAGTCCCTGCTTACTCCGTCCCCACTTTCCGCCATTTTCGAGGCATTGCGTGTTGAGTGGCGGAAGTCAACGCCGCGCTTTGCCTTAGATGCCAGAGCGAAGAAAATGGAAATAGAAAAATCCATCTTCTCCGACTGGGGATCGAACCCAGTAACCGTCGCGTTACAGGCACATGTTGCGCCTCTGCGCCACGACGGTCCTTATTATATTGTGAATGTAATAGTAATTAGATGTAGTTACGTATGTAGTTTGGCTGTTTGATTTGTGTTTGATTAGTATAAGGTTATCTATCTAGGATCGCCGTGGCGCAAAGGCACAGAGTCTGCCTTTAAAACGTTGGCTTGTGGGTTCGATTCCCATTCAGGTATTATTTCATTTCCATTTTCTTCGCTCTCGCAAGTAGATAAAGTTTGGTGTTGAGTTCTATCACTATAAATGCTGTAACTCGGTAGACGAAAAGCAAGGAACGGAGTGTCTTTACACTAGTTTGCTACTAGTTTGGTTCCTGAGCTTCCTTGTCAACAGAATTTTTTAAAAGACAGACAAAAATACAACTTGTTAGCAAAGATTATTATAGGGTTGATGACTATTTCAGTGACATAGACGCGTGGAGTTAATCAATTCTGCTCAGGCTAGGTCATACTTGTAATATCTTTATTATATGTAAAATTGTTATTTTATTTAAAACATGTGTTGAGGAGTTTCTTTCGCCATTTCTTCTCCTCCATGACAAAACACCTTTCTGAAATGGTAGCAGATAAAAAATTTACGTGCTTAAGTTTATCTGTGATACCTACATGGATAAATGATTTTTGATATGATATACATATATCACAGACACATATATAGTGATATAATCAAAGTCGTATTAACTCAATATTCAACATAGTAGTTTTCAGTTTAATTTTAAGCTCTCAAAGGCAACAAGGTTCAATTTGTTTCCAATTGCCTAATATGGTAATGACTTTGCTGAGTTTGCATTGTAAATCTTATGGGCAGTGTTCAGTCAAATATACTGCAGCTATACAATAGGTTGCCTTTGAAAATATACGATACGCCATCTATAATTCTATTATCACTTTACGAATATATTATTCTTATAATATATATCAAATCAATAATCATTTATCCATGTAAGAATCACAGATACACTTATGCGCGTCAACTTAATATCTACTATTATTTCAGAAAGGTGCTTTGTCATAGAGGAGAAGAAATCGCTAAAGAATCTCCTCAGCACATCATCATAAAATAACAACTTTACATACAATGAAGGTATCACAAGTATTGCGTAGCCTGAGCGGAACTGGTCGCAGAACTTCTTATTTCATACAAATGATAGTCATTTGTATGAAAATCAATGACAAAGACGCATGTTTTTGTCATTGATATAGTCATCAACCCTACAATAACCTTTGCTAACAAGTTGTGCTTTTGTCTGTTGTTTAAAATCTATTGACAAGAAACCGCGGGTACCACAGCAAACTAGTGTTAAGAAATCCGTTTCCCGCTTCCGCCTATCAAGTTACATTGAGAGAGTGGCGGAACTCAATACCACACTTTACCTACATGCGAGAGCGAAGAAAATGGAAATGAAATAAACCATCTTACCTGAGTGGGAATCGAACCCACGAGCCGTCGTTTTTATAGGCAGACTCTGCGCCTTTACGCCACGACGATCGTAGATAGATAACTTTATAACAGTCAAACAATTATTGCTCAATTTACAATAAAATAAATAGTACATTACCCTCGCTACTGAATAGGCCTTCTTATAAGTAATTCCACAAACTTCAACTCTATAAAATCTTATTTTATTTACCTAAGTTACTTTGTAAGTATCAATAATAAATTGATATTTATATTCAGAATATCGTTTATCAAAAAGAGTTAAACCTTTCTAAATTAGAATTGTCTATAATTGCCGAGGTTCGTTTATCTTGGACTTTTTTAAAACTAATTTCCTTTAGAAATTTTAAATCAAGTAAAATTTTCTTTTGCTTGAGATCAACATGGTATAGTAAAACAGCGTTTAACTGTGAACGTGACGGTAGTGAGTTTGATTCTCATATGGGGTAAATCACTTTTTAATTTTTTCTATCTATTATTACGCGGAAAATATGCTGTTTCGTAACTCTTTAAGTATTTAATTCTGTTTATTATAATTTTTACCAGATTAAATTTTTAAAATATATTGAAAATATCTTACTGACTCATTATTATTTTATTCAAAATGAACTTATTTTTGAGAATCTCCTAGTAGTTATAATTCTAAGATATATCTTAGATCTTATAATATATTATATAATGTAAAATGTTAACTGAAGATATATTACGTCTTCAGTTAATATTTTATATAAAGATTTAAATAATAAAGAATTTCTATTACTAAAAATAAAACATAAATCTCAGAATATTATATATATATTGTGATTTATTATAAAACGTAAACGTATTTATGAATGTTTCATAGAAAAGCGTTTTTGAACCGAACACAATCTCATTATGTCACTGACGAGATATTCCGAGTCTTATTCGTGTTCACATTACATTTTGTCATTTCGAATTAGAACGAACAAAATATTAAAAATAAATTAACTTAAATAGAAATTGAGGACCCTCGTAGCGCAGATGTGCATGTGAACAAGAATGTTTATGGGTTCGATTCCCGCTTGGAGGGGATGGATTTTTTTTTTTTTTTTTCAGCTTCACGCTTTATCCCGCACATGGCAGGGTAGGCAGAGGGAACTGCAGGACCCATAAGAACCTAGTGTTAAGACACTCCATTACTTAGTCCCTGCTTACTCTGTCCCCACTTTCCGCCGTTTTCGAGGCATTGCGTGTTGAGTGGCGGAACTCAACGCCGCGCTTTGCCTTAGATGCCAGAGCGAAGAAAATGGAAATAGAAAAATCCATCTTCTCCGACTGGGGATCGAACCCAGTAACCGTCGCGTCACAGGCAGACGTTGCGCCTCTGCGCCACGACGGTCCGGATTTTTCATTTCCATTATATTCGCTCTAATAATTAGGCAAGTACGGCGATGAGTTTCGCCACTCTACAAGCAATTCCTCGAAGGCGGAAAGCAAGGAGCGGAGTGTCTTAACACTAGGTTGCCACGGTTCCTGCGATTCCCTCTGCCTAACGTGCTACGAGTGGGATAAAGTGTGTAGCTAAAATATATATATTATGTTAGATTGTAAATGTATCAAATAATTACTACAATAATTAAGTAAAAGTTGCCTAAGTTAATGATATAATAATTAAAATCAAACAAAAATGGTAAAATACTGTATATTTCAAAAATTTTCTTCTTCCCCCTTATATAATAGTCACTTACATATATTATACTAGCTTTACATTTTTTAAGATTTTTCACATAAATTAAAATAATAACTATTTATTTAAATTAGCTTTAGTTTTTTCAACGTATTCTTTCGCTTCTGGATCTTGTTCGATTATCTTTTTGGCTTCGGGCGAGTCGATTGGAGGGGCTTCCCCGTGGTAGGTGTCTTCAGTATATACACGATTGTTCTTTCTCATTGTTCCATGCCACTAGAGAATAAAATATTATTAATATTACTGTAATTTATTTTATAATTAGGTTAAAAAAAGCTTTGAGGTAGTTTATATATAAAGTTGGTCATAAACTGAATATTAGAGCTGTATATAAGCTAACTCTCCTTAATATTTAAGGAGAGAACACATTGCGATAGTGCTTCAAATACACTTATTATTTTGAAGTATGATTATTTTATTTATTTATTCTCTATGTAATAGGTTTATTTTAACTATAAATTACCAAAAATATAAGAGCTCAATGTTATTTTCATTTCCATTTCTGAAAAAGACTGTAAGGATCTTATCATTTATATAGCTGTAAGAAAGGCTACTGAAAACTTAATATTGATTTATTTAAAAAATGAATATTCTTTTTATATATAAAGGAAGAATTTCTTAGAAAATAAACTTTTAAATTAGTGATACTGCTCCTCTTAAAAAACTATTAAAACATAAGACTTTTATATAAAGTACAGAGCACAATTTTTTATAGGTTGTAACCACTCTAAAATTATATAAAAAGCCCTTTAACTGTATTTAAAGCTTTGTATGCATTTGTTTAAAATCTAAATTGCTTAAATCACACCTTAGGTTTGTTATAGAGATAATATACGTGATATTGTTTTCCAAAATAACGATGCTTAATTTAGTAAAATACGAATGTATTTTATTTATAAGTAATTAACATTCCAAAGTACTTCTTAGAAGAAATTCTTTGAATAAAATATTATTTTAAAATGTGTTTTCTCTATACACTTCCTTACCTTATCCCATAAAGACATGTTGAAACCAAAGTTACAGTGGAAGAACTCGTGGTGTTGATCGTGGAATGACGCTGGAGGCTGCCACGGCTGCCACCAGTATGCCTCAAAGTTAATACCCGAGTGGTCGATGATACCGTGGTAGTAGTTGTACAGTGCTACCGCGTAGAAAGGTACTGAAATATTTCAAGGAAAAATTAATGTCTTATAATTTTTTACTATGAAATATAGCAGTATTTATATACTTTACTAACTAAGGCGTATATATGTCGATACAAATGTATAGTCGCTATTAATAAATAAAAAAAGGTATATGCGAAGATTTTATTACTAAATAGTTAGGGCTCAAAAGCTAAAAAAACCTACAATATACAAAAAGATAATGTATTAATAATAAAAAAGAAGAAATATCACATAGTAGATTGATAAAAAAATTAAAATTATTTTTATTTCCCTTCGGCAAGACAAGTGTCCCAATTTTATTATGTCTTCACGCTTTATCCCGCACATGGCAGCGTAGACAGATTGAACTGCAGGAACCATAGCAACCTTGCTCCGTCCACCAATCCGTTGCTCAGACTGATTTTGCTCAGTCACTGCTTTATCCGTCCCCGCTTTCCGTCTTTTTAAAGGCATTGCGTGTTGAGTGGCGAAACTTGACGTTGCACTTTGCCTAGTTTCCAGAGCGAAGAAATTGGAAATAGAAAAAATCATCTTCCTTGAGTGGGGATCGAATCCAGAAACCGTCACGTTTACAGACAGAAGTTGTGCCTCTGCGCCACCACGGTCCTCAAATTCTCAAAATGTATACTTCGAACATTAAAATTTATTATCTACTCACACCAATGGACTGGTATAGTAAATAACGGTAGACACATAGTCAACTGCACGTGCATAATCTCAACCGGATGTATGGCGGTTACTGAAAAAGCTGTAGGCTGCTTATACTTGTGATGCAGTTTGTGGAAGTTGCGGTAGAGCCAGGGCGTGTGGTAGAGTCGATGGAGTATGTATGTTGTATAGTCCTGCAATATATAAAATATATGATTATTATATTATACTTTCAAGAAGGTAGCTTTCTTGTCATATACATAAGAACGAAAAGCTCGTAGCACATAGATAGCGTTTGCCTGTAAACGCTTTTGTAAGTTCGATTTCCAGTCGGGGAAAGATTTTTCTATTATCATTTTCTTCGCTCTGGCAATTAGGCAAGGCGTGGCGTTGAGTTCCGCCAATCAATAATGCCTCGAAAAATGCAGAAAGCAGGGACGAAGCAAGAGTGTCTTAACACTAGTTTCCTCTTGCATACTCTGACATGTGAGGGATAAAGCGTGAAATTGTAAAAAAGCAAGCTCTAGTTAATAATATATTAAATTTCAATAAGCTTAGCTGTATTTAATTATACAAGTCTTTGTAAAGCTCTACTTAATTATGGACGTCTCTCTTCTAAAAACCTCATGTATTTCTACATTATACTAAAAAGTATGCTGACAGCATAACTATAACTAATTAGCTAACTTACTAAAATAATTTAATTCCTATCATTCCCTAAAATTAGTTGCACTCTGGCATCACTATCATATAATATATAAATAATATCAACATAGTATAATATGACATTAAGCTAATATGTATAATTGATAAATTATATAATCTGTTCGTTATAATTATAATTTATAAATGAATCATATTAATATGACTGATTTTGTTTCAAAACCAATATCACGTATATGTTTGTTATATTTTAATAGCCTATTAACTCTGTATTATAATCAGGATTATTGTTTTTACAAATTAATGAGGTGGTATAGCCGTAGAGCTATATGGTCTCGTTATAAATACGATAGTCATAGGATTTGATTCCTATTTGGGCTGAATATAATATATTCATTTCGACGTTCTTTAGTAACAAGACAACAGTATCTTAAAATGTAGTTTCTTAACAGTTATAAAATTAGAAAAAATCTAAATGACCTAAGCTATTTCAAGTTTTCGAAATAAAAAATTAAATGTAAGCACCAATTACTCTCATTTGACGTCTTATCTAAATTCAACCCTATTTATAGACATTACTTACATAAACATCCCATTTGGTGATTACAATATGTAAGTCAGACCAAGATCAGTCTAGTAAGTCAAGCTTATAGAAATATTTTTCAATATATTTTAATACTATAAAATGGCAAACAACCGAATGTTAAGTGGACATCCTCGCCCATAGACATCTACAACCTCAGAGGATGTAGACGCTAACCAAATACCCAGACGGAAGGTCTGGGTCCTTTATGGGCTTCCGGAACTCTAACTGACCTGACGAAACACAGCAACATTACTATGCTGCTGTTTCACTGACGGTGTTCTGTGAGAGCGTGGTAATTACCCGGTTCGAGCCTGGCCCTTTTGAGCTACTGGTTTAGTATAGCTTGGCTCTACTATTTAATAGTTTCAACTTATTTATAAATGTTTACAAAACAAACTCACAGTGTATATAAATATAACTGGAAACTGCAAGAAGAACCACCACCAGCCGTACTCGTCAAACTGATAATACACAGTCGATGGGTTTTCGTTATAGATATAGCAGGCTAGGAAAGCGGAGAACGATCCCGTTACTATGAGGGATAGAGTTCCAACCATAATCTCGTGGCGCTCCAGTTCTGGCGATAACCATTTTGTTGGCTGTATCTTCCATTCGTGAGCCAAATGTCGTCTCCTTACGTAGAAATACCACTGGAAATTAAAAGAAAATATGTTTTATTATTGTTGTCACGAAATTTTCTACATAAATTTGTTATAGTAAAATTCGATTTAAAATCTTTCATAAAAATTTATATTATATTATTTATTTTATTTCTTAGTAAATGACTTGAGAAAAACGAAATCAAAGAAATAGTGTTTTTTAAAGCGTTCATTCACACTACGGATAGAAAAAAATATTTAAATATAACACATAAAATTTGAATTTGAGAGGGTGCTTGTTCAAATCCTGCTACGTTCAATTTTATATATGATTTCTTAAAGCATTTTTTTAAAATATTCTCTACAATATTCATTTGTTCGTTATTAGTTAGAAATATATTTTTTTATAAGAATGATGTTAATTAACAGGAAAATACATCTTTATAAATGACTAGTGACTCGCCTCGGCTTCATACGGATTCAATACTAAATTGACTGCCTGCTGATACTATATTGACTACAGAATGTGCTTTCATACAACGTATACAAAAGTTTACAAGGTATTTTTGTCATACATTACACAATACGAACATAATATTAAAAAGTGCAATTTATGCAAATATAAGAATAAAGGGTATAAAGAAGCGTTGATATAAATATATTAATATAATTGAGCTAATTTACATGAGTATTTTTAAAATGTTTTTTAATAGTTACTACAGAATAAAGTCAGGCGAAGGGATATCCCCTCATAGCTTCACGCTTTATCCCGCTCATGGTAAGGTAGGCAGCGGGAACTGGAGGGACAATAGAAACCTAGTGTTAAGACACTCCGTTGCTTGTCCCTGCTTTCTAACGCCACGCTTTACCTAGTTGCTAGAGCAAAGAAAATGGAAATAGAAAAATCCATCTTCCCCAAGCGGGAATCAACCCACAAACTATCGCGTTTACATGTAGATGCTACACCTCTGCGCCACGACGGTCCTCTAAATCCCCTAATAAATCATTAAATTTACGATCCATTGCAAAAAAAAAAAAAACAAAAACAATAATATTCAATAAACTTATAAGAAAATATTTATAGCAAATATGTATTTATCTAATCTTCAAGCAAAGTTTCGAGTTCATCGGTCGCGATAGTGTGACACCAAAATGTAGTTTACAGTATGAATGCACTCGAAGTGTACTCAATGTACTAGTAATGAACTATTAATTATTATTGTATATGTCATTATTACTAACTAGGTTTGCATATATTTATAAAAGGGAATATTATAAATTTTGTTTTCTAGCTTCACGTTGTATCTCGCATTTAGCGGGAAAGGCAGAGGGAGGATTTTGAGACATTGCGTGTTGAGTGGCAGAACTCAACGCCGTCGTATACGTGACGTCAATATAATGTTCTACATACAACTTTGTTCTAGGTAACTAATAACATATCTTTGTTCTACATATCTGAAAGTATACGGGACAGGTGTACAATAGATTAGGAATAAAACATTATTACTAAATATCTCGAAACAATGCAGAGGTACAAAATTAAACGCTTATCACAAAGGATGGATGCGGGCGTATGTAATCTTAGAAGCGTGTCAGTGGACGGGTACTGATCGAAATATACGTAAACTATGTGTAGCTATGAATTTTTATTTTAATATCTAATTTTTTGGTTCACGCTGAAAACATGGCATTATAGGCTGAGGAAGCCTGTAAGAACCTAGTAATGAGACATTCCGTTCCCAACTTTTCGTCTTTCGTATTTTTTTTTCTCTCATTCTATATTGTTAAAGATTTCCTTAGCTTTCTTCTATTCAAGTAAGAGTGAGATAATCATTTCCCGGGTTTCTGTACAAATTTAATTACCAAATGTTTCAGGATATTAACTGAGAATATGCCATTTATATAGCAATAGTTTCCTTAAAATGTGTGGGTTGTAACTTGAGAGCATAGGTTTGTTAAACCTTTACTCACAACGATATTTATTGAAATATTATCTAGCGCACCTGAACAAAAATATTTTAGTAGATTGTTATAATTGCGATGGTTGCAACATTAATTATCCTCCGGGGAATTTATCTAGGATTTTACTCTTTTTTTCATTTTGTATAGTAGGTAAATATAAGGCAATACTTACATACTGTTTCTCTCAGATATAGCTCAAAGGTTTTATTTTGAAGAAAATTTGAACCAATTATTATTATTAAAGATATATTGAACCAATTATTTTATATTACTTTTGAACCAAAACTAGACATTTAAAATTAATTGAAATTTACGCAAATTATACTACAATTACGTCAACACGACAAATATATGGCGATGAATATTCAAAGTGTTGAATGCCAAGTGTAAATGCTTATCACGTTTCAGATTGACAAATTAGGGTAAGCTTGATTATATTGTAACAATAATGTATTTATTTATTGAACAATGATTTTGCTGTACGTAATTGATTTTGTAGAGAAACCTAGTATAATAATATTCTATTACTTAAAAACAGATTTAGGTGAGGACCGTCGTAGCGCAGACTCGTAGCGTCTACTTATAAACGCGACGGTTTATGGGTTCGATTCACTCTCGAGAAAGATGGACTTTTCTAATACCACTTTCTTTGCTCCTTCGTTCCTATGATTCCTGCAGTTCCCTCTGCCTCCACTACCATGTTTGGAACAAAGCAATATAGACACATTTAATAAATAGCTGATTTTAAGTAAATAGATTTGAGTGACATATATGTTATTGTCATGAACTATGTATATCGTTCTTCACCGACCTTTCCAAAATGATTTTCTCTCAATTTAGAAAAGCTTCTCTTTTGCAAAGGTATATTTTGTCTACATCTCCTATACATTACGAAATCATTTGAAAATATCAATAATAATGTATTAACGGCAAATTTAGATAAAATAAAAACGTTAATTATTAGTGCTTATCAAATCAATCGAATAATCAATTATTTTTATATGTACTTACATGTAAGAATCCGCCTAATGCAAAGTACGTGCCGAACGACACGCAATGCGCTGATATGAAAATGGCAGCGAAGTTCTCCATTTTCAGATTTTCAGATGTAAACAGTTGGTATATATCTTCTGTTGTCATATTTCTGTCGCTCTGTGTGTGACCAAAAATCTGCTTCAGTGCCGTTACTAGTATTACTACCCATTCTCCTGGAATAATAACATATTTATTTAAATTATACTATAATAATACATATATATGTTTCTAATCATATATACATATGTAAGGCAGAACGCGAAGAACGGAGTGTCTTGACACTATAGAAACTTAGTAATGTTTAGGATGTTTAATGTACATTTTAATAATGAAACTAGAAAATATTGTAGAAGTTTTGAATTATTTCTTACGACTAGGAAAGCTTGGAATTGAGATTAAAATATCGAGCATAAATCAACTACAAAAACTTCGGGAGAATCCTATGACATAGAAAAAATATGCCAATTTTAGAATTATTTTAAGTGTTTTGAGAATATTCATATTTTTATATATAATACAGCAAATATTTTCGTCATTTAATACTAATTTACTATCATATTACTGATTTTTATCGTATATACCTCTTAATCTTATCGTTGCTACTAATTAGTAGCCACACGTCACTATTACCAGCGTAAGTTGAATCTATTGGAAATATTTAATATATAATTTTAAATTTAATAAGTCATTCTTTCAGTTTGTCATGTTCTAGGTACATATTATTATATGTATTTATAAATTTACAAAAATATAGCACTCCACTTGACAATTTAGTTTTAATCTTTTTTAAACAGATATTGTTGGTACAAAATGTGTTTAAAATTACAAAATTTGACATCGAATTCTTTTTTTTTTTACATAATTTAGGTAAAGATAATATAGATTTGCTACGACACAAAAATTTGCTTGAAAGAATATTATCAAAATTTAACTTTGAGCTGTATATCCAGAACGGTATGCAAGAAGCCAAAGCATTCAATCGATCCGATATCCTCGTGCAAATTGAACAAAGAAATAAATTATATAAATCATGTACGATTTTTACACGTTGTAGTAAAGAATACATAGCTTAGTGGTTAAGTTTGATGATTTCTTTAAGTATTCTTCTATGCTTAGTCTGGACACATAATAAATATTTAATTAAAATAGCATTCTCACGTTTTTTATTTACAATAACCTTTGGGTAAACAGTTTTTATATGTTTTTTTTAATTACATTTATATCCTTAGTGTGAAAACACTATAAAAATTTAAAACAAATCTAGCAATAAATAATTTAAAAAGACTTTTGGAAACACTTTGATTATACCTCTAAAGTATATAAGGCAACTAAAAGCGACAGCTCCATTTAGTTTCTAGACTAATTAAAATATTAATTAATCTATCTTACACCTTGCTCTGTTATTTGTTACTGAATTTTCAATATCACTTTGGTTTATTTGTGCTATAATTTTAGTTATTTTTTTTAATTGTGATTTGTGACATTTTTGTTAATTGTGTTTAATTTTCAACCTATATTTTATATATAAGCAATAAAACTATACACTTGTTAGTGAGGAATACATTTTTACTTCAGAGACGTTGAGTGGCTGAACTTAAAATATCTTTTCAATATAATTCAAATATTAATTAATAAAGATATTATCAAATTATTATTAGTTTTTATCACTGAAAATTAGCACAAGTAGAAGCAATTCAACTAATATTATTTAGATGTTTGTTGAGAATGTTTGATCGGATTAGATTGATAAGGTTTCACATCAAACTACTGAACGTATTTAGTTGAAACTTTACAGTAATAGTGTATATATGTTAAAATAATATATAGGTTAAAAGATATAGTGAACGAATATAATTTTTTTACTAAATTTTACTTTTTCAAGTACTTAGAAGAAGTAGCGGACGGGCTGCTATTAAAGCTTCTTAAACAGAAATAGATATAGTGAAATAGAAAAATATGAAAAAGTTCCTACCCACTTGGGTCACTGAGATTTTCGTATTTCATTTTTTTTAACTCCACACCATATTTATCAAGTTATTTAATGTATTATTAATGTGTAATTATAATTATTTTTTTTAACATTTAAATTAAATTAAATTTAATAAAGAATTAATATTGGTCAATTTGGAAAAACGGTTGGAAATAATATAACTATATTTATAATAAATTATTGTGACGACCCTAGAATATTTTTCTTTTATAAAAATTAATACGAAACTCGCAATACGCTAGTCCAATTCGCACTTGACCGATATAAATTTTCCTGTCCTTATCTAGTACATTGTAATTTTAATGCCCATATGTTCTCAAAGTCAATTAAAGGTATTTTCGTCATCATTTGCGTTGTACGATTACAGATTGATATTTTAATCCGTTTGGTGATTATAGTTCATTGTTCGTTAGAATATAACATTGTAGATTAAATTTTTTATTTGATTTAAATTAAATAAAAGATAAACGATGTTAGTCTTTTTAATTCATTATAAATGTTTAAGTAAGGAATTAAAAAACTGCAAATAAAAAACTAGCTAATTAATAAGTTGAACTAACTTTAAAATGAGTACGCAATTTGTAAGAAATGATCATATACGTTTATAATGATATAAGGGATATTGAGTTTAACTTCATTGAGTTTTAATTATTTTCCTTAAAATTATTTACTTATGAAATATAATTTTGGCAAACACAACGTAACGAAAGTATTCATACAATATATCTACTTAGGCATCTATTTTTTTAAAGTCCATACTGAGGAAAAAATACCTAAAGAAAACATAAAAGTGTATAAGGCAGCGGGAATTGAACGTACGCCTTTTGCAAATCGTGTAAATGCAACTTATATCTTTTCTAAATCTATAGCAGGTTTTATTCCAAGCAAGGTATGTAGAGAGAACAGAACGCTAAATGTTACGATTCCAATGACCTTCGCTTAATGCACTATCATTCGCGACCTCTGGGGTACCTCATAGTTTTTACGTGACCTTCCTACAATTTCTTTAACACTGTACTCAAAGGTCAGACGTGTCCTTCTACCTCCTCCTACCTCTGACCTCTCTTACACACAACATTAGAACTATTACATGATATAAAGATTTGAATAAAATTGTTTATAAATATTTATAGTTAATAAGCATTTTCAGATCAAGCAAAATTAAATGAACGAAACCATTCACATTTAAGTACATTGTTATCAAAAATCGTCAAGCTCGGCGGACTTTTATTAAAAATTTACTAATATTTTTTATTAATGCAACGAAACATAAAATAGGCAGCAGCTAAGTCTTAATATTTCGTCAATATAAAATACTACGACAGATAAGCATAGAGGCTACCTCTGTGCTCTGACACAGTGAAACGTACTATTTAGATCCATCGTTTAACATTTAATGCGTCGAAAATTATTGAAAAATCTATATACAGTTCCTTCTGTGTATAGTGTTATGTATGGGAAAAATCATTTCTCAAATTGAATCATGTGCTAGAGTCATTATACAAATATATATTCGCCTTATATATTAGCATATGTTATCGACATATTTTAACAATTACATATACAAATTATATTCTTTATCTCTGCATAGAAACGTTATTAATTACAAACTCGTATAATAAAGATTGATTTACGGAAGGAATTTGATAAAATCGTTTGATTAAACACACGTTTCATTACACACTACACTTACGTCTTTGTAATACCAATAGATATATATTTTTGTAATAATCTATATTGTAAGTACGTAAGTACTAATAATTGTTATATAGTAACTAAAATTTATTTCTTATTTATTGGCGTCTGCCTGTTAACCGCGATTTGGCGATTTGTGACACTTGGTGGCACTCAGGGAGGATGAGTTTTCTAACTACCATTCTTTAAAATAGCACTTGTCTAATTTTGTAGTTTGTATTGTTGTTGGAAGTGAAGCTGCTATTTCTACGCGAAATCTTAGTTAATTTTCTACTGTCAGCGTATTACACTTTAGCTATGAAATTTCTTCTCCTATTTACATAGATACACACACAGCATTATAACGTAATAATAAGTACAATGGTAGGTTTCATAGTACAGAGACGTTTAATGACAACACAAGACAACACAAAAGAGACGACAAACGTAAGCTTGGATCATTTTGTATTATATGTATATTAATTTAAGTTGTTTAATTTTTTTTTCGGGATATATTTATACATTTTTAATGCTCTGATTTTTTTACTAACGTTTTCAGTGCTTCATAAGTTCATGGGCTTTGATATTTAATAAAATATATAAATTCATCGAAATTCTTTCATGTGATTTGGAGCAAAAATGTAAAAACCTCGTAACATATTGTATTTGTGTATTTTTAAAAACATAGCTTAAGTTAAAGTTAAACTTAATGTTTAAGCAATTAAACATTAAGTTTAACTTTAACTTTAGAACTTACTTCGAATTAGATTATTATTTTAGAAATGGATAGACTATATATTGACAAAACTTTAAGCAATTTTATTACAGATAAATTGCCTCAAAATTATAGGTACATTGAAAGGTTCATGTACCATAAACAATATTTACAACTGAAATTAAAAAATAACCAAAGCCGTAGAATAGAAATAAGCTAGCTATCCTACAACGTACCTCTTAAAGTAGCACCAAATGTGAAAACAGCAAACGTTGCTATGAAAGTACTTATAAATTCAGGTAATCTTTCAAAGAATTTCTCCAACGGCTCTGAATATCTTTCTATCCATTTAACACCTTCTGTTAGAGGATCCCAGTACTTTGGTTTTGTATTTTCTGTTGCCTCTTTAACATCTTCCACTTTCTTCTGTTGTTTCCGTTTCGTTGTAGACATTCTGTAGCAATTGATTGAAAAAGTCTTATGTTAAAAATATAATTATGTAAGAATCATAGCAGCGGTGGTGTTGGATCTAATCCTTAAGCGCGATCGGCTGTAGGTTTGATTTAATAGGCGATAAAACACTAGTATCAAGTAAAAAAAGAATATACCTTAGCACTCAATTTGCAAAACCTTCTTAATAATAAAAGGATGATATTAAATTACTTGAGACATTTTAGGAATGGTAAAGCTAAAATTTGTTAAAAGACAAAATTTTTGACAAAATTAGTGACAAAAGGCGCAAGGAATGTTTTTGAAGCAAATTCAATTGGCTAACGTGTAAAATGTATTTAGTCAATTATCAATTAAGTTGTTCAAGTTCTATCAATAGATACATTTTTAACAAATCCGCCTTTTCTCTATACTTAAAACGGTGCCAAAAGTAAAATAATAGGTCAAAAACTTGCCTCTCTAAGTGTGCGCAATTAAAACACTTCTACAAATAATATATAATAATATTATCATTTGTATTACAATTGCAATAAATATTTTGATAAATTTTATTATTATTTTATAATTTCAATGTAGTTTAAAAATCCAATGTGTTTCACTTTATATATGATCAATACTTTACAAAATATCTTGCTTATATATGTTTCATTTTTATGTTGTGGTTAAAATGAGGACCTAATAATAAGGCAATTTATATAACAATAGTAATTGTATAGTTATTTATATAAAGTCTCCCTAATAAAAAATATTTGAAATTACTTTGTATTTAAATTTAATATATTATATTTCTTGTAATATAATTTAAAATAAAACAACTTAAATTATTTTTAAAGTAAGCAAATAATTTGTATATTATATTTTTAGGAACTAATATACTAATATATTATAAGCCCTAACAAAATGTATTTTATCACACAAAAAACATCTCACCTGAAATCACTCTACAATAAAAGTATACATTAAATCAACACTTCATTAACAAACGTCTTTATTGTCAAATAAATTATTGGCAAATGTATGACTGACTGGACCAAGACGATATGCGAAAAAAAATATATAGATAACACACTTACGTTGCGATTATTATTTCGTAAATATTAATATTAATTATTGTGTATTATTAAACGATTTGTTATGCTGAATGTAGTTGTTAAATAAATTATATTTATATAATACGTGTAGTTTAATCTATCATTTAAGGTATAAGATTTAATATAAGTGTAAAAATTTAGAGAATTTTTATCGACATCAATAATAATTGTCACGCTTTGTCCCTCATGTTGGTATAGAAAGGAGAAGGCTCAATGGTTTTTTTAGCTTCATGCATGATCTCGCTGTATCAAAGTAGGCAGGACGAACTGCAGGGACCGAAGAAACTCAATATTAAGAGAGAGAAAAACAGCTAATATAATTTTTTTTTATTTTATTTGTAATTCAAATAAACTTATAATAAGCACATTTGAATCGTCGAATGAACATATAAACAAAAAGCTACCACCGGTTCGGAAGGCAGTTCTGCTGAGAAGAGCCGGCAAGAAACTCAACAGTTGCTCTTTTCAAAATCAATGGTACAATCACAATCTGTTACATTAGTTAGCAGCTATCCTGCATTACATTCAATAGACATTAATTCCATACATGTTTATCCTCTAAGTATTCTTGAACAGTGTAATAAGCTTTACTCGTCAGAATTTTTTTTACTGATATTTTAAATTTTGGAAGTGGCAAATCTAGAATACACTGCGGAATTTTATTATATACACGTATGCTCAGATCCATAAGAGATTTATTAACTTTTTGGAGGCGAAAACTTGAGGTAACAATCTTATCTTTATTTCTCGTTCCTATTGTATGATTGTCCCTATGTTTACTATGACAATGTATATTTTGTCGGACAAAGAGGATATTATAGTATATAAATTGGGAAGCAACTGTAAGAATACCTGCATCTTTGAAAACATCTCGCAGAGAATCTCGCGCTCTTAGTTTATAAATATATCTCACGGCTCTTTTTTGGAGAATAAATATTGAATTTATGTCTGAAGCACTGCCCCATAGCAGCATTCCATAAGATAAGATACTATGGAAATAGCTAAAGTAGACTAGTCGGGCAGTGTCAACGTCCGTCATTTGTCTTACTTTTTTAATTGCGAACGCGGCAGAGCTGAATTTTTATCCGCTATCTATCTAGTTTATCCGCAAGTGCTTCCAGATGAGCGTTCCACTGGAGTTTGGAATCTATAGTTACACCTAAGAAAATAGCTGATTCCGACAAATTGAGAGTTTCTTCTTTAATTAGTAGACTAAAATTATGTTTTTTAACATTTTGTAAAGCAAACTCAATACATTTAGTTTTTTTAGCATTTAACATTAGATTATTAACATCAAACCAACGAAGAATATGCGATAATGCGCTATTCACATCGTCATAGTTTATTTTATTTCTGTCAACCTTAAATATTAAGGAGGTATCATCCGCGAAAAGTACAATATCACATAGGTTCTTCACATAAAAAGGTAGATCGTTAATATAGAGAAGAAATAAAAGAGGACCAAGAATGGATCCTTGTGGAACGCCCATCTTTAGAGGAGATCCAGATGATTTTACATTATTTATACTAACCTTCTGGATTCTTTGGTTTAAATATGAGGCAATAAGCTCAAGGGCAGTATTCTGTATACCATAATGTTTTAGTTTCAACAACAGAGTTACATGGTCTACGCAATCAAAGGCTTTGGATAATTAACAAAACACTCCAATTGCATTTTGTGACCTCTTCCATGCGTCATAAATGCGCTTCAGGAGTGCGGGACCTGCATCCGTAGTGGACTTGCCTTTAGTGAAACCATATTGCACAATTGTTAATATTTAAGAAAACTGTGAGCTGGTTGAACATAACTTTTTCAAATACTTTACTTAAGGATGGCAAAACAGAAATCGGTCTGTAATTTCCAGGCTCAGATCTATCTCCACTTTTGTAAAGCGGCACTATTTTGCTATATTTCATTAAATCAGGAAAAGTACCGGATTCTACACAATTGTTAAAAATTAAAGCAAGGTAAGGAGCAATATTAGGTATAATTGAATTAAAAACTTTAACAGACATGCCCCATAAGTCACCAGTTTTCTTTAAATTAAGGCTTTTAAAAGTTTTGACAATTTCATCTGGTGACACATTTTTAAACACAAAATTTTGTCTACAACTATTTACATGGGTTTTTAGTATTGATTTTGCTTCCGAAGGAGATGATGGCAGTGGACGTGTTACTTCAGTTGATATATCAGAAAAAAAAATTTTGAAAAGTATTTGCCACTTCTAATTCTGAATTTAAGATTATATTATTAACTTTTAATTTAATAGGTTCACTGACAGCTCTAGATCTTCCAGTTACAGTAGTAATAGCATAGCATCATCATGTAGCTTTAATTTTATTATTAGAGTTCAAAATTTTTGCTCTAATATGTATAGACTTAGCCTGGACACATACCTTTTTAAATATTTTTGAATAATTTCTAACTTTTAACAAGAACTCCGGATCTTGTCTCCATTGCCTCATATTATATAATTCGTATAGTTTGTTTCTGCTTCGGTATATACCAACAGTTGCCCAGTCGCTAAAAGTTAACTTCGAGTTTTTATATATTTGTTTTACTTTAAAAATGTTATCAAACTCTGTAGAGAGTAAATTAAAAACTTTACAATATAGCTGATTCGAATTTAATCCAGTTATTTCTAAGTTTGCAATTTTTCACTCACTCTATTTTACGCAGAGTTGCGTCAATTAAAAAAAAAATTCTTTCTGTAAAAGCCGAAATATCCAACACTTAAACTCTTTTCCTTCCTCTTGAGGACCATCGTGGCGCAGAGGCGTAAGCGCCTGCCTGTGAACGCTACGGTTTGTGGGTTCGATTCCCACTCGGGAAAGATGGAATTTTCTATTTCGATTTTCTTTGATGATTTTCTTTGATGGAAAATAGGCAACGCGCGCTGTTGAGTTGAGCCACTAAACACGCAATACCTCGAAAAAGGCGGAAAGTGGGGACGGAGAAAGCAGGAACTAAGCAACGGAGTGTCTTAACACTAGGTTCATATGGTTTCTGCAGTTCCCTCTGCTTACCAGGCAAGATGCGGGATAAAGCGTGAAGCTAAAAAAACATGCAGGTTTTTATGTTTGAATATATGTGTGCATTAATGTATGTATGTAATCTGTCGAAAATATATACACTAAGTAATGTGTTATATATTTACTTAGAAGACACACCAGACAAAATCTATATATCACTATCCCCTTTCCATGGTATGGTGATAAGACTGCCATTACACCACATTTGTATAACACTCTTATTTGTTCTATTTCCTTTTCCTTATTCTATGTATTGGCGTAATAAAGTACTAAATAAAGAATATAAAGCCATCTTCACGCTTCATCTCTAACTGCTGCGTTAAGATAAAGTGTAAAGTGGACAGTATATATATATGTGTATATTTATATACATATATTGTGGGATGGGAATTGATCCAATGATTCATCTATACTTATCAATAACCCTAATCGGAGTAGTTAAATGATATTCACAAATAATGATAATTGTTTTAGTATAATTTAAATGTGTACTTATCTAAATAATTTATTAATTTGTTTGTTTCTCAGTGATAACGAAAATGAAAGGCAAAATTCGATAAAAACATTATAAATACTACGACTCTTTTTCGTTTGTCCCTTAATATTATTCTTCTGGTGAAATCACTTTCTAAATACATCATATGTGGATTTTTTAGCATTAGGATCAAATTTGATTATTTTTATAATTTGCATTTTAATTTTCATCCTACTTTACAACATATTTTTTTAGATCTTTAAAGAGCAATATTAGATGGTAAGACGAGCAAAAAGTGTAAAAAATTGTTCTTGGTATACATTTGTTTACGTAAAATTAAAAAGTATATTAAAGACTCATTGATAACAATAACATGATAGCTAATTGAAAAATAATTCTAAGCTTCTAAAAGCATTTACTTTAATTCAATTTTTATGACACTGCCACCTATATTTGGACATTGAAACCAAAAACTAAGTCCTCTGTTAATTTTAGTACACACTTTTTAAATCTAATAAGAGATGGCGTAAGCAAAATAATTCTTCAAAATAATGAACAGTTCGTTTCTTTTGAATAGATTAATAATAAATAAATGCAGCACAAAATATTAATTATAAAAAAATAATGGTTGCCTGTAAAGTGGGTTTTACGGGCGAAAATTTTACGTGACAACGTCTTTTTCTCGGTAGAATATTTATTGATATGAATAATAATTATAATATAAATTGCACAAATTTTAACTATAGAAAATATATTTTGTTTACTAAAACATTGTACATGTGTCAAGTGATACGCGCGGCGGACCGATCATAGTTCGGTGACAGTTGACACATCGTTACGTTACTTTTTCATAAGTGACTCCGAGCCGCAACCTAATTTAAGACGTTGTCACGTCAACAACAATGAATTATAATACTTTATTAAGAAATATATTGTAAATAATATAATCCTAGTAACGTCATCTAGACTAAGTATTAGTAACTAAGATATAAATTGAATGTGTTCTAAGGAATTTGGCCAGTACATACAAGATGTCGCCACAACTCACTTATTTTTATCATGCATTTTTTTCAAATTTGTTTTCCTTATTATTTTAGTTACCCTAAATATCACTTTACTATCTAATTTACTTGGCTAAATTTAATTATTTCAAAGATACCACATAATTAAATTTACCCAAGATCAAGTTCAGTGAGGACTACCTTTAAAAAAATATATTATGTTCCTCATATTTTTTTATATATTTCCAACTTTATACCATAACGAAATTATTACATCTTGTCATAAATAAATTTACATTTTACACTCATTACAAAGAAAATATTTCTTATAAAAAATAAATAATTTGAATATAGCGACTGTTGCTTCATTATTCAGTCGACAAATTGTACAGAATCCACCATTAATCTCTACTGGATTTTGCATCACAAAGGCAAACACGATTAGTGATCTCGTTGAGATGAAACCCGCTGGCGATTTGCGTAATGCATAGAGCTGGCCGGGTTACATATCGATATAATTATTATATTCTGGCCTAAATAAAAATAATATATATGTATATATACTATTAAGTGGCTCCACTGACAGTTCAAGGCTGTACTTATGTGCTACCAGGACTCGTGAAGTTGCTCTTTTCTCTTACTCATCGCTGACTTATACGACTTATGACTCTAGCAGTATAAAATTAAAAGATTTCCCTGATAACAGTTTATCCAGATTTCTCTTTTCCGGCATACATTTTGCCGCTGACTGTAATAATTGTTGATTAATTGTAACTTACTGCCTAATTTTACTATTAAGAAAATCATGGATAACTTACAAGGTTTTGTTTCAAAATTACGTGGTGTATTTTTCTTACATCTCTTATGTACAAAGAAGAGAACATATATTAACGAATATATGAAATTATGAGTAAATAAAAGTCTTCCCCAAATTCATGTCATCTCTACTATCGAACGTCGATATACGATAACTTCATCGCCATCATCGCACCCTTCGATTTTCCGATCGCATTTCTATTAACTTGTACTCAAATGTGATTTATTGTTCTTTTTAATTTTTATTTTTATATTTATTAGCAATTTTCAAGGCATGTTAACTGCATTTATAATACAAATAGTATAAAATTATAGTCTGCTAGTTTTTCATATGTATTTTTTTTATATTTTGGCAATTGTAATCAATTGAACAATTTTAAAATAAATTATATTTTTAATATTAAAAATGTTCATTATAAATCATTTATTATATAAAATTATTATTTATTAAGTGTAGTCAAAAAAGTTTTAGATTTCTCGGATTCGACAAAAAAGGAAAATAAATGACTTTATTCTTAAACTATACCATAATAAAAAAATAATACTTCTAATTTGTAGATCAAATATTTACTCTTGCAACATAGCCATAATAATATTTTCAGGAGTTTTGAAAACATGAAATTTACTTAAGATCTCATGTTAGCATCGATAGTAGGTATATGTTCTTAAAAAAGATTTATCTTTTTAATTGTAGATTTAGAACTCTAAAACACACACACAGACACACACAGCCTTACACTGTAACCCGTTCATGGCAGGGTAGGCAGAGGGAACCGCAGGAATCGTGGGAACCTAGTGTTAAAACAATCTGTTTCTCACTTTCCGCTATTAAAAGCATTGTCTGTCAAGTGGCGGATCTAAACGCCGCGCTTTGCCTATTAAAACTATTTCGAATCTAAGCAAGTTCGTATCGTTAAATATAACTGTTTTTATACCATCAATTGTCGACGCTTTTTAAGTAACAAGCTATATTTAATAGAAATTTTTCAAAAAATTTTTTTTTGAGAGAGCACCTGCGGAGGGAACTGCCTGCAGTTCCCTACATGGTCCCTGGACCATGTTAAGTAACCTAGTGTTAAGACACTCCGTTGCTTAGTCCTTGCTTTCTCCGTCCCCGCTTCAAAATTCTTTTTAACCAAAAAAAAGATAAGATAAAATCTTTCTTTTTATTACCTATATATTCTCATCGCATAGATACATATTACTTTAAAGACTATTAAATTCTTATACATATTGTTATGTATACATACAACAATAAGTTACAGAAGGCATCTGTTATACTTGAAATATTAATTTACTATACACTACGTTTTACAATCTCCACAATCGTTCATCTCGCTCGTCGCACAATGGTCCCCTTCCATCAAAATCTAATTGCATTTACCTCAAACCGATCTCGTTTCAATAGGAAGTTAGGTGGCGAGCATTAATCACGCGAGCTTGGTGGCCCTTTGTGTGGAATTATAGCTGGAGTGCATATGGTTTTTTGTGTTTTAGAGATATTTATTAAACAACAATAATAATACCGAGGACCGTCGTGGCGCAGAGGCGTAAGCGTCTGCCTGTAAACGCGACGGTTTCTGGGTTTGATTCCCACTCAAGGAAGATGGATTTTTCTATTTCCATTTTCTTTGCCCTGGCAACTAGGCAAAGAGCGGCGTTGAGTTCCGCCACTCAACACGCAATGCCTCGAAAAAGGCGGAAAGCAGGGACGGAAAGCAGGGACTAAGCAATGGAGTGTCTTAACATTAGGTTCGTATGGTTCCTGCAGTTCCCTCTGCCTACCCTGCCATGTGCGAAATAAAGCGTGAAGCTATAAAAAATAATAATAATAATAATTAGCTTCATGTTTTGTCTCGCACATAGCAGGGTAAGCTGAGGGAACTTAAGGAACCTAGTGTTAAAACACTCCGTTATCCGCTAACCGCCTTTTCGAGGCATTGCGTATTGAGTGGCGGAACTTAGCCAGCCAGGCTTGTGTGTTTGACAGAATTAAGAAAATGGAAATGAAATAATCCATTTCCCCGAGTGGGAATTGAACCCACAAGTTATCGTGTTTATAGGCAGATACAGAACGTATGCGCCACGACGTTCCTCTATTGTTTTTTTTTCAGCTTCACGCTTTATTCCGCATATTGCAGGGTAGGCAGAGGGAACTGCGGGAACTATATGAACCTAGTGTCCTCTATTATGTTTAATTAAAAAATATATAATTATATTTAATAAAAAACTCTTCTTGTTCTTGTCAGATTACGTTAAACTCCTAATATTTTTTATGTAAGTGAATTGGAAAATAGCAATTCACGATATCTTAATTCTTCCATCCTATAGTCTGGTTTGCATCATTTTCAGCAGATAAGTTTTTAGCTCTGAAAAATATTAAAAATATTTTTAAGTTACTGTAAAATATTATTTAGTTTTATATAATATAACCTACAAATATTTTCAATGAACTTTTAAAATTATAAGGAAAATCCTAAATAAAACAAACCTTGTAGAACCCCTAGTACTGACGTCCCGCTTACAATGAGTTATAGCAACAAATTTAATGTAACCCATACAAAGCCGCATTGATTTGCCAACTAACTAATGGGAGCGTGACACGCAGTTGATTCTGTACTAAATTATTATGATTATGATGATAGTGTATATTATGGCTGTTTGAAACATTTATCATAACTCGTGTTAGAATGAGAAAGTAATTGTTTATAGGGTTTCAACTTCGAAGATATATGTTTTTGGGTGTAGCTTTGGCTTTATAGCAATTTTTGCTCTTCGATTTTTTAATATAAATAAGTATATGTATATATTTTTTTTATCTTCAATATTTGTTCCCACCATAGTAGGGTAGTGCTAAGACACTTCGTTCTTTGCTTTTACACCTTTTCATTCGAGGCATTGGTGTGTGTGTGAAGTGGCGAAACTCAACGCCGCGCTTAACCTAGTTGCCAGAGGGAAGAAAATTCACTTTACCCGAATCGAACCCACAAACATGTTACACAATAGGTCGGTCCTTTATATTAATTTGGCTTTTTATTTCCAACTTTGAACTTTTCAAAAGTTCATAATTGGACCGTCGTGGCGCAGAGGCATAAGTATCTGCCTGTAAATACGACGGTTTGAGGGTTCGATTCCCACTCGGAGAAGATGCATTTTTCTATTTCCGTTTTCTTCGCTCTGGAAACTAGGCAAAGTGCGGCGATGAGTTCCGCCACTCAACGCGCAATGCCCCGAGTAAGGCGGAAAGCGGGGGCGGAGAAAGCAGGGACTAAGCAATGGAGTGTCTTAACACTAGGTTCATACTGTTCCTGCAGTTCCCTCTGCCTACCTTGCCATATGCGGGACAAAAGCGTGAAGCTATAAAAAAAAATTGGAAATAAAAAGTTTTAGTTGTGAATTTTTAAAATCAATAAAATAAAGAAATACTCTCTTTTTCTAAGTCCTGTTACCGGTAATTTAGTTTATTCTAGAAGTTAATTTTTTATCTTTATTAATAATATTATAGTTATTTTTAATTGTTTTTATTATAGTTAATATTTTGGTTTGGGACGCCATTGACGTGATGCGGCATCGTTGCTGTCATCCTAAACAACCGTTGCCGATGCAGTCAGTTGGTGATGGCGTCCAACCATACACACGATGGATTATGGGTTATCATTAGTTCAAGTTAATGAAATATTGTAATTTTCACGCTCTGGTAAGGAGAAAAGTTGATTTCTACTCATGTGATACGTGTAAGAACACAAATTTTGCTCTGCCTACTTTGCTATACGTAAAATACATAGCGTTGATAAAAAAAGAAAAGAATCCACTTTATTGTAAAATAGATAGATAATCTCAAATTTAACATATTTAAAAAAGCTTAGTCAAAAAAAAATTAATCCTTAGTGATAAAAAAGTATTAGATATTCTTATTATAGATAGAAACAATAGGAATAAAATTTAACTTAGTAAATGACAGCCGTAGGTCCTTTATTTACTTAACTTAACTTAACTTACTGTATATAACTCAACTAAACATATGAAAAAATTATATAACATGACGTACATAAAAACATGACAATTTAAATCTTTATTACAATGCTACCAATCCAATCCATTTGCCATAACAAAAATTGAAAATTATAATTTACGATCGCTAGAACCCTTCGCACTCAGTTGTGAACTTGCTTCATCATTACCCCATTATGGGGTAATACTGAATAATACTACCATCCCGCGGGGTGACCACACGGGGTCTAAATACTTGTGTCAAAGAGTAAGGGAATTATAGAGGTAGGACAGAATTTTCCATTGCCACACAAAGTTGTAGCCTGCATCTTCAGCTTTTTATCACTACCCGTTATCATCAGATTAGTCCATCATCAGATATATAAAGTAAATAGCCTCTTAATTTATATAACATATAATAGTAGCATAGTAATATATAATAGTAGAGCCGTCGTGGTGCAGAGGCGCAAAGATTTTTCTATTTCCATGTCCTTCGCTCTGGTAACTAGGCAAAACGCGGCGTTGAGTTCCGCCACTGAACACGCAATGCCTCGAAAAAGGTGGAAATCGGGGACGGAGAAAGCAGGGACTAAGCAACGGAGTATCTTATATTAGGTTCCCACGGTTCCTGTAGTTCCCTCTGCCTATCCTGCCATATGCGGGGTAAAGCGTGAAGCTAAAAAAATAGTAAAAATTGACTCAAAATAGAAAAAAGTTTTATATACAAACTCACCATACTCACCTAATATACAATTTTTAATTTGCACATTCTATGCCACATATCCAAGAAGAGAAAAGAAAAAAAGATTATTGTCATTCTAGAAAACCAAGTTATTATTAAATTTAAAACTAACTAAACTAAAAATGTAACTAAAAATAAAAACCAATTTCAAATATTTTAACAAAATATGTTAGGCAAAAACATCATCCCGTCGTATCTACTTTCTTTTTCATACCACACTCAAGTAGCGGGGTTTTAAGCCACTACAGGGGGTCACTAATCCTACCGAGTCATGAAATTGATACAAAAATTCATTCGGTTTCGATCAAAAGCGGTATTAAATTTTAACTATATTGTTATTTAGATTATTCGTATCATGATTTTTGGATTTTTTCAACTTGAATACGCAATTTGAAAGCTACCCGAGGGGCAAAGGATAATTAAATATCTACATTTTCTAATACGTCGGTACAATGAGGGCAAAGCTCGTGGAGCTTGTGGAGCTTAACGTTGACCTCCTGCAGCTTTCACCTATTGATAAAGCTTAGATTTTGAGACATGATCTATGAAATTGTGACAGATCGTAATTAGTTTGGAAGGTGAACAGATGTTTCTAGTTCAGTATTCAATTGTAGCGTTTTTTTTTCTACTTAACGCCGTGCTTTGTCTAATATAGCGAGAAAATTAAAATTAAAAAAATATTTTTTAATAATTATTTGAGTGATGACTGAACGATTCTATTACCGCCACGTTTATAAATAATTAGTAGATAAATTATTATATTATTATTATTTTATTAAATACAAATTTATAAATATACTTATGTTACTTATTGTCAATTGAAGGGTTAATTTGAATTGGATAACAGAGATCTTTATCTGAAAAGGACATTTGTGTACAAACATAAAAAAACTAAAATGCAGGCGCTTTAGTGGTTCGCTACGGATCCTCCATACCTCTTTCGCCTCGTCCACTGTCATTAACCTCTTCCCTTATGCCCTCTGGGTAGGTTCTTATATTTTTTATGTGACCTCTAGTATCTTTAACATTGACTTCTTAAAGGTCAACCTGCGTATATTCCTATTTGAAATGTTGCTCTAAACGTACCAACATTTACAAAAAGAAAAATACACATTGTAATTTAAAATAAAATTAAAGACATTGTAAAAGCTCTAAGTTTTCGTTGAGAACAACAAATTAAAAAGCTAGGTTCGACATAAAGTAGCCCGAAGGCAACGCATCCCGGTTTATGGCGTAATAAAGTACAATTCTCTCTAGCCACCTATCGCTATCGCAACAAATTGCACGTGATATATCTCTCACCATTATTACAGAGGCCATGGCGTTTGGTTTTTTAGGATTTTCTCTAAAAAAATAATTATAAATAAATGAACAAACTATGAAAAGATATAATATCACTTGTATTAGAGAAGTAAAAGGTTATATAATTAAGAGAAGGTTACAAATTATAAAAGTACATATTTAAATTCAATATTTTTTTATCATAAGTGTTTTTATTATAATTTACGAAGTTTTTGTAGTTTTATATGTATGCACTTGATAGTTGTGTGAATTTTTAAAATTCCTTTTAAGATAGTTTTAGTGTAGTATTTATTACGCGTTATCCTTCATATTATATCAAGGTAGAGTGAGGATTTAGTCTGAATTTCAACGTAGAAACTCATGTTGCTCAAGAGAAGATATGAAAATATCATACCTTCTATCTAAATGAAGTCTACAACTCTCCTTGTAAAGCCAGAGACTGTCCTGCTAAAGCCTTCGAAAATTAACATTATTTATATTTTTAAATATTTTAATTTTTTTCATTGACCGATCATGTAAAATTTGAAAATTTGAATATTTTATTTACTTAATAAATAATTCAATGGAAAAACAGAAAGAGTAGAGCTCAGTCAATTCTTCAAATATAAAAAGAAAATATACCAAATATACAACAACAAACGCCTCTATTCTAATTTTGAAACAATCTCCATCCTATCCTCTTTGACTAACTTAGGGATAAAGCGCGGAGTTATAAATGTATGTATAAATTATCCTAGAAACACCTATTATATACACACCAACGCTATTACTATACGCCCGTCGACCAGCTAGATTTTATCGCTCCTTCCAACCATTAAACCGACCATAATGAAGTTTCCCCACGATAATGCACTAGAGCATTACGCAATGATTTACAAGGCATAATAAAAGGAATTTAAGGGATGACCCGAGTAAAAATACTCTCGATGTCATAAAAAAGAGGGATGGCCGCGCTCCGGCCTAATGTTTAGGGTTACGCTGTAACATGCTGCTGTGACAGATATTGCAGATGACATGTTTTTTAGTGTTCAGTATGTAGATATGGGCTAGTATCGACGGTTATTGGCAATAGATAACTTTTTTGTTTTTTTTAAACAGATTATTTTTTTTAATCTTCAAGCTTTATACCACTCATAGCAGGATAGGTAGAGGAACTGCAAGAAACATGGAAACCTAGTGTTAAGAGATCCCGTTCCCTACTTTCGTCGTATTGCATGTTGATTGGCGAAACTCAACGTCGTGTTTACGTTGTTGACGAATAAAAGAATATTAAATAATCCCCCAAGTAAGAATTGAACCCACAAGTCGTCGCATATAGTCTTCAAATATTACATATTATTAAAAAATCTTTGTTACATATCACAAATACAAGTACAGTATAAAAATACAGTACGATTAAAAGCGATAGTTATAAGATGAACTTATTTTAGACCAAATTAGACTTATTTACAACTTTAGCTATATATAGGAATTAATTAAAAAACAGGGTGTTCACAAATATTAAAAAAAGTGAAGTAATAATAACTATAACATATAAATAAGGTAAACCGTATAACTCACACACTTCAATAAATTCAGTTTAAATTGTTAAAAAAAGAACACAAAATATAAAAAGGATCCGTAGTGTTTTTGATATCTCCATGAAATATAATTTATATGGGATTTTATTATTCATATTTCGACTTATATTGTGGCTTGTGACGAGAGTCATAAAATGGCATATTTGGTACTTTTATGTATGCAAATGTGGCCATAAAGTATGTAAGTGGTGGCAATTTTTGTTTGTGCTGTTGCGATGGGGCGATTTTTTTAAAAGACTTATTGGGAGTTGAAATTTTATTGCACGTTAGGGCTAAGGGTAAACTATTATAGTTATTCTTATATATATATATATATATATATATATATATATATATATATATATATATATATATATATATATATATATATTATATATATATATATATATATATATATATATATATATATATATATATATATATATATATATATATATATATATATACTTATTTTTATATATTAATGAACAAAAACATATAATCTTATATTTTTTTATAAGATAATATGTTTTTGTTCATTAATTTTATATAAAATAACTTTTCGTTATTTAAAATAAAAACTTTTTTGTTAAATGAGTTACAATTATCGTTTTTACCTGATGATATAATTTATTAATTTAAATCTCTAGACTTATCTGCAGACAAGCTACAGTCCAAGAAAATTTAATTTTAACACATTACTCTTTCCGCTTGATTCCATTTAAACAGACGTTGCATGTTGCGTGACAGAACTCAACACCTTTAAATGCAGCTACTGCTAACTAGTGCAAAGTAATGAAAATAGTATATTTACCAAATAGGGATTGATCTCACATTCACCATATCCTCAACTTCAATTAATGAATATTTGATAAAATTATCAAAAATAAAAACAAAATACTTAAAGGAAACATAAAATTTGTACCCTCACCGTGTAAGTCGTGCAAATTGCACGTGCAAGTGCCAGTTTTCGTTAAGTATTTTTTAGCTATGAATTGGAGAAGCACATTTAAAAATCATAAAAATATAAAAATAAAGCCAATTTTTATCTAAATTTGCAAAAACACAAACAGAATCTCGTCATACGAACATCACTTAAGAGGGGAATGAAACATTAACTAGTGATTCGACACTCTTTTTCGCTCTTAATTTTATCAGATTTCTGCCCAAAGTATTTAACACTGAAGTCTATTAACGACATATTAGCCGAATAAATAACATATATTATATATTGTATCTGTAAAAGATAAGCACATAAGCTTGTTACGAACATTTTCGATCATAATAACAAATTGAAACCGTCCGTCCGATTGCGGCGAAGTATGAACAATTAAGGCGGGCGATCGTAAATTGGCGCGTATCTGATTCGGAACATGAAAGAGGCGTTGCGGCCGACACACGGTCTTGTGGTACACTGAGAAATGTTTTTTCACAATTACTTTTTAATAATAGAGATATTATTAAATATAATGAATAAATAACATAAAATTTAACCGTAGAGTCCTACTTTGCGGAATAAAGCTTAAGAGGGGAATGAAACATTAACTAGTGATTCGACACTCTTTTTCGCTCTTCAATTTTATGAGACATATGCTATAATAAGTAAATCTTTGAGCTATAAAGGTTAAGCTATACAGGCTTTTTCTATGACAAAGTCATTTATACTGTAAAAATATTTCACTGAAAATTTTTATAATTTCAAAAGGGTACCTAAGTTTTTAATACTTAAAATTATTGTACTTCATTTTATCAATGAATTTCAAAGAATGTCTTGAGATTAACGTGTGACTGTATACGTGACGGTTCTAAGTTTGATTTCCGGTGAGGAAATGGTTTACGTTCATTTCCCAGCTCTAGTAACAAGAGAACGTGTAGCGTTGAATTCCACTCAACGCGCAATGTCTTGAAACTTAACACTAAGTTTTCCTTTTAACGCCAGTGAAACGTAAAGCTATTTATTTCAAATATTTCAATTAATTCAATTATAAAATTTATTTATATTTATTCTCAGTACACCCACAGTGTATACCAGCACAAATATATTGTACACTGGCAGGAAGTTTTGCATGACGTCCGACGGTCCGACTCACCCCTTTAAGTGCCAACTTGACGTCCCAAAGAATATATTAGCGAGAGCTTTATGTGAACTAAATAAGCTTAACCAACATTGTTAGTTTTAAAATTTACTTAAAGCTATTGTATTTTTTTTAACAAATATTTTTAGGAAAAAAGCTGTAAATAATTTAATTATAAATAATTATATCTACGAATGTGTTTTAAATTATTACCAGAAAATTTTAGTTAATATTTTTTCTCGTACTTACTAGCTTCACGCTTTATCCCGCAAATTGCAGGATAGGCAGAGGGAACTGCAGGAACCTTTTGAACCTAGTGTTAAGACACTCCGTTGCTGAGTTCCTGCTTTCTACGTCCCCACTTTCCGCCTTTTTCGAGGCATTGCGTGTTGCGTGGCAAAACTCAACGCCGCGCTTTGCCTCGTTGCCAGAGCGAAGAAAAAGGAAATAGAAAAATCCATCTTCCCCTCATGGGAATCGAACCCTCAAACCGTCGCGTTTACAGGCAGATGCTTACGCCTCTGCGCCACGACGGTCCTTGTACTTACTGATATTCTTTATATTAAGCATGATTTATGTATATCTTAATAAATCTTCACCTTACATGGCATTATAATATTGCATAAATTTATATAATATTAGCTGACTTAACAGTTGATACAAGTTGGTTAGGAGTATGTATTTTACATTACATAATTCTTATTTTAAAACATATTTTAGTATTATAGGACATTATAATATGAAATCTCTAATTATATATCATAAAACTAAACAAACATAGAATTTTCAGGAAAAACGACTGTAAAAAGGTTGTTTTAGTAAACTTATGACTGCATCGAGATTTGATTTAATTTCCACTCGTATAATAAGTTTCCTTCTAACTGGACACGTCGTTGAGTTCCGCTACTATACGGGTAGTGTCTTAAATTTGGACGTAATGCGAATAATGGTAAGCACTTTTACTTTCTTTCAGTTTTTTTTTCTGGGTTTTTTCTTCTTACCCTAATACGAGGGTCAAACTGAAAGTTCTTAGAAAATCAAAAACTAAGCATTCTATTAGTTATTAGTTTTATTATAACTTTTCAAAATAGCGTCCATTTGCATCAATACATCGTTGCATTCGATGGAACCATTGAGAAAAGCACCTTGCCCACTCGGACTTAGGGGTCTCTTCAACGGCGTTTTGAAACGCAGCCACTGCTTCTTCGGCGTCCATAAAATGTTTTCCTCGAAGTTTTTCTTTTATTTTCGGGAATAAATAAAAATCGCAGGGTGCGAGGTCGGAGCTATACGGCGGGTGACCCAGTAAGTCCACGTCTAAGGTCGCCAAATAGTCGATCGTTTGCCTGGCGGTGTGCGACGAGGCATTGTCGTGATGAAGGAGGATCCTGCTGCGAGGTCGTTTCTCTCGAACTTTTTCCAAGACAAGTGGCAAACAGTTGTTAGTGTACCACTCTCCATTAACCGTTTTCTGATCCTCTAAGACAACTGTCGCGTAATGACCTGTCTTTGCGAAGAACGAGGCCACCATCTTTTTTCCAACACTTCGACCTCTCTTCACTTTAGTTGGCAACTCTTCGGAAGGAAACACCCACTGAGCAGACTGTCTTTTGGTTTCCGGATCATAACAGTAAATCCAGCTTTCGTCACCCGTTAGTATGTCGAACACAGCATTTGAGTCACCTCCGTTAAATTTTTGGATCATTTCTCGGCACCAATCAACATGGCGGAGTTTTTGAGCCTCGGTCAAATTATGCGGTATCAAAGCTTCCTGACCGCTAAATGTTCATGGAGGATTTTGTGCACTTGACTCATACCTATGCCTAGACTTGTCTGAATCTGCTGATAGGTCACTCTTTTGTCAGTCTCTATCATACGCCGCACAACACTGATATTATCTTCAGTCGTCGCTGTAGAAGGCCGTCCCTCACGCAAATTATCGGTGAGATTAGTTCGACCACGTTTGAATTCATTAAACCAGTTGTAAACTGTGGCACGAGATGGGGCTTCATCGTGAAAAGCCAATCGAAGTCTATCATAACTTTCTTGTTGACTTATATGACATCGAAAGTCATAAAAAATCATTGCAGGAAAATTTTCTCGGCTTAAATTCATTCTGACGTGCACAGACAATTTTCAATTTGCCGCCAAACCGTAAAACAAATGACAAATGAATGAATTGTATACTCAATATTATTGGTAAAGAGTTCTATTTTCAAAATTTAAACTTATTTTTTTAATATAATGCTTTTAAGTTGCCAGTTCTAAAAACTTTCAGTTTGGTCCTTGTATAAGAGATAAATCGTGAAGCAAAAAAAAGAACATATCCAATATAAACAAGCCAAACGGAGAAAAGGTAAATAAATACTAATACATCAAAACAAATAAGTCAAATACATTAAAATGAAAAGCTTTGATGAGCTTTTAATAGTAAAAGCTCTCTATAAATTTTTATGATGATCTCTATTGCAATATTGTCTTAAAATTCATATGATAAATAATTAATAATGTATATATTAATTAAAATAAAGTTTACCAATACCTCAAAGTTACATATTTATTATTAAACCAACCCATTCATCTTCGGTGCGGAAGCAATATACATAACTCAACCCTATACGGTAATCGGTTATCCATAGATGCCTATAAGCGATAGTTCATAATTTATCTCGTCTGAACATAGATGAAATATGAAAGATAGTTCAAGGAATTAAAGGCTTTTGAGTAATTATGTCGAAATATTTGTAGATAAAAAAGTATGCTACAATTTGGAGTTTCAGTTAAATTTTTAAGTAAAATTATCGAATTACTTAAACCCTACATGGTTGAGAGTTCGATCATCATGCAGGGAAATTGATTTTTTCTCCTTTAGTACTTAACATGTAAAGATTAAGTACATTTTCTCTTTTTTTAACTCTCTCTCTCTCTCCCTCTCTCCTTTTTACCTTTAAAATTAAAACACTATTTTTAAATTGTTGTTTAATATTTTTCTATTTAAGTAATGTTTATTACAAATACATTCCTAAACTAAAAAGAATATTCTTACAAACTTCAGTTATAACATCTTAATTTACACTACAGCTTGGTATTTATAGTATAAATATTTATATGTAATACCATAAGATAAAACGGCTAATATAGTAAATCATGGCGAGCCGTTTTATAAAAGCGTGTTGGAACAATGCTAGCTGTACCTGATGCCGATATGGGGAAATATGCAAAATTCAATAAAGCCCGACCCCTATAGGGTTGTAGTTTCATATATATTTTTAGAAATGAATCATAATTTTGTTTCACTTGTAAGTGAATCATTTAAAACTGAAGTTACATTTATTTTCTTATTACAAGAAGTATAGTTAGAAACACCTTCTTGCCAATCTTGCCTTTATTAGTATATGCATCTTTCGGAAGACAGATTAAAATAAACCTTTTCTGAATTTAAATTTTACCTTATTATGTTCAATTTACCTAATTTCTAATTTAGTTTACAATTCAATCTATCAATTTAGTATCTCATTCTCATTTGAAATTGATCTCTCATTAAGCTCATTCTCCAGCATGGCTTCCAAATGGATAACTGAATATTGACCTAATCTAAGGGTCTCCTAGGTTATACTAGTCATAGCCAGTGCTTTGTTTTTTTCTTAATAAAATAAAAATTTAACCTAGTCTACAGAACATATACAGTTTAAATAATTATTCTCCACTATATCCATATAAAGTTTGACTGTAAACGAATGGGCAAATGTTACTATCTATTCAATATGCAATGTCACGGATCCACGACGAGAGACGGACGGAGTATCTTAACACTAGCTTCCTTTAATTTACTCTAGTATTTTTTTTTATAAGATTTGAACCAGAAACGACCTATCATAAGGCTTACCCAATATTTAATTTAACATAAGATATATATAAGCAGGTAGTTATTACCATTGTAATATACAATGCAATTATTTTCTTACACCTCCGACTACTAATTGCGAGTAAGATAGCATTTTATCTCCACACAAATAAACATCTCTGTTGGGAAACATTAAATCGTTATTTGCAGTCTTAGTGGCTTAAGATTTATACTCAATTACTTACATAAACTTGCCTAAGGCGATAATACAGTACGCGTATCGCCGCTGGGACGTATTCAAATAATGGATGTACTGACAGAACAACTATTTTGTTATTTATTTATTATTTCTTGAGCAATGTGTAAAGCAAATAATATTTTCTACTTACAACTGTGGGCTTTAACAACTACGAATTATGTCCCATATTGAAAAATAGATTGTGTATTGTTTTATTGTTGTATTTTTTTTACTTTATTTAGCCACCTTTGTAAACCAAAATTTATTTTTTATGTATCTCCATTGTAATAATATATATATATATATATATATATATATATATATATATATATATATATATATATATATATATATATATATATATATATATATATATATATATATATATATATATATATATATATATATATATATATATATATATTATTACAATGGAGATACATAAAAAATAAATTTTGGTTTACAAAGGTGGCTAAATAAAGTAAAAAAAATACAACAATAAAACAATACACAATCTATTTTTCAATATGGGACATAATTCGTAGTTGTTAAAGCCCACAGTTGTAAGTAGAAAATATTATTTGCTTTACACATTGCTCAAGAAATAATAAATAAATAACAAAATAGTTGTTCTGTCAGTACATCCATTATTTGAATACGTCCCAGCGGCGATACGCGTACTGTATTATCGCCTTAGGCAAGTTTATGTAAGTAATTGAGTATAAATCTTAAGCCACTAAGACTGCAAATAACGATTAAAATACAGCGTTAAAGTCTGTTACTATTTATTTTGTTTAAAATATATTGATATATACATATATATGTATATATGAATATATTTTAAACAAAATAAATTGTATCTCCATTGTAATAATATATATATATATATATATATATATATATATATATATATATATATATATATATATATATATATATATATATATATATATATATATATATATATATATATATATATATATATATATATATATATATATATATATATATATATATATATTATTACAATGGAGATACAATTTATTTTGTTTAAAATATATTCATATATACATATATATGTATATATCAATATATTTTAAACAAAATAAATAGTAACAGACTTTAACGCTGTATTTTATTAAAAAAAAGTCTAATTTTTTATTTAAATTTAGAACATAAAGAGAACAGAACAGAACAGAAGATAAATAAAGAAAATAATATAAAAAATAAATAAATAAAGCAATAAATAACATTGCCAGCAACCCTTACTCAGTAGCGATGTATGATAGTGCGGGTCACGGCGCGAGTGATTTACTGTGAAACAGATTATCTTTACGTAGGTACCCTACGCTCGAACAAAATGTGTGCAAGAATAGACGCTTATTAGAAGGTCATAGTATAAGATAGATTATAACGATTATAAACACCTGTTTTGTTTAAGTTCTCTTTGAGATTACGGCACAGCATCTCGTATATTGGTTGGTTGTAGATTGAATATATATTCGGAAAGGATTCATTGGCTTTTCCCTAAATTGGGTAGAATGTGAAAACAAACGTGTCTCAATGCTAGGCCTACTGCCTTGCTTAAATGGGAAAACAACGTGAATGGAAAGAAAGAAAACAGGAACTAAGCAACGGAGTGCCTTAACACTAGGTTTGTATGGTTCCTGCAGTTCCCTCTGCCTACCCTGCCATGTGCGGGATAAAGCGTGAAGCTAAAAAAATAAATAACAATATGAAAGTATTAATTAAGATTATAATGTAAAGTAATGTAAAGGTAGATTATAAAATATATAACTTTCTGTTACTGTTACTTATTTTATAAATACATAAATATTAGCTATGATGGCTTCTTATAGCTCAGTAGTCATCTCTTCTAGATAGCCTTTATTGTAAAAAAAACTTAACAACAAAAAGATATAGCTACTATACAAGTAGTATGTAAAGGAAATTATCGATTAAGTATAATAAGTGCGAAAATCAATTGATTTATTATAAAAGGGAAAACACATTAAATCTATTGCATAAAGATAATCTAAATGTTTATGTTTACGAACATATGAACGTAAATCAATACACATTTTATGATTTTAACGCTTCGAAAGTATTATAATTGATTTTTTTGTCTAATTACACAAATTAATAAAACATATTTCTAATGTGATGTTTTTTGTTATTTGTTTTTTTTTAGTTTCACGCTTTATCCCGCACTTGGCAGGGTAGGCAGAGGAAACTGCAGGAACCACACGAACCTAGTATTAAAACACTCCGTTGCTTAGTACCTGCTTTCTCCGTCCCCGCTTTCCGCCTTTTTCTAGGCATTGCGTGTAGAGTGGCGGAACTCAACGCCGCGCTTTACCTAGTTTCCAGAGCGAAGAAAATGGAAATAGAAAAATCCATTTTCCCTGAGTGGGAATTGAACCCACAAACTGCCGCGTTTACATTCCTCATTCTGACGGTCTGTTATTTATGGAATAAATTTCGAATATTGAAAAAATGTTTTGTCAACTGTCAATTACTAAATTGTTTTTATGATATAAAAAGGGTTGTATTAAATAATATCAACAACTACTGAGAGTTCTCACTTTCGACTTCGACTTCTGTATGAAGCAAGCGAGAATAAGCCAATTGATACTATTTTATTATTTTATTGTGCAAAGTATACTTTGAACAGCGAACGTTTCATCGTATAGGGATTACTGGATTAAATAAAGAGTATTTTCCTATATAAGTAAAGAAAGGTGCAAAACTAAAATGATGAAAAATCACAATCTTAACCAAAATCTATGACGAAATATAAATAAAGGGTCAAATCCCAGAACTAAATTACACATTATTCTTTATACATATAAAGCGATAAGAAAAACATAGAAATCTATAGACTTATACGCCTCATGTCAAACAATCATAAAATTTTTGTAAATAGTAGAAGTAGCAAAAAAAAAAGAAGAAGTAGCATAAAATCAGATACAAGAGGCTTTCAAGATTAAGTAGATATTAAAAAAAAATAAAGAATAAACCAAGAAAATTAACTTTTACTGAATATCACAAGGTTATCGATTCTCTAAATCACGTGTATATAAGTCTAAATCTCCAAAGTATATATGGGCGCAAATCAATATACATTTTATGATTTTATTGTTAAAAAGTATTTAGTATTGAAATTAATGTTTAATTAATAAAACCTATTTGCAATGTTAAGTTCTTTATGATAATTTTGAATATTCAACAGAAATGCCAGCTGTTAAATAAATAAAAGGACGAAATTATGTATCGAAAATCACTTCTGTATTAACTATTGTACGAGAATAAACCAATTGCTACCACTCTGTTATTTTATTATGAAAAATGGACTCTGAACAACGAAACCCTGGCCTAGCGCCGACAGCAGCGGTGGGATAGATCTCTCGCTTCATGGGAGCATTTGTGGAATAGACACAGCCTCATTGGATAAGAAGATAGATCTCAGCCTCATCGATCATAGTTCCGTTTGATTACAATACCATGGAAATTGTCTTTGAACAACGATACTCCTTTACGAAGAACAATAAAAGAATAAGAAAAATCATCGGAGGACACAGCAGCAATACACACAGCAAAATAAACGCACAAATGAGGGTTATTCTGCAGCCACTGCACGACAATGAGGGAGTAAGTGAAGACTTCAAGTCTGCAGAAGACACGTATGGTGCCGCTGTACTTCACACAAAGCCAACAGCTAAGCTAAGTTGATAAAACATATATCCTTTATACAATAAACGTTTGTTATAGAATTTAGCTTTATAAATTACTATTAGCTATACACTTTTCAACAATAAGCTTTTCAAATAGTACTGGTAAATATCTTGTGGTATTATAATTACAAAAATATAATAAACTGATAGACGACTTGCGTGTAGTTAGATTTTTTGGTTATTTAAGGATGGACGAGCGGTCTTTTAGTAAATTATTTTAGATGTAAAGATTTTCTTATTATTAGATGCCTTAAAGGAATTTTAAATGGAATTTTAAAATAATATTGCATAGAGATAATGTTTAATTAATATTGATATAGAAATGTTTTACGTAATCGCCAATAAAGAATATGAATCTGAGTAATTTTAAATACCATATCATCTTAAGATTAATGTTTATTTATTTGTAGTTTTGCTAAAACAGTCATTTTGAATATTTGACATACAATTTCATTTGCTATTTCTGACATTTTAAATTTAAATAATTTTAGAATAATTCTTTAGTAAATGAATATTGATATTATTAGGGTTCCTTATGCATGGAAACAATTTATAAGACTGTGTAACTGTAAATTGACATTATTGTATGTTTTTGAGGGACATGATGTCGGCTGTCGAAAATAACTCCGTGGAAGACCTACCAAGAGTGATGACACCCACCATTGAGAAGCGGCAAACAATTCAAAGCAGATAAGGAGTCTTGGCTGGATCGGCCGTATGGGCAGAGGAATCATCAAGAGAATTCACGTGAGAGAAAAGAAAAGAAGAAAAAGAGAAAAAGAAACAAAAAAAAAAAAAAAACATTTAGGTTCGGTTAGGTTTCATGATTTGTATATTGGTGATTTTGAGATAAGTTAAAGTTCTATTTTTGTGTTGAATATCTTTCCTATGATGCTAGCTAGCCACCACGCGTATCCAAATCCTGGTCTTGTTGGCAATGTACCTACTATGGTGACGCCTTATATGCTTTACATACTGATTATGTCTCGGCATGAGAGACGCTTGACAAGTTGGTTATGTTATCTCGATGTGAGAGATGCTTTGAAGTTGGTTGGATCTTGAGATGGGTGATGCGTTGGGTGTTGGCTAAAACTCGGAATGATTTGTAATGATGATTTGTAAAGCAGCGCAAGGGACGCGCTGGAGTCAGTATGGCCGTATGGGCGCAAATCAATATACATTTTATGATTTTATTGTTAAAAAGTATTTAGTATTGAAATTAATGTTTAATTAATAAAACCTATTTGCAATGTTAAGTTCTTATGATAATTTTGAATATTCAACAGAAATGCCAGCTGTTAAATAAATAAAAGGACGAAATTATGTATCGAAAATCACTTCTGTATTAACTATTGTACGAGAATAAACCAATTGCTACCACTCTGTTATTTTATTATGAAAAATGGACTCTGAACAACGAAACCCTGGCCTAGCGCCGACATATACCACCAATATATATCAAGAACATAAAAATCATTTACATAAATAGTAAGGCAAGAATTCAACTGAGAAGTCTAGGAAAGAATTGGTGTGAAGCAGGGAGGCTCATTATCTCAAAAATTGTTCTCTGTAGTAGTGGAAAACATCTTCTACCGAAACTGGCACAAGTATGATATTAATTTAAATGGGGTAAAACTAAATAATCTATTATTCGTTTTAAAATTCACGAAAGACGTTGATTATATACCATTTGAAGAACGCTTTGAAATTCTTAAATAATATAAACGACAAAATCATAAAAATACAACTAAAATAAATGCTAAACTAAGATAATGATAAACAGCTCAAAATTTACCCTCACAATCTCTCTTAACTCTACTACATTGCGTGAAAAACTACACATATCTGGGTCAAATTATCTTCAAGAAAGAACAAACAACTGAAAAAAAATAACATAAGGTCTCAACAGGTTGGAAGAAATAGTGATAGAAATTTAGGATGGACACTTGGAATGAGCTTCGCAGTATATATGTATTTTAGTTATAAATTACAATAATCACAGCGAAGCTGTAAGTTCAACAAATAGTAAAAAATAATATATTATAATTATTTTTTAACTTCACGCATTATCTTGCATATTGCAGGGTGAGCAGAGGGAACCGCATAAACTATACAGACCTAGTGTTAAGGCACTATTATTATTATTATCATTATTATTTAGCTTCACGCTTTATCCCGCACATGGCAGGGTAGGCAAAGGGAACTGCAGGGACCGTGGGAACCTAGTGTTAAGACACTCCGTTGCTTAGTCCCTGCTTTCTCCGTCCCCGCATTCCGCCTTTTTTCGAGGCATTGCGTGTTGAGTGGCGGAACTCAACGCCGCGCTTTGCCTAGTTTGCCAGAGCGAAGAAAATGGAAATAGAAAAATCCATCTTCTCCGACTAGGGATCGAACCAGAAACCGTCGCGTTACAGGCAGACTTTACACCTCTGCGCCACGACGCTTATTATTTAATTACTATTATTATTTAGTTTTAATATTTTATTTTACTATAAAATTTTTAAATATTAAACTTTGACTTCAATGCAAAGGTTCGCGAAAAAGTATATTTTAATACTAAATAAAATACATACATAGCCTACAGCTACATTTATATAATTTAGCCAGAAATTACTATAACATAATTGTATCGTATTGATTATAAATTAGTTGTTTTTTTCATTTGGTCATTGGAATATGATTATTTATGGTAAGTATCTAAATATACTATAATTTCTATATTTAGATACTTACCATAAATAATCATGACTTATCCATATTCGTTAAGATTTAAGCAAGTGGTCTTACCTCCGCCCATCTTAACAAGGCATCGTTTTAAAATACAATTGAGCGAGGAGGAGGGCCCTTGTATTATAAATCAAAAGCAAATTGTATATTTAAAAGATATTACGTGTAATGTAAGGTAGTTATTTACAGCGAGTTCATCTGCTTAAGTAGTAATATTTATTTTTTTAAGTGAATTCATCTTCATCGCTCATAATTGTTACTTGCAAGGAAACAAGTCATTGAAGTCGCTTTAGCTTAAATACCATATTGATTGAGATCATTGAAATGTTTGGAAAGTGTTATTTACTCACATTTTTCATTTTTTGAATTTAGTCACGTAAATTTAACACAAATTCAAAAAATTTTTATTAAAAAAGAAGCAGTTCAGCTGAAAGGTGGCGACGCAAAATGGTAATGATCATCAATTTATTAATTATTATATACATTGCGATTCTTTATTTTAGTTGTTTTGGGCTTCCAAGTGTAATTACTTTCAAGCCAATTGTGTAAAAATTTAAGTTGACAGGTGCTGGCTTAATTTTCTAGGTTCTTTTTTTTTCAAATGTCAAATCTGTCTATCTTATATGTATTATTTTTTTGAAATATCAGGACTTCAAGACATGCATGTTCTTCTGTTCACTTGGCTAAAATCAGGGTCAGGGACCACTCATTGTGTGACATTCACACAATGAGTGGTCCCTGTGTGGTGGCTTAGACGACAGTTCTCCTTCTCATATCCTTTTTTCTTGTCCTAAATTAAACCGCCCTTTATATGATGTTCTTCCGCTCAAAGTCCCTCGTCCTCTTAGTGTTCAGTGTTTGTTAATGTTTGTGTTGAGTCCTTTATGTAAATTTTTGTGTAAATATATTAAATATAATAATATTAGAGTATAAGCTAACACCCTTGTAAAATATTATCTATTGCTAACCTAATGTGTTGTCTGTATATATTGTAGATATCTGTTGATTTTGTTATAGGTGAAGGATTTAAAATGGATCTCTATTAAACATGCATTCCTCTTTTGTGTAATGCTATCTCCTTTTTACCGTATATTCTCCTTTGTGTGTTCTCCATTCAACGTGACATTGGCGAAGTGAATTGTGCTCAACTGGCACGCTCGGAACGCCATAATTAAAAAGTAGAAGAAGAACTTTTTTATTTATATTCAAATTGATTTCTATTTCTTATTCAACATGCAGTATATGAGATTTTAATATAAAGGAGATAACATTTATAAACATAAGTTCCCTCTGCCTACCCCGTTCTCTAGTTTCAATAACTTTATATCTCCACTATGAGCCATGCGTATCCAATTTACATTAATATATTCTTACCATCGTCTGTTCCTATTATTATTATGATGTTTCAGTTAATTCAAGTATAGTAGATACTAGAGACGTACGTAGAGTAGTAGAGAATTAAGTATAGTATAAGTAACTTTTAAATTAAGTTGAATTTCGTTACTACATACCTATAGTCTATTTCGTTTTTATTATATCAAAAAGCTTAGGAAACTTTAACATATTCATACAAAAAATTTATATTTTGCTTGAAATCCAACAGCCAAAGACTTATTGGTCGATACAAAAATTAAGTTATAAGAATACACAATTTACATATAATTTTTATTTTCTTGTTCTGGTCTCAAGACAAGCCGCACCATTGATTTCTATCATTCATCAAGCAATATTTTGAAAATTTAAGGGATATTAGAATTAGATGAAGCGGAAGTTGAAGAAGTAGGTAAGAATTTTAAATCTATTAAACAAATCACGATTTTTCCTCTAACTATGGGCGTGACAGAACACAGTTTGATAGAAACGAAATAAATTAACGATCTCCGCCCACTCTCTAGTTGCATTGTCCAAGGGCCTCATTACTGAGGAGGCGTGACAACTACTTGAATATTACGATTGAAAATCTTAAGAGTTCTTAGACAATATTCTTGAATCAAGTTATTATTTGAAGAGCTTAAATGTTTTACTTCATTTTGAGATGATGAATATTCGTTTTTATCTGCTTATATATTATTTTGTATGTATGTAGTAGCTAGCAAAAAGGACTATAGGAAATCACGACATGGTTATTCTGTCAGGTCTAGTTATGTTGCCTAATATATTTAATTCCAATAATAAGTTTAATACAATACCTTTTATAATTTGCAATCTCTGGAAAAAACTTGAAAAATAACTCAAAGGAAGTCCACATATTATTATTACATCATTTACTTACATCTGCCATCACAAATAAATTGAAAAGGTTTCAACATCGATAACTCCCAATGCCAAGTATTCAACTTGAGCACGGGTTTGCCAACATTTTAACAAGGCGCCCTGTGGAGTTAGCGGGGCGTGCCGTTACGCCCATCCGGCTCGAAGGACCATACTCGAATTGTCAACTACCCTCAATTTAATGTGAGATTGCTTTTGAAAAACACCTCAGTTAGTCTCAAATGACTGCAAATCAACTTAGCATGTTTTGAAGTGATTTTGAATATAATGAATAATAATGATTTTTTTATATGTGAATGCTATTCGCTGTTGGTATTTTGGTTTTGTTTGTTTTGAACAATATTAATGATATGGTAATATATTATTGTTCAGAGTAAGTGTCGTGAGACGTAAATTATACGTTAATTAATACATTTATTTATGTTTATATTATAACTTCTATGCATTATTCGGAAATATGAAATGTTTATGGAAATGGAAAATAATAATAAATGTTTTATTTAAAAATAATTTAGTTTCCTTGCACAGCACAAGTAGTCTAGTCTAGTCGTCTTTATACTTATTCAAAAAAAAAATTGCCTCAATTTTACTAATACATATTTGATCATAATATTTTTTTTATTCATCGATATTGTATAAAATATATATACTAATAGGTAAAATATATAGTTATGAGAACATTTTGGCGAAAACTTCTTATGTGGTGACCAAAAATTGGACTATGCACAAAAAGAGCATAGATGACTGACGTCCTAGGCAAGGCTGTGAGAGCCACTAAATTTAGATACATAAAAGAAATAGAATTGCCATGAAGTTTCTTGGGATGCTTTCCTTTATTAAGCCCACTAATTTACATATACATAGTTACGATAGAACACGATAGTCGTAGTTGATCTAAACAGCAATCATAAAATAAATATAAAAGATAAAATATCTTACAATATTTTGTTATATTCAACACACATCATTTCTAAATAGTTAATATGTAGTGACTTATCACTAGACTCTCTCTATCTAATTTCCAAAGAAAAATAATTTAAATCCAGAAATTCTATATAAAGAAAATATCATAATATAAAAGCCTTTGAAACCATATCACGTAAAATAGAATGCAGCTCACATTTCAAAATAAATGATGATAATAAAATACGGCAGCCTCCATTGCAATTTGCTTCAACTAATATTTTACATATGAATATAATAGCGTAGTACTTAAATAATCGTACAAACTGAATAAAGTAGACGCTCTAAATAATAAAAAGTTGGCTCAAAGCCGAAATGAGGCAAGACTGTTCCTTGCTATAATGGTTACTGTTACTACGATAGTTTTAAACTGCAAAAGTTAAAGTGAAAAAGCTTATTAAATAAAATTAATGTTTTGTTGGTACATAAAAGTGTCATCGTAGCTTAAATATGGATAAGAATTAAGATAAGAATTTTGTACTTCAACAGTGAATGTCAAAATTAAGTAATAAATTCTATACATGAAGATACAAGCTGTTGTTGCTTACATAATTGATACAGCTTTTTAATTCAGAAATCTGCCTTCGAAGCTGGTCTTGCTGGGAGCTGCATGACTGACACTACTGATATATTTATATGACTTGATAATTCAAAATTTCTTTGAAAAATCTTAGCTTAGCTGAATTTGCTCTAATTTATTATAAAATGTTGAATTGTAAAAATAAATTGTAATTTTTAGTACAAATGTACAAGCAATTCTTGTGAAAGTAAACTATATGGCATTAGATATTATTAATATTCTTTAATAATTTTAACTAACTACCTATAACTGACTATAAATATTGTAAATTGGAAACGAAATTCAGCAAATTTTTCATTGTAGTTTGTATATTTATAAAAAATAATAGGTGTAAAGTAAAGGAACTCAATGATGTACAAAAAATAAATATAATTTATTATTTACTATGATAATATACAGAAAACACTACAGTAAATATCTTCCATACAAATTTAAAATTAACAAGTAGTTCTAAAATATTACATCCTCAAACATTAGTAGGAGTCGTAATTTCAACTAGAACATCGTCACGACAAAGTCACTGCCAAAATAAATGTTGCTTAATACGAAGAAACTTTTGAAATATGCTCGGCTTAAATGTGCTGTTGAAAGCGTAATAATTCTCCCCTTTTATGCACCAAGTTCTGAAACTTTACTTTACTTGTTCGTGTATATTTTTTATAGTGGCAATATTTTATATATCTTTGTGTATATAAATTTAAGAAGCTTTTATATATTAGGTTGATTTTTTTGAAATTCTTTTTTTATGTGAGACAGAAGGATATATGTGTTAGAAGGAGTGAGGCGTTTTTATATTATATTAAACTTGTATAATAAACAATTATAAATAAATAAGATTTTGCAAAAGAACTGCTAGATAACTTTTCTATGGATATATAAAATACTTCTAGTATTAGAAAATGCAGGTTGCAGGCAGCCACTGGATGCGAATAGCATTAGACAGGGCGCACTGGTCCCTGGGGGAGGCCTATGTTCAGCAGTGGACGTCCTACGGCTGATATGATGATGATGATGATGATTAGAAAATAGTGTTAATGTAGCTTTGTCATATAAACTAGCATTATTTGCTTAAGTATTTCGTTGTAAAAGTGAAATGTCCAAAATCAAATTTATTAATATTTACTTCTATTAAAAAATTAAAAATCACAGAAACAACCTCCACTTTTCACACTAACAAATTCCGCCACTTTACTTATTTCACTTAAAATAAGCTTTTATAAGCTTTCTTACGAGATAAAGCTGTAGAGCTACGATACAATGTCCTAAAGGTCGTTAGGTAGTACTATTTCCATATTGAGTTCAATAGAGATGATAACGCTTGTCGTATAGTTATCGGAAAGGTGTTCACAGCTTATAGTTTGGGTTCAATGCTCTTTATAAATAGGTGTTTGTGTAAATGTGTCTATTATGGAGGTTGTTTAAGGTTTTACTTTTTCTTATCTATTTCTAGATCTTTCTAGATTTTAGTTAGATTAGATAAGATAAATATATACAGATAATGGTATATTTTGGATCGTATAAGGTAATTGCAAATTAAAATATTTACTGAAAAGAGTGTCTTAACACTAGGTTCTCTAGATTTCTACGTTTTCCTCTGCCTACCTTGCTTTAAGAGTGTTAAATTGTGAAGTTAAAAAAATAATTTACATTTCGTAATGTTTATATATTTTTATTTTTATTTTGTATACTTATAAAGTTACTTTCTTATGTATATATCAAATATCAGGTTTGCTTAGCATATGGTTATACGCCACTAGTAGTATAGATTGATTGATTTTTAAATTTGACATTAAGTTCTGCAACAATATCTTTAAGCAAATGGATAATTGACATAATGTCTACTTATGTTTTTACTACTGACCACAGTATGTACAATATACGTATAAAGCAAAGATAACTAAGATACCAAAAAAAAACTACAAAAATGACCATTCTAAAAGTATAACTGTCAAACTTAGTCGATGATATGGGGTACAAATTATTTTTGTAATTTGAACCCCATATCATCGACTAAATAACGAAAGTTAATAGAAAATTTATATCCACCCCTAAAGTAATCTAAAGCATCCTATGAACATTATCGGTTTAGAGATAATATTAGATTTACGAAGGCGTATTTGATTTACGTCTTCCTCGACATATAAATAATGTGATTTTGATAAGAGCTGTTTGCTTACAAGTGCTGAATGGCATGCTATGTATTTGAAAGCTTAAAGTAATGTTAGCTTATTAAATGTGTCGTGAAAATGCATAGATTACGTTTCTTTTCTGTCACTATACTAGGTTATTGTTGTAGTGGAATGAAAGAACGTTTGTGCGATACAAATAATAAGTGTTAATTAAATTCTCGCTAAAGATGAAGTTAAAAATATTTTTATTTTTTGGTATAATTATAAAAAATGTTTAGCCAGTTTTATGCATAATATATAAAAATAGCATGTGAAACGAACGAATGTAGAATTTGAATCAGTTGACATATTAAAACTATGTGTGGGTGTTTATGTGTGTGTATGTCATGCACTATGCCAATAAAAAGCTTTATTTACACAGTAGATAAAATATTACAATTGACTATTTTACTTGATTCTTACATTATTATACCCAGTGCACTTTAAAATGTTGCGAACTCAGTATATAGTGACTGTTGGATGCCAACGATTTAACAACAGCAAGCCGTTGAGATGCAAATTAATATTATTTGTCTTGTAGAGAAACAAGAAAAATGGTGCTAATTTGAGTAATAAATAACGAACCTTTATAAGAATCGATGTTACAATATTACTTTGGATTAGAATAATGTTGTTTCGATAAGAAGAAAATGAATATAGTAATAATTGTGATTTGAACGCAAGACCTTGTGGGTTCAATTCTCACTCGGGGAAGATTAATTGTTTCATTTCATTTTCTTCGCTCTGGCAACTAAGCAAGCGCAGCATTTAGCCTGCCATTCAATAAACAATAAACTGTCTGGAAAAGTGGAAAGCGGAGAACAAAGTGTTGAGACACTAATTTTGGACACTCCGTTTCTCTCGGTTTTTTAACGATAAAGCTTTATCTATCATTTTCATCTATTAAATAAAACAAAAATTAGTATAAACAGTAATAAACCGACACCAATTCCTCAAAAACAGGCAAATTAATTGAACATATAATTTATAATCTCTATCGCAATATAATCCATTAATAATGTGCTACATTCATACAAAATTGAATAAGACTTAAACGTTCGCGATATATTGCTATTAAATACCCGCAGGCGTTTTCATTCATTACCATTGAGTTCTCATGATTTACTATTCAATTAATATTAATAATATTGTTTTAAGCGGTAACTATATCGTAAGGGTGAAGTGTTGAACTTTAAATGTATTAAATATGGGTTCAATTCCAATTTGAGGGAATAATTATATGTGATATAACTTTTATTACATTTTGTTCTTATACTTGATATCTCAAAGTTGATCAAAAAGATGGCTGATAGCTGATGGCTTTTCTTTTCCCATTTTTTTAGCGTAGCGTTAACAAAAATGCCAAATTCTAATTATTACACATAAATATATAGTTTCATGGCTTGCCCCGAGCGGGGTAGTCAGAAAGATTTTTTTTCTTATAGGTTTTATTAACATTTTATTATTATAGTGAAGAAATTATGTACATATATACAAATTGAACAAAATATATGAGTTATATTTAAAAGTCAAACGAAATAAACAACAGATTCAATTTACCCGATAATAATGTCATTTATTATTGTATACTAAATTATGGCAAAGATATCTATATCTTAAGTATCATACTATATATCTTTTCTAGAATCTGTTTTAAAAACACCAATAAATTCACTCCCCGTGGGCTCGATTACCTTTTATTATATTTCTCCCTATTTCTAGAATTACGTTCTTATTTCCATGTGTTACGGTATATTTTTCCATATTTCCCCACCACACTACAGGTTGGCGTCACTATTGTTTCTCGATTTGCCCCGAACATTACTTTTTATAGTCTAAAAGTCGTTACGATGTGTTTTCTTTGTCATTTCATTTTATATATTATATGAATTGTTCTTACTTATAGTATCTTTACGCCTACATGTTATAATGATCGTAAATTATGCGATACAAGGATATATAATTCCGCAATCGAAGCAAGGTAAGGCAAAACTCCTGCTAACTATTTGTCAAGACACTATTATTTTCGTTAACTCAACACTTCGCTTTGTAGTAGTAGTATATTAATAATGATTATGAATGAAGATAATTCAATAATTATCTTTAAAGTATTAATCCACACTAAGGATAGAAAAAAATACTTCAAGAACATGTATAAGAAATTAACTTAGCGGGATTTGAACCCATGACACTTGACCCATGACACAAAATATTTGGAGAATCATGAATAAGTATTTAATTATATAAATAAGGTTTTATTTTGAGAATTTCATGATTTGACATGGTAAAAAGCCTAAGCCCCTAAATACTCTGCAGCCTTATAATTATCTTCACACAAAAGATTATATAGTAATATTGCACTGTTATCATCCCACGAAAAGGCTTGAACCCAAGACCTTGTCTTAACAGCGACATAATCTTATTACGTCACATTGGCCTTATGAAGTCTGTTCTTTTTTTAAACGTTAAATAAAAAAATATAAAAATTAAAATATTAACTACAATATAATATATAAGTAGTTTTATCATTTTTTTGTAGCTTCACGCTTTATCCCGCACATGGCAGGGTAGGCAGAGGGAACTGCTGGGACCGTGGGAACCTAGTGTTAAGACACTTCGTTGCTTAGTCCCTTTTTTCTCCATCCCCGCTTTTCGCCTTTTTCGAAGCATTGCGTGTTGAGTGGTGGAACTCAACGACGCGCTTTGTCTAGCTGCCAGAGCGAAGAAAATGGAAATAGAAAAATCCATCTTCCCCGACTGGGAATCGAACCCAGAAACCGTCGCGTTACAGGCAGACGTTGCGCCTCTGCGCCACGACAGTTAGGCTATGTTTATTTCTTTACTATGTTGCTACTATTAACATATAGTTGTAAAATTACCACTTGCAAGTCAATACAAATTCGTGATAACCCGAGGTGTAGTCGTGGTCTAAAACACTGTTGGGACATTAATCGATAAATGAATAATGACTGAGTTAGATTTTATGGGTTTCTACTATTATTACTCAAAACTGTTGATAATATTATATACAGGAGCTATTTGTATGTTAAATGTATTATTTTTTATAAAAAAATATTTAAAAACATATAAAATAGGTGCAGACTCTGTCTTTTAATGCAACGGTTTGTGGGATCAATTTGTACTTGGAGAAAATTGATTTTTTTCAATTCTATTTCCTTCCGGCAACTAGGCAAAACACGGTGTTGAGATCCGCCATTTGGGATTCAAAAAGGAGGGATCAGAGTGTCAGAACACTAAGTCCAAAGTTACTAGTGGTTTCCTTTGTCTACCTTGCTAAAAGCGATAAAACATGATGCTAATAAATATTTTGAAAGAGGGGAACTGAAGAACGGAGTTCCTTTACACAAGCTTCCCTCCATCTATTCTATTTACAACTGGATAAATCGTCAATCTAACTTGCTTTAATTATTTTTTCCCGTCAAATTAAGGAGTTAATAATTTTTATTATATAGAAATGCGAAGTATAGCATTCTATAGCTATTTTTATATCTATTACTTCACCGTATACTTATTATGGTCTATGTGTTTTCTTCTATATCTCGCTGTTATGGATTTCTGTTTTTTTTTTTTAATTTAACACGTCACATTTTACTCGATCAGACAAAAACTGCGTTGTCACGTTTTATCACGTGTTATCACGCTTTTTACTATAATTGTTATCACGTACTAATCGAGCAGTGTAACGTCAATTTGTAACTCCATACATTTAATAATTCTCAAAATTTATTACACACATAATATAACTTTAATAATTTAGCTGTCATATAAAAATGAAACGGCATCATAATTCAAAGTAATTACGAATAACAATTCAAGCCAGTAAATAAAAATATCCATTCCCATATCAATTGAGGCGCATCGTGTACAATTTAGACGTATCGTCGATAAATTAAAATTAATTGCAGGTCATATGTTTAATTGTATGTATGTATGTAAATTTTCTGACATAGTATGTTTTTAGAATAAATAAAAAATATTAAAAGACTATTTAAATGTTATATGTTTGTGAAAATTGTTTTATATTATTTATTTAAAGATTTTAATGAAGCGGGATTCGAACCCGCACTTTCTGGAATGTTCAAATTACTGTTTTTTATAACGAAAAGCATGAAAAATCATTAGAACATTTTTTTGCGTCTGTATTAATATATTTATTCTTTTTTATGTATAAAAAATATGCATTGTAGTTATTTTTTATAGCTACATGCTTTATCTCGCATATTGCAGGGTAGACAGAGGGAACTGCAGGAACCGTATGAACCTAGTGTTAAGACACTCCGTTGCTTAGTTCCTGCTTTCTCCGTCCCCACTTTCTGCTTTTTTCGAGGCATTGCGTGTTGAGTGGCGGAACTCAATGCCGCGCTATGCCTAGTTTCCAGAGCGAGGAAAATGGAAAAAGAAAAATCCATCTTCCCCGAGTGGGAACCGAACCCTTAAACCATTGCGTTTATTGGCAGATGCTTGCGCCTTGGCGCCACGACGGTTATTACGTATTATTACGTAGTTATTACGTACACAAAAAGAATTAACATATTACAAAACTGACTAACTGAAACATTAAATAGATGATATAAACAAATTAAAGTAACGGGCTCAAATTAAAGTAAATGCTCTAATATAATAATTATGTATTTTTTTCCGATATACCTATATCCAAACGTTTAATGCTTGTTACAACTATTTAAGTCTCTCTTAACTAAGACGTCTATAAAGCATTTTCTTTTACCAGTTCACAATCAAAAACCATCGTGACGTAAAAGTGGAGTAGGCGTGGGTTCCATTCCCACTTGAGGAAAATAGATATTATCTTTTTCATTTTCTACGTATCTAGGCAAGCGAGGCGTTAAGTTCTACTCAATACGCTATAAAGTAATAAAATCAAAAATCCATTGAATAAGTACAAAAAAATCCAATATTAATATTAATAAACTGTAATTCCCTCTGCAGTGAAGTGAAGTGGTAAAAACAAAATTACTCAAGTAATATATAGTACAGCTTTACAGCGACTATTAAATTTCAAGCGATATATTACCCATAATTGCCGCTTGTACTACACTGATCTTACTTTATGAGCACTCGTATTAAATTGAGATGAATATAAAGGAAAAGAGTATAAAAAGAGCAGAGCTTACCTCGAAAATTAATATATATGGAAATTGTATTATAATATATATATATATATATATATATATATATATATATATATATATATATATATATATATATATATATATATATATATATATATATATATATATATATATATATATATATATATATATATATATATATATATATATATATATATATATATATATATATATATAATTTATATATATAATACAAATATATTTAATTTTCCTCAAAAGAGAACCGAACCTACTGACGGTAGTTGTTTTTAAGCAACGCTGTGTCTGTATATAAAATATTTAAATGAATAAATCATTTGAAATCCTCATTAAGTCATCTACATATCAATGTGTCAAATATAGAACAGGAATCAATACATCTGTTGATGTTTTGTATCTAAAATAATTGAAAAGTGTGATATGACTCATCGCTAGGATCTTGGAATATATATATATATATATATATATATATATATATATATATATATATATATATATATATATATATATATATATATATATATATATATATGTATGTATATATATGTATATATATATATATATATATATATATATATATATATATATATATATATATATATATATATATATATATATATATATATATATATATATATATATATATATATATATATATATATATATATATATATATATATATATATATATATATTGTCTTCTATAAACTACCAGTACAAAATGAAAATATAATAGGCAGACAAAATTAATTAGGCAAAAGGAACCGTAAAAACCATAGGAACCTAGTGTCCAGACACTCTGTTTCCCACCTTTTTCGAGGCATTACGTGTTGAGTGACGAAATCAACGCCACGCTTTACCTATTTACCAGAACGATGAAAATGGAAATATAATCCTCTTTCTCGAGTGGGAATTGATCCCACAAACCGTCGCGTTTATAGGCAGACACTACGCCTGTGTGCCACAACGGTCTTTATGGAAACACGAAGATATATATTATATTAAAACCACGTATAATGAACTCCAATGTCTTGAAATAAGAGAAACAGTAATGACAGTAGTATGCCAATTGTAAACTAGCAATACGCTTCCATAAACAAGACTTTATGCAATTGTAGAGAAAGTTCCAATAAATCAACGGTACAATGGGAACTTTTGTAGTGGAGACCGCTTTATTTGACTTTAATTATTCCATTTAAATATATGAGGAAATTTGAATTAACATTATGGATATCTCATTTAATTCCTTATAAATTATATTGTGAATATTTAAATTTTATTTTTTTTATGTTTTCACGCTTTATCCCGCACTTAGCAGGGTAGTATTAAGACACTCTTTCCCCCAATTTCCATCTTTCTTGAGATATTGCGTGTTGAGTGGCGTAACTCAACGCCGTGCTGCGTTTAACTGCCAGAGCGAAGAAAATAGAAATAAAAAATCAATCTTTCCCGAGTGAGAATCGAACCTACAAAATCGACTCGACTCGAATCGACGACTTAATAAATCAAAACGCAAAAAGACCTTTCAGACACGGTTTAATGAAATTAAAACAATTATATTTAAATTCATGAGAAAATGCAGCTGGAGATTATCGATTATTTTTTCAATGATACTACAAACTCATCGTGAACTAGTAAGAAAATGATCGAGTTTCAATTCAATTTTTATTTATATATTGACGAAAAATATAAAAATGTTATATATATTTTTATAAATATAAAAATATTTATTAAAATTACTTTGTGATTTACAATTTGGAGATGGTTTGTATTTGGGTGGGTGGGTTTATAATTCTTGAATTTATTATTACTCTTTAAGCTCGTAGAAATCATCACTACCATCTCAATAACTTTTGCTTCGGAAAATTTTTAGTCCTTGTCCTTTGGTTACTGTCCAATACTATCCTTACATTTCCAACTTATCCTAGGCAAAGATTTTCTAGGTTTGAAAATAAGCATTATTGCATTATACTCCATATATTTCTGTAAGTAGCTATGAATTTAAAAGTATTTAGTTTTAAAACACTTCTTCAGTCTTCTAGTTTAAACAAGACCTAAATTATTAATTTAACTTCACTAACGATTGTTTATAATGGAAAAAAACTTTTAATAGTATAATTTAATAGTATAATTAATATTATAACTTTTAATATATATATATATATATATATTGATATATAACTGAATTTTTATCTTTATACAAATTTATTAAGAACTTACGACAATTTTATCATAGTTATTAAAGGATAAATATAAATTAATGTTTATAGACACTTTTATTACTTGTCGTGTAACATAAAGATACGCTTGACTAATACCGTCTGTTGTATGACGAATTTTATTAGGCATTTTGTCATAAAGGTGAATAAGTTTGATAACTGCATTCACAGTAATAAATTATTTTCCAAATCGTTTTAAATGGGTTCATAATTTAAAAATACCTAATTTACAAAAATTAGCGAACAAATTACGAATTATTGTACCAAAAAAAAAACTCACTTTTCCTGCATAGCACTATAGGTGAGTAAGAAAAGTGTCAAGTGTCACTTTTCTTACTTAAAACATCATGTGTTATAAAATTAAAAAAAAAAACAAAAGAAAAGTAGTTTCTTATCACACTCCTATAATAAATCATTATTGTTATCAGATTATAAATAACATACCTTTGTAATCGTATTGGCCTATATCTTAACTAATAAACTCCGTTTTGGTTTTTATACAAATAATTTACTACAAGGGTCGTTATAAGGCATTTAAATGAGAGATCTATTATGTATAATGATTATTTTATTTTATTTTCCCTTTATGAAAACAAAAAGTCATTAAAATAAAAAGTCGCGATTGCTTTCAAGCAAGCAAAGGTAAGATTTTAAGGTTACACATTTACCAACGAGGAATCAAACCTTGATCGTGATATTTAGATTTTTGATTTAGTCATGACATTTAAAGTTTATTTTAATTATATAAGTATTAAACTTAATAAATCTTAACATATTCGTCTCAAATAAATAATATAATATAAAAAAAAATATTAATTATATGGTTTCATTCAAATTCCAATTAATGATTGATAAAAATTAATGATTATTAATAATCGTTAATAACTAATAAAGATCATTAAAATGATTTCTGATATTTTGACCCAAAATATATCTAGCGTTCAATATTAGAACCAAACTAATATATTGTTAAAGCTGCTACAAATGAAATAATTTTTTTCTTTTACATTACTAAAGAGCTTTTAATAATGCTTTAAAAGCTTTTTTCACTCTAACCAAGTAAGACGTTAATACTAAACAAAAACGAACAAAATTAATAATTCAATAAATCTACGTAGCTTATTATTTATGATCAACAGAGGCGTGGCAATTTGACATATTTATAAAGAGACTTGCCACAGCCCGCGGCTACGCTTGTTCGTGACTACAGTATTAAATATTATAGTATTTTACTGTCTGTCAATTAAGTTGTACATTTTAATAGGTATTTGTTATTTTGGTTTATGGAGTCAGGATTTACGTAGGTTCAACTGTTCATAAAATACCGTTGTTTACATTACCTACTTGAATTTGTTCTATTAACTTACAATATAATAAAATAATATAGTTTAGACCTAAATTAAAAGTTTTAATTTTAGGAAAATTGTCACAGAATATAAATGTTTCATTCAAATATGAAATGTATTAAAATTTATATCTAAGCCATTTTCATTATAAATATAGACGTAGGACTAAACTAGTCAGTTCAAAGTGTGGTTAGTCTCATTGCGCTGGGCACAGCAATAAATCTGACAATCTAACCTGACAGTATGGCAGCTAGTATTAACATAATAAAATAGTAATGGACGGCACGTAATAACCGACGTGCAGCGTTGAGGAAATCGTTATTAGATCCTCTGGAGAATATAGATGGGGGTAGAGTGACTCTATATTGGTGTAAGTTGATTGGTAGTGACTGCGTAGTGACTAGACACTCCTATTTCTGTTGTTTTGATGATACTTGCTGTTTGTTTGGCTTTCTATTAGTTCGTTCGTATGAAATTGGATCAAACGTTTTATGCGTGAATATCTTTAATCTCATACGATACTTTGAATATACATAACATTTCTTAAAATATATTTTCTACGATAGATCTTTTTATGCACTCTCACTCGAATAAAAATGATTCACATTTGCAATTTTTCACTTTTAATTTAATTCAGAGAAATGCAGAATTACAGAATTTAGATGTCCTGTAAAATTTAATTTCTGTACCTATAACATAATTGTGAAAACCGTAAACACAAAGTTAATAAAGCTTTAAGAAATTATTTGTTTCACCGACAATAATTTCTATTATTTTTTACACACAAGCTTATCAAGCTTTTTAGTAAATAAAAAGCTTTTTTTACCAATTTTTAATAATTTGACTCGTTTTTCTACAAAAGAATCTAAGGCATATTTATTTATTAAAGTAACCAATTACAGTGTTAAATCACTCTTTTTTTTCTCACAATTTCTTTTCACTGTCGTCTCTACAGTTTCTAAAACCAACTCTCGCACGGTGGCCACTAAACAGAGATTTATAACGAATATTCATTTCAACGGGCCGCTGTCAGATCGCGCGATTACACACGATTTATGTCGAGGCGCGTTGTTGGCGACAAGTGAATGTGAATGTGTTAGATGAGTTTTGCAAGTAAAGTGGTGTATGGCTTTTAGTTTATATGTTCGTAGAGAGTAGAGAGATATAAATTAGTAGAACATTAAATAAGTAATTATATGTTATAAAATATTTTTGGCGTTGATTATGGGTTCGATTCCCAATTGGGAGAAATTATTTATATAAATTTTTCTCCGTATGGTACATTGTTATCAATAAGGGTAGGAACAGAGTGTCACAACTTCAATACATCTTGTGGACACATATTCTGAGTGGACAAGGTGGGTAGTCAAGGTAATTTTTTGCAACTATAACAGAAAATAGTAAGTAGTGTAAGACAAAGACAATGTAATGTGATTTTTCACTGACATTGTCTCGCGTACTAAAGCTTTATGACTCTTTCATTTCCACCCCAACTTCATAAATTGCTTACAATTCGTCTTCTCAATATGGTTTAATTAAAAAAAATCTCTATCTCCTTAGTGAGCATCGAAGATACGACCATAAGTCAGTAATTATACCACTGCGCCACTATGGCTCTCCTATTATGACTATAACAAATTTATTACGTAAACTAATAATTTATTTTTATTATAAAAAAGAGCACAATTTCACTCTTTTACCGGAATTTCGCCTCGTTTACAGTAATTTATAGCGGATGCTGTAAATATATGAGAATATTAAATCAAATTTATTGTGCAGCAATTTTACTTTAAGATATAAATGTTTCATACGTTTTAATTATCGCCCAAGACAGTTATTAATACCTATGCATCTGTGTCTGGCAGTCTTTAGTACAGAAATGTAATAAAGTCAAAATTTTTATTAATCGATATCAACGCCAACATGTTGCATTAAATTATTATAAAGATTAATTATTAAAATAAAGTACGGCGTTAATTACCGCTACATACTCGTATTGATACAGTATATGGACATTTAAATGAAAATTCTTAGAATATAGTGTCTCTACACTAAATACTCTCTGCCTTCTCCTTTTTATTTTTAAATAGAAGAGAGTTTAAAAAAAGATAAAAACTGACCACCCGTAATACAAAAACACACAAATAATTCCCTTATAAAACCGCCAATTGTTATAACTCCATCGTCGGTAAGGCTAATAACAGGGAGATAAATTAAACAACACAACATTGCGACCACACACTTAGTTGACATTTGTAATCGCTGGCAAGGATTGTTATGAGAAATAGAAATTGTGTATAATTTTGGGTGGTTGTTAATATTTTATCAAGAAAATTTCACTCCTTTTTCCACATTTAAAAGGAGAGGGCAGAGGATAAGTAGTGTAGATACACTCCGTCCCAAGACTTTCCATCTAAATTTGAAGAGAATGAATCAATCTTAATATTTTATTTTTGACTTATTTTTGTGATTACTATATGTGTTTTTTTTTTCTATATATTAATAAATAGATGAAGGATTTGCCTCTTACTTACAACGCTAGTCTAACTTCTCTCACTTCAATGCAGAAGACAAATATGCATCTTCTTGTACACTCAGTAGAACTGTGTTTGGAGTTTAGTTGGTTTATTTTAAATAAAACTGTGTAATGAGTAAGATGAACTTAAAGAAACCCTACCGATATTTCAAAACATTTTAAGTTTAGCCACTGTACCTCTAAGTAAAACTAAACAATTTTGCAAGAATATTAAATATTTAAATAAAATTTAGAAAACTACATTACTTCAATCAAATTATTCCACTTTTTGCAAAGTAAAGATGTACTTAAGTAATAATTATATAGTAAATTCAACTTTAAATATAATCACACGTTATTACAAGATACACGAGTAAATAATAGCGTATAGAGTGTGCGTGTAATTTTCATGTCCAACTAAACTTGAGATAATTCCACCGGAAGTGTCATCTTCACGGGCCACTCAGTATTTAGCTATTATATTCTCATTAGAATATGAATAGCTTAAAGGCTTTTATAAATGTAAAAAAATGTATATGAAGTTGTAACGTCATTGTAGCGATGTGGGGGATAGTCTGATTGTAGACTTGGCAATGAGCTTTTTCTCTATGGCATTGTATAGATTTTTTATTATACGCTGATTAAATAAATTAAGGACAGACATGGCGCAGAGACATAGTGTCTATAAACGTGACGGTTTGTGAATTCAATTTACACTACGGGGAAGATGGATATTTATTTTATATTTTACGTCAGATTTTTGTTGATCTTTGAACAGTGTCGAAGATACTGGAGGAAAATCACATAAAAAGCAGTATGACATCTCAAAGGATATGTATGAAGAACTTAGCTTGGCACCCTATTCTCTCTGGCTAGCCAACTAAAGGCAAAACGTGAAGCTACAAAAAATACAGAAAAATTAAGTAATAGAAGAAATTAGAAGGTTCTTTAAGAGAAGAAGAAGTAAGTACTAAGTGTGAAATTTTTACTATAGTCAAGACCACCACGTCGCAGGGAAAGTACGAAATTTTCTGACACTAGGTCTGTTCTGTCTACCCTGCTCTGTATGAGATTCAATGTTGGACAGAAAGAACTACAGTTAAAATACTTAAATAAAATACTTAAATGAATATATAAAACCTATGGTTATAATTGCCAAATATGAAAATGCAATAAAAAATCAAAGTTGCTACTAAACTTGTATTTTTGTCAAGAAAATAATCTCTTAAATTTGAGATGTCGTACGTTACTTAAACTGTTAACTTATAAATCTTCAACCTTGAAAGGATTATAACAAAATAATTTATGTACCTTCTGCATAATATAGACTAAAGTGCTTTACAGAAAAAAACACCTAATAGATATAGTCGAGCTGGTAAAGAACCTAGGGTTAATATGCTCCGATTTACACCTTACAATAACCTTTACTATCAGGATTACAAAAAAAATTAATTAAGAAATTTATCGAAATTTAATTTAACTTGTGTCCTTAAATTCGTTGTTCAAAAAAGAATAAAGATATATTTCAAATGTTCGTTAGTTATTCACGCATACCATTGCAAAATGTAACAATTTAACGCCAATAAAACACTAACGGATGTCTCTAGGAGTCAACGATATTAACGACTTGCAACGTGTGTCGATCCTTAAAACGATTCTCCACGGAACATATTTCACTCTGGACCGTAATATGAATAATCAACGTTCGACGTCCAACATAAATAACGTCGTGTAAACTAGCGAAAGGTGGACGTTGTATATGAAAATATTAAATCCATTTATGAGATTCATGTAATATAATAAGTACATAGTCAATGTATTTTTATTCAATAGGTTCGATCCCCCTTTGAGGGATATGAGTAAAATAATATTGTTTTCGGTAAGTTCAATAAATTAAATAAAATAAGGAGTGAAAGTAACGCGGGTAGTATTATTTATACATTATCATTTAATAATAATCTTTTCCAAGTCTTAGCAGAGTATACAGAGATTATATAGTGTCAAGAGACTCCGCTCTTCCGCCTGTATCGTTACATTACATGTCCAGTGACCGAATTCGGTATCGCATGCCGCGCTTTTATACTATAAAAAATAATTTACCATAGAAAAAACGCATTGTTAGGTACAGCTACTCTATATAATTACATATAATTTCTCAAAGATATTCTAACTATGGAAAACCAGGTGATGTCAGCGAAACACTGCTGTTACACAAAAACTAAGATTTTTTTAACATAACCAAACAGACCACGTAAACGTGTCCTTAGTATCGACATATTGTAATTTCGTACTTCAAACACATTAATGCCTGGTATTAAGAAACTTTTTTGCCACTCAAATCATTTGTTAGAGGTGAAGCACAAATTACTGTGGACTACATAATGATGGGGTAACGACATTTTAATGAGACGTTCTAAACATGGTAGCGGGTACGTATAATGGCGAGGATATTGCGGTTCGTTTTCGTTTTAAAATGTAATTGACAAAGAAGTTTGTATTGGCTATAAAGCCTTGAATGTAGGTACTGTTATTGTATAATATTATAGAAAATATATTTTATTTCACATCTGGATTCGAACCTGTGGGTTTTGGATACCGTCCAAGAGCTCTGGCTACTAAACTATACGTTCTTATCATGAAATTATTTCACGCTTTATATTCACAATTTATTTTTGGTGCATTTATGTAGACTTTTTTTTAAATTTTACACTTAAAGAAAGCAAACAACCGTATAGTAATTAAATTAAAAAATATATTAAAATTTCATTTCATTAAAATAATATGTCTATGGAACTTATTACTTAAGTAAATTTATATGTGAGAATCGATTTAATAAGGATTAGTTCATGTATTAGAGTTATTATCTGATTTTTTTTACCAAATCATTGAATATTATTATTTATTATACAATTATTCATTAATGATGATATTTATACAGTAATTAAGTACGGTGGCAGCGGAGGATCCAAAAAAAAACAAATCTTTAAACTTATTTATAAAAAAAAAAAATATTACATTTTAACTTATAACTAAAAAGGTGACTACTTGCTCGATGCTAGAGACAAGAGTGTCTTATAATTGAAATTACTTATTAATATATAGTGGAAATTATATTAATTAAAAGAATACATGGAAAATGCCTTTGAGTGTTAAATTACATGCCGCTATTATTCTTAGATCTGATACAATAGTGAACAAATTATGCGGAGTCTGATTAATTGAAATTATATTAAAAAGAATACATAGAAAATGCCTTTAAGTGTTAAATTACATGCCGCTAAAATTCTCCGATCTAATGTAATATTGAACAAATTATGTGGAGCCTGACTAAGCGATCCCAGGGTAGTGTGGGAACGTAACACAGTGAATAATCTTGTTTATGTACGAAGAATGCCATAAAAATATGAACACAAAGAAATTAGTACATATATTTCTACCTCTATAAACAATTAAGCTCATAAGTAAATATTAAAATATTATTTTATTTTTGAGCTTTTCATATTATCGTATGTTTTATGTTTAATTTAAACTTGAAATAAACAAATAATTACACATGTTTCCTGGAAAAACCCACACATGATTCACAAATGAATCTAAGGCAATATAACTTATACAGCTGTAATAAATATAAACGAGTCAATATATTTATTAAATTATTATATATGAAACACATTGGCCGGATATATATTATAATTTACAATATTTTTTATCTATATTTTAATTTATTGCGGATGTGTGTGTGACATCATCGTTGATCTAAAGAGGCGGTATTTCCTACAAAGACAGACGAACCATAGATCATAGAGACATCAGAATATGCGTCGTTAATTTTTTTATGTTGTTATATTATGAAGCAGATAAAAAGTAATTCAGTACTGAACTTAATATAAAGATATTGGACAAATTCGGTCAGAAAAATACAAAAACTTCTTGAATTCACGTGATTTGACATGAGTTTGTCTAAATTAATAGGAAAATTAAAATTATTCATTCCCTAAAAAGGGATTGGAATTCGCAACCATTACGATTTCTACAACACTCTAGCGATATATAACAAGTAAACCAAGAAAAAAAAATATTTTTTCCATCCACCTACAGTTTCACCATAAACAGCCAGAACCTGAGTTACAATATATAGGTTTATCTATTCATTAGTACGCAGAAGGGCGAATGATTCATAGAAAATAATAATTTCCACTCCGACTATTCAAAAATCACCTGTTCTGTGCTCAAGTACCACACAATAACATTGTCTCTCTCTAATGGGTGTTGATTATAAGGGAGAGCTGTCACCATAATGATGGTAAATTACAGAGACACGGCTTTGTTACGTTTAATGACGCGTTTATAATACTTTTAGACGTAGCAGCTGACGAAATTACATTCAGTATGCGAAATTATTGTAGCTTTTAATTATACTGTCTGCATCATTCTCATATTATGATAGGGGTAGTTAGCTAAGCTGTTGGATATGTTATGACATTTCAGGTAATTATTGTGGCGGTATTCAATTGGTTAGGGGTAGGTTGTTTTACAAAAAAAAACTTATTACATATACATATATAGAGACTGTATAAAGAAAACAAATGTAATAAAGGAATAAAATATAAGATCAACATATTAATATACAATGAAATTGCTAAATTTTATTTTTATTTTGTATGAAACAATAAGCGTAAATGAGAGTTCAGTGATTTATATTAATACTCTATTGTACTATTTTTCGTTTTTTAAGTCATGTGTCGTTAGCACTTAATAGTCAGCGTTATCAAATTCAGTTATAAATATTACTCTATCTTTAAAGAGATTTTAATCTTCGATCATAGAATCTACAAGTTGAGGTGTAAAGGTCGTTTTAAAATAATCCATCAGTTTTGTTACCGGTCGATTACTTTTTAAATTCCCATCAAAATACCTTCAGATTATAGGACTTTGATTCTAGCCTGCTATATTAATACAGCGAAATATCAAAATAATATTAATCACCAACATAGATTAAGAGACCATATCTTTCGTTTCTCCTTTATTAAAAATCCTTTGTAGTTATAAATCCCTATCAAGGAATATACAAGGTGTGAATGCATTCGCGATTTTAGTTTAACGTATTTTATTAACTAGCCTTTATAAATTATGTGAAGTTATAAAAGAAGTAATAATATCAAAAATTAAATTAAAAAAAAAACAATATGTAGAGGAAAGTGACAAAATATGGAATACCATTTTGTTTCTGGGATATATAAAAAAAACTTTATATAAATTTGCTTAGTTTAATGTTTTTACTGACCAGGCATACATTTATGAGAAGTAATTGACAGTCATTAATCAAATATATTAATTATCAAATTAAAATCTAACACAAAAAACAAAATCACAAATGAGTAACCAAATATGGAATAGGAACCCAAATATGGAATATAAGTGTAAATCAACATAATAATAACAAAATTGTCATTTATATCTTATACGTTGTGATAAATGAAAAATGTTATACAATTACTTGCAAAAGTCACAGATCCAAGTATCAAACTTTGGACCAGCACAATCATAATGTACCCAGAGCCTACACATCAAGCTTTTAATCCAGCTTTCTCCACTTTTATGGAAAAAAGTCTTGAACAGAGAAAACATTCCGCATCAGAAGAGTCAGGAGACATGTGGTCCATCAATCCATCATGTTCACTACCTTCATTAAACTGGATAGCGCCTAGTTCCTCAAAGTCTTGTTCTTCACTATCATCCATATTCTAGTTCGGAGCCCAAGATAGTTTTTCTTCCTAATGTAGTAGCCGCTGCTACTTCTGGAGAGTGTTCATCTTTTTGGCAGAGATGTAATAAAGTTCTCCTAGGCACTTGAAAATACTATGCCGCTTTCAAATACCCCATTTTCTTTTCCCGGACGAATTTTGTAGCTTGTGTTATTTTTTCTTCACTCTAGGTTTTTCGTTTGGTTGATTGTGAAGTGGACATTCTAAAAACAGTCATTCCATATATTGTATAAAGAAAAAATATCAATTATCTATCATATAAAATATTAAAATCGAATTATGGAATATTCCATAATTAGACACCGACGACTGTCCATATTTGGATTTTTATACTATTTCAAACTCTTCTAAATATTTTGTGAAGTTACAACATTTTAGTGACAAAAGATCACAAAATGGTGAAATAAACCTTATATCGATACACTAAATATATTTTTACACTTATATATACAAACATAACAATTGGTAATACTTATTTATAACTTACTTTTAAAATTTATTGCACATAACAAATCAAAACACATCTACCACACGTGAAACATTCGCGCAATTGTTTCGATGGTGTGAATGCGATAGTTAGTAGACTAAATGGAAAAAATATATGGTCTAGTGTTGCGTTTCATACTTATAGTCTTAGAGAAATTAAGGAATTCCATATTAGGATACTATTCCATATTTGGTGACTTTCCTCTATAGTTATGATGTCATGATATCTATTTTTTTTAGCTTTACGCTTTATCCCTCATATTGCAGGGTTGGCAGAGGTAACTGCAGGACCGTATGAACTACTAGTGTTAAGATAAGATACTCCGTTGCCTAGTACCTGCTTTCTCAACGCTGCGCTATGCCTAGTTTCCCGAACGAAGAAAATGGAAATAGAAAATCCATCTTCCCCGAGTGGGAATCGAATCCTCAAACCGTTCGCAGGTAGACGCTTACACGTTGGTACCACGACGTTCCTCATATAATTTTATTATTATTCTAAAATAAAAACTGTTATGACACGAATTTGATACCTATAGTGGGTTATCTTTGGCCTCACAATGGCATTTCGTTGACCTCGCCGGGTATCTATCACATTAGACCACTTGGACATTTTCAGCTTAAGCCTATCAATTGTTTTATCGTTTAATACGCTTAATACATCATTCATCCAAGAGCTAATAACATAATCACATAATTGATTATATACAAATTATAAGGAAAATTTTTCCAATAATTATTTAATTAGTTACCGTGGATTATTAAATGTTTAAACAATTTTTTTTCTCTATTTCGATTTAGGGTGCTAGGTCTTTTGTGTTGCAAAGAGAGAAGCTTTGAACCAAGTGTATATTAAATCAATATTTTAGAAGGTACATTAAGAGTTAATCTCTGCCTTATCTACACATATCCTTGTTTATAGATACAAAAAATTCTGAATGTAGTAGATTCGGGTCTAAACCTGTTGTAGTCTAAGTATTTGTAAATAAGACAATCTTGATTGCTTATTTTTATTATTATATATCATAAAATATGTTGTTCTTGTAATATCGTACTCAAAATAAACACTTTTATTATGATCTTAAAGTTTGAGATATTATAACCAAAAAAAACCCATAGGTGTATTTTTGCCGATGTATGATATCTAGATTTGAACAAAAGTTTGTAGAAGTCTGGAGTTAAGCACTATTCATATACTCGTAGGTCCTGAACCAATTGTCATTATGGATCCAAGACTTTTCTTTGACTTATCAGAGAAAAGCCTTGGATCCATGATGACTTCCAAGACACCTAAGATGCTCAAGACCGCTCTTGGCAACTAACCCAAACTACAATTTAATATAGACATGTTAAAACAATTAAGTCATGTTTCTACGTCATCCACGTGTATTTTTATCTATAAGGAAAATATTTAAAAAATATATTTACTACTAAGGCTATCCATCAAAATTAAGCTCAACTAATTAACACAGCCTAGGTACACTATCGATCTTACATCGAAAAATGTTATCATTTAGTTAAAGCAATCGTCAATTTAAATCAAATTTATCATTTCTGAATGTATTCGTAACAGTTACTGATAGTGATAAGCTAAAAGATCTGATATTTGGGCTATTTTAAATGGAAATGATATATACTAAGTTTGGTTTATTACAGAAAATTAACTTAAATTAATAAATAAATAAAGCGTGAAGACATAAATAAAAAATAAATAAATAAGTAAAAAAATTAATAAAGCGTGAAGACATAAATAAAAAATAAATAAATAAGTAAAAAACTAGTATATGCCTAAAACCTTCTTGGCTTGCTTGATGGTTGTAGGAGTTCTGAACCCAAAGGGTAAAATATTATTAAGAATTCACTGTCCACCAATCCTGCCTTCTGTATGTCTAGCAGTCACTATACTATAATATCATAAACCGTAATAGTCAGATTGTTGAAATTTTTGTGTGGATCCCATACAAGACATAAGAGTTTAAACTATTGGCATTGGAAACATTGGAAGAAGTAAATAGGAGTTATTTTTGATAGTAGAATAAGATTACACATTCATATCGACAAAATTATCACTAAGGCGTTTAAAATGCTTGGCTATCAGATGTAATACAAAGGACTATACAAAGCCATAGACTATAATTAGATTATATTTATTCGGTTTTGGTTTGATCTGGCATTGAAAATTGTCCACAAGTTTAATCTGCTAGGTTTTCTGTATCAAATATCCTATAACCTATAACTTTGTAACTATAACTTTAATAAATCAAATGTGTTGGAAACGTAACAAGTCGCATAGATCATTTCCATCTTAATAGTTTGTTTTACCGGAGACTGTTAATGGATCAGATTTTGTTATATAAATAATTTTTACATAAATAAGTTAACAATTACGTAGATTGTCCCTTTTCACTAAAAATTAATACATGAATGCACCTTCGTGCAAGTAAATGTGCCCTTTTTTCGATTAAAGGTTTAAAGTCTAAGTTAAGTTTAAATGGCACTTTGAGTAGATTACCAAGTCAATAATTAATTATACAGATCTGTATAATTAATTATTTTAAGGATAATAACTAAATAATTAAATTTTACTCTTAAAATAAATTAAATTTTACTTTTAAATTAGTCTCATATTATATTTAATGTAGTAATAGATTAGTCAATTTTGTCAGTAGTTCAATAAGCTCAATTATTGTTTGTAATTCTTAAATTACACTGACATCAACCCTATAGCGGCGGCTTGTCAATAAATCAGTACTAAGCTTATAGTTGTACGACATGTTTGTTATATTAAAAAAAGTACGTGTACGTAAGGTGTACTTAAATAAATAAACAAAAATATATATATCATTCTTACAATGCACCTAATTACTCTGGAGATAATTTCAAAGATATGTTTTTTAAACTGCAGTACATTCATAATATATTATGATTAATAATATATATTTAATTGATTAATAATGTATCTATTTTTAGGATCTACGATTGAATCTGATATGTGTAACGTAATCATGTAAGCTGTGATTTGACGATACTAATAGGATTCATGCGTACTCGCACATATTTATATATATATATATATATATATATATATATATATATATATATATATATATATATATATATATATATATATATATATATATATATATATATATATATATATATATATATATATATATATATATATATATATATATATATATATATATATATATATATGTGCGAGAGCGTGGAGCAAAAATCACCCCTACTGGGAATCGAATTCACAACCCCAGGACTCCGTTGTTAAGATAATCAAATGATAATGGACACTTGTATTTTTTCCCTGAGTGCTTTTTATTAAGCATGTAACTTAAAAAGTTCATTTGACATATATATATATATATATATATATATATATATATATATATATATATATATATATATATATATATATATATATATATATATATATATATATATATATATATATATATATATATATATATATATATATATATATATATATATATATATATATATATATATATATATATATATATATATATATATATATATATATATATATATATATATATATATATATATATATATATATATATATATATATATATATATATATATACAAAGTAGATGTTTAAATATAATATATAAAATACAACATACATTTTCAAGTCACAATCCAAGCCACACCTAATATTCATTAAACACTATTCTACCTACTAAACTATGAAAGCCAAGTCATTAATAACACAAAACATAGATCAAAATACCGATCGACTCCAAATACACATACAAGCGAATCTAAACATGTCATATAATAGTTCCTTTGACAGATTAATACAAAATTATCTTACAACAACGCGGCTACCGGCCATTATAAATGAAAATGATAAGCAAAATGACAAGTTACTTTAAAATATCATGACTTGTGATGGAGACAGTGATAAATTATGAGCAAGGGCCCTGCCTTCCCTTCGGTGTACGGTAATTTATTGTTTCCCTACTGCAATAATTGTAGAGTTAACACTTTAAATATTTGTAATGTATAGTTTTATTCTATTTTAAAGTGTAATTATTAAATTAGAGAAACTAAGCTTTAAAATTTTAAGCTTAAAAATTATAATAATATAATGATATAAAAATGAATTAATAATCGTATAAAATAGAGAGTGATTTGTCACTATTTTTACTCTCTTTATAGTAAAACGGTGGAACAAGGTATGTCTGTGACGACGGTTGTTGATTCAGTCTAAACTCGGGAGTTATTTCATATTTGTTCTATGGTGATACAAAATACGGCGTTAAATTCCGTCACTTAACACGCAATGTCTAAAATTCAGAGGCAAAGCGGAGATAGGAGTGTCAGGACACTAACTCTCTATGTGCACTCTAATTTATTTGACACAGTGTTAATGTATCAAGAAAAGCTTAAAGCTTAAAAAATATATTACCAATTCAATGAAGACGTTACGAACTCAAAGTAAAAACATGAAGGGTCTTTTTATAACGAAATGTAAGTTCTCATCCGACAAGTATATGAATAAATCATAGCTTGTGATAAAGTGGCCATGTTTATCGGTACAGTAATTTATCACGCTCGGCCAGCGTTACTTGGCCTTTGTGAGCATTAATCTTTACGAAAACCGAGTGTCAAAGCAAATGGACGTTACTATGGCGGCAATAAATCCTCACTTCTCAGCTGTTTTGCTAAAAATTGGTATGAAGCGTTTTAATAACTTCCTTTTTGATATATAGTACGTGTTTATATTTAAATATAAATAGCTCTTTTCTATTTGTGGGGAAGGTTCAAATTTAATGTAATTTTATTATATGTAATCGAATAACAAAGTTTTTTGCCTCAAAAAATTTTACAAGGTAGAGTACTAAAACTGACTATATCATTATTTCCTGATAAAGTGGAAAAACGTATATAGCACACATTTAATTTAATCTTTAATGTCATTATGAATCTTATGATCTTACATAAGCGGTGATTCAAAAGCCTATGCTAGTTGAATAAATAATATTATGAATTTTCATTGGAATAGCTAAGTGAATCGGAGAGAATCAAAATGCGAGGAGAAGAGTGACTAAACACTAAATTCTCTCTGCCTATAGCGTGTATCGAAAGAAAAAGATTCTCATTAAATTACTTTTTGTGAAAACCATATTAAAATCAGTTGTCTAGTTTAAAAGCGTATCTTGTTTAAAGCAAATATTCTAGAATAAATTTAAAGACTTACTTTAGATTTTTTAATTAAAAACATTTCCATATTTATCCGTCGCATTTCTTGTCCTTATCATAATCTTTGATTGTTTTATTTGACACGATATTAATAAGCTTGATTGATCGTAAATTTAAAAATTTCTGATTTGTATCTCATACATTAAATTGAAAGTCAAATGGTCAAAAAGCGGTCAACAATAAATGTGGTAACTTCATAAACATATCTATCTATAATTTATTAAGAATCTGGAGCAAATATTATTTACCTAGAAACTATAGATTTTTAAAGAATTTGAAAAGAACGTCGTTAGCTCTAAAACTAAATACCAATATCATGATTGGTCAAAATTATAACACTGCTAATAATGAAGTATAATTTGGTAAAATGTCATGTAATTTGGTAAAATGTCATGTAATTTGGTAAAATGTCATCTAATTTGGTAAAATAACATCTAATTTGGTGAAATATGGTTTACCATATTTTACCAAATTAGATGTCATTTTACGAAAAGTCTTACTATATCTATGGGGATGCAGTTAATAATCACCTTGTTCATATAATAGGCAGTCATGAACGGCAAAATTGCAAGAACTAATCTAGAAAAAATCATTATAAAGAACAAAATTCTATTATATAGTAAAATTAATAAAAGTCATTCGTTTTGAAGATTATAGCCAAAATTAAAAAGAAATACGCTTATAAAGATCGAAATCTGCTCTCAAGCCTTGACCTACATAAGTCTACACGTCTATACAGTCTATGTATGCGGCTTATTCTCTTGGCATAGTAAAACAAGCCATCACTTCTGTTACTTATCCAATTAAATGTGATGTGACTATGTCTGTCTGTTTTAGATTCAATCTTTACTCTGGAAGTAACGAAATTTGAATATATCCTTTTTTTCCTTTATCTTAGATGGTAAGCTTAGATGAGGTTAGAAAATAAATAAGGATTGCATGTCTCAATAACGAAGCTACTTAAATGAAATTTATTTAAAAATCTTATGTAAATTGAGATATTTCAATAGTTATGCCTATTACTATTTACAGATTATTTCTAAAGAGCTCTCCATTTTTTTCTATAACAAGTTTTATTTGCAGCATCTGCAACATTCAGACATGATCTAACATCTAAGATAGTACAAGGTGTTTGTTCAAATAATGGCGCATTGACCATTAGAGCGACGTAACGCAAATCGTCAATCATCCGCACGCATTAATCTTCTGTAGACAAGTTGATAGATCATCGCTGTTTGGACGTGGATTTAGAAGAATTGAAGCAATGGATATGGTATAGGAAATAATTTTTGAGATACCATTTTGTGTGAGCAAGTAGTTTAAATGATTATATTTCGTTTAGGCCTCTTCTAGGTTTTGTTAGTTATAAAAATAAAAAAAGCTTAATTATTGTTATTATTTAGTAATTATTTAGTGTTTATTACCAAATGATATTTTTTTTTAATTTCTGAACATTAATTTTATAAAACTTGAAATTTTGAAGGCAAATATTGACTTATAACTTAACTTTAACTTGTTTTGAAGAAAGAGAAGTTGTGTAAATAAATGAGCAGAAAATAATTTTGGCAACGACATTATCGTTATTATAAATATCAAATTATAAGCAAAAGCTTCAACGCTTGTACTCATAGTCAGTATCATATTAAAATTACACGACGTTGTTAATATACTAGCTTGTTCTAAAAATAGTATAAATAAAATTAAAAAAGTATTAATGACTATTAAGCTGCTGTAGAAAACCATTTAAATATTTCTATTACATTGTATTTTTATTTTGGTCAAATGGTCAATTTTCGGCTTTTTTCATGAATATCATCGAAACTATTTATTTTAAAAAATTAAAAAATATATATATTCGAGATCCTGATAACAAGCCCTTTCATTTGATATATGACTCAGTAAGGTTCGTAATTTTTTTTAATTACCTAATTTATCCCCCGAAAATTACCCTTATTTCAAAAAAATATTTTTTACGATTCGGATGATTCGGTCTAGTAGATTCAGATAAAATTGGCTGTGACAGACGGACGGACACGAGTGATTCTATAAGGGTTCCGTTTTTTTTATTTTTGTACGGAACCCTAAAAACACGTGTAGTAGTGCAAATTTAATAAATATTAATAGAGACCGATTTCTTTTATTTATACTTCTTATTTTATAGCCTATCCGGCAAGGAAGCCTATATTTTTAAAAACACCACCTCCCCGATTTCGTACATCCAAACGGACGTAGGAGCTCGCGGCTCGCAGGTAATAAATCGTGTTATACAAGTAGGTTGGGCGTTTTATCAAAGTCAATCGGTATCGCGCCGCCGGTGTTGAGTAATTATCTCGCCGGCTTTTGTTTGCCGCACGTACGTAACTAATACGTACATATACTGTATACAGACGTATATGTATACAGACGTATATGTATACTGTATATAGTGTATTGATTATGATATTTCGTTGATATACTAAATGCACGAATATTAATAATAATATTAGGCATATATTAGAAATGCAAAGAAACGAGTACTCCGATTTATCTTAAGACGACTACTTCAAATTCATCTTTTTTGGAAATTTAGCGGTTGTCGTGGTTAAATGGCACAGCATCTAACTGTAAACGAGATAATTAATTACTTTCTACACTCTGGTAATAAGACAAAGTGCGACATTGAATTTCGTCCCTCAACTCGCAATGTCACAGAATAGGATATATTTTGAGCAATAGAGAGTCTTAGCACTAGGTTAGCGTTAAAGGAGGTTTCAGTATGTTTTTACTTATTTGTATTGTTAAATGTATATAAAATTGCGCTGGTCACTTGATTAAGCATATATTTTTGTATTTTTTATATTTTTTTAGAGTTATTAATCAAATTCTCTGATGTGACAAAGCAGGGTTGGCAAAGAAATTCCTATGTAAAGATACGTTTGTGCTTTATTTTTTTTGTAGCTTCACGCTTTTATCCCGCATATAGCAGGGTAGGCAGAGGGAACTGCAGGAACCGTATGAATCTAGTGTTAAGACACTCCGTTGCTTAGTCCCGGCTTTCTCCGTCCCCGCTTTATTTTATTTATATATTTTATGTACATATATAGTTCCAGTATTGGGACTTTGGTGCCAGCTATATCAACTGTGTATGTTAATGTAGGTTGCAACTATATTAAAATTAAAACTAAATTATTAAGTTTAAATATTAACTAAATTAATTAATTAAAATGTGAATTCCACAAAATTCAATATAAATTCGTTTTTTTTTTGTACTTGTTACTTTGGTTAAGAACAATACAACGCTACTTAGCTACCTGTAAATGTTTACTATTACATATTTAAAATTGGAAACTGAAATTATATATTATGTGTACATAAATATATTTAAATAAATATGTTATTTTATAAACATATATGTATATTTTTTATGGTTTTATATGTTATATGTAAATAACATATAAGTAATGTCCATCGGGGTCAATATACATGGTGTCATGTTTGGCTTACATTATGTTGGTTACATAATGTGTTAAGTGTATTTGCTCGAATGTACAAATTATAAAGTAACACGAAATATGCATATTTGAACACTTGACCGAGATTTACTTTTTTATTTAAAAAAACATATAGAAACGGTCGTTAAGCTGTATATACATAAATATATTTTTCTTTGCTTATTTTTTTTTTGGTGCCAACTATACCAACTGTGTATGAGGCTAAAATGTCTACATACATACATTATATTTATCAATAAATTTACACTCAATTTTTTGGACTTCTAATAAAATTAGGACATTTTTCATTATATCATCAAAATGATATACTCATTCAGATGGAAGATCGATTTCCACCAAAGCAAAGTATTTTCGCTTTCATTTACTTCCTCTGGTAAATAAACAATCCGCAGCGTTGACTTGCAAATTATTTCTCTAAATTGAAGTTATAACTAAGTTGTGTATATATATATATATATATATATATATATATATATATATATATATATATATATATATATATATATATATATATATATATATATATATATATATATATATATATATATATATATATATATATATATATATATATATATATATATATATATATATATATACATACATGATACTTTTTAAAATATGATTAACGATACAAATAAAGTGTACATAAACCCTATTCCAACCACACCCGTCTCCGTGTAGAGTTGCAAAGTCGTAAATCAAAAGCCACAGAACACGGACAAAAGTACAAGTGACACGTGCGATGGTTTGTTTGCACGCTTTGTTTTCATTGTACTAGCGGTGTATAGCTTTTGACAGGCGTGTTTAGTTCAGCTACACCCGTCAACTTGTACACGACTGTAAATCATGGATCATAGAACAAGAGCGGGTTTTACAGTTAGTGTATTAAAGCTTTTGATATTGATTTAAAGCTTTTGATATGACAAGATCATTATTGAAACAGCGTCTGGCAGTAAACAAAGCAATCGAAAGTTGTAATAATTTTCATTTTCTTGCTCTAACAAAAACGACGTCTATGTTAGGGTCGAAAATGGCATCTTGTAACTAGGTTTACTACTAAAATAAAACATATACTTAGTCTTGCCATAAATATTGTTATAAAGAAAAGCACGATTTTTTTTTATACGTAACATTTATTCCTTTCATAGTGAGTTAGTTTAATACATCAATATATAACTATTAAACATATACAATGTTTATTCGAAGTGGTCCCCATTGGCTGCAATACAGTCTTTTAAACGTTGAGGCCAGTTATCAATAGCAGCACGAACTCTTTCTAGAGGAAAATTCTTCACTGCCAACCGAATGGATCGTTTTAGGGACTCCAAATTATCATGGCGTTTAGAGCAAGCCTTACTCTCTAAAACTGACCATAAATCATAATCCAATGGATTTAGGTCAGGACTTGACGACGGCCAGTTTTCAGTGCTGATAAAGTCCGGAACGTTAGTTTTCAACCAAGATTGGGTGGATCGAGCTCTATGACCCGGTGCCGAGTCTTGTTGAAAGCACCATTCTTTGTTATTGAACATGGTGTTAGTTAAAGAATTAACTACCGTCTCAAGAATGGTATTTTGATAAACTTGTGCCGACGTTTTAATACCTTTTTCACAAAAATATGGCTCAGTCACCCCTTCATAGCTAACACCCCACCAAACCATCACTGAAGTGGGATAATGCCCACGTTGTACTCTGTTTACTAATTGCGAAGCTTCTTTAGAGCTTCCAGCATAAATACGGTCACTTTGTTTATTAAAATACTGCTCAATTGTAAAAATTTTCTCATCCGTAAACAAAATTTTTTTGTGACCTCCCTTTGCGTACCGCTTAAGTAGTTGTTTGGATTTTACCACCCTATTCTTCTTTAAATTATCAGTTAAGAAGTGACCAGTACGTCTCTTATAGGCTGCAAGTCCTAAGTCATCTTTTAATATACGCGACATGGTTCTAGGAGCTATCTTCATCTCCCGAGATAAAATCTTTTGCTTACGGACAGGATTTCTTCGAATTCTTTCCCTAACTGCTTTAATCACCTTTTTCACACGAACGGTACGTGGACGGCCAGATCTTTTTCTGTCACAAACAGAGGAGGTATCATTGTACCTATCAATAGCCCGGTAAACAAACATTTGACTAATACCAAGCGGGTGGAGGGTTTTAAAAATTGCACTTTTCTCCATACCTACTTTATGTAAGGCAATCACAGCGATTCGGTTCTCTTTATCACCCCACTCCATTTTAATATAACAAAATATTTAACAATATAATGGCGCGAAAATAAGAAAACACATCAAGCAATCATATAAAAATGACAGATTCCAAATTCAAACGTAATATTTTCTTTTTTTGAATAGTAACAGTATTTATGGCCAGACTAAGTATAACATATAAATGAACTTTGTTCCGAGAACATTCAAATTTAACATATAAAAATGTAGGCAACTCATTAGCTATTACCAACTGTAAATTATAGAAAAGATAAGTTTTTGAATGAAATTAAGGACCCAGTACATTAAAAACAGGTTACAGTTAAAAACAAATGATCTATAAAATAAATATATATAGGAAATAATGAATTGTACACAAGTTAAAAAATATTCATTATACCATTGTATGAAGCCATAAATCTTATATTATTACACACATCTTAAATTTGCAAGCGTAGTATTAAGCCACTTCTACTACTTTAATAAATAAATGTACTGTAAATAAATGTAATACGACATGACATGCGTCTCCGTGTCGCGAATGTTTGTACTTTATGAATACTAATCGTTGGCGGTCGCGTGAATTAGCGCTTATACTAAATAAATATTAAGTACGGTCTAGTTTCTACTGACAGACATGTAATTTACATAACATGTCAAATGTGATTTTAATTATATATAGGTTTTGTGGTAAATAAAATAGGTTTAGTACGTTTATGAAGGCGTCAGTAATATTGTAGAGTAAATGTTATTTGTATATTAAAAATTAAGTAACTTAGAAAATGATATAAACATTTTCTATATTAACAAATAACCTACTTTATAGGTGGTTTAACCTCTATGATATGTGAATTCTCATCCCTGTTCTGAGTATTGACCAATATTCCCTCATAATTATATTGGAACCATCATTTTATATCAATATCAAAAAGAAAACAAAAATTAGAATTTTTAAAATATTTATTATTCAAATAGTTACTCTAGAAACAGTTTTTTAAATAAAAAAAAACCGACACGTTGTAAAACAATAGAACATCAAATAACACACAAAATGATTATTATAGATCAAACGACTTCCCACCCACACCAACTCTAGCTGACTCAACGTTAATAGAAGGCGACGAAAGGTTGTCGCTCCACGAGCTGTCACGACTACGCTGACAGCGTGTCACTGGCCTGGTAATTAGCTAATTGTTGCCACTAGCGGTTGTAATCATTCCATGCAATTTGCAAATCTATTTCAAGAGAGCTAAAGTCGAATATACGTTATAATCAAAAAATGCAATTTGCCAACCGTAATTGCAGCCTCATTACTCCGTATTATTCTCCGTATTTACACAAATTTATGACTTATGACTAAATATATAAGATTTTATGTTGGCTATGTTAATTTTAGACAACTTTTAATGACAATTTTGGGTGACACAATGACCGAGGGCTCTACATTTATGTGTCAAACTGATTGATATCGGTTGATGGGTTAATCTGACGCGCGTTGTCAATCAGTCATTGAAACATCGTTGGTTAATGGATCTCTTTATAACGTTTAGTGTTTTTACATCACATACTAAAAAATATTCTTAAACGTGTTTAGTTAGAGTTTATTAACTATTTTTTTTTTGTAATAAATTTCAATAGTACACATTAAAACTTTTATATATTAAAAACGACTTTATATATTTAAATTTATAATAAGTTTTTCAGCATTTTTCAACATCTCTTTAATGTTAATTCTCTAGTTGGAACTATAAATGTAAGTAATGTAATGTTATTTAAATAATTATTGTATTGCGTGACTTTATGAATGCTTATATATATATATATATATATATATATATATATATATATATATATATATATATATATATATATATATATATATATATATATATATATATATATATATATATATATATATATATATATATATATATATATATATATATATATATATATATATATATATATATATATATATATATATATATATATATATATATATATATATATATATATATATATATATATATATATATATATGAGGACCGTCGTGGCGCAGAGGCGCAACGTGTGCCTGTAACGCGACGGTTTCTGGGTTCGATCCCCGGAGAAGATGGATTTTTCTATTTCCATTTTCTTCGCTCTGGCAAACTAGGCAAAGCGCGGCGTTGAGTTCCGCCACTCAACACGCAATATATATATATATATATATATATATATATATATATATATATATATATATATATATATATATATATATATATATATATATATATATATATATATATATATATATATATAAGCGTTCATAAAGTCACGCAATACAATAATTATTTAAATAACATTACTTAATTACATTTATAGTTCCAACTAGACAATTAACATTAAAGAGATGTTCAACAAAATATATCATAATAATAAATCATAGTAGCCGGACTGTACGTGAATAGGTGTGTTGTATAAATTCATGTTCGTTCCACATAAATTTACTAAATTGAAAACATTACTCATACAAATGATGTCAAGTAAATTAATTTTTAAATTATATTCTTCTATTATAATGACATGTTGCTGGCCATTTTCAAATACACATATTAATTAGTAAATATCCAATTTTTGTGTTTAATAATTTATTTGATTAATGACACGTTTTTTGTGTCTGTCTTCTTTTAATTATATACAAAATTTGTTTTACAGTTTTTTCTCTTTAAGGGATATATGTTTAGTTATTTTGAGGCAACATTGGCTCAGTGACACAGTGGCACAGTGGCTAACTGTAGAAGTGACAATATAATATCACCTAAATCTCTCTTTTGTTTCTTCATCTTGTGGTAATGTACAAAATGATGGACATTTATATTTATATAACAATGTTCCATTTAGATTTTCAGTGTATAATGTATGAATATATTAATTATAGGATCAGATCCAAACAGTTTAATCAAAAATCATTCTATTATCATATTATGTTAGCGCAGTAAAAAAAATAAAGTAAAATTAAGTAGTTTAGTAATATAATATTTCTATACAAAAATGTTAAAAAGCCAACCTTATTTTATACATATATTTTTATACATATATTCGGTACAAAATAACTAAATGATAGTGCAAAATTCCATGTTCAACTTGTATTCAGACCGTGAACACCGCAAGTCTTCTAATTGACACGTTTGTCAGATGTCTAGAGATGTTACGTAATTTGTAAGCGTAAAGTATATGTACTATTGGATGATTATTTTTTATATATTATTATGTTAATGTTATGTTAAGTGTTGATTGTGTATTTATAACAGAGTTTAATATAGTAGAACTTAATAATAGAAGAGTTTAGATTTTTTTATTTTATCATATCATGTATTTTTTTTATCTTTGGCTTAACCCAGAATCTCGTAAATATAGCATAGTATTAAGATGCTCGGTTCTCTATGCTTATGTTTTGTTTCTTTACGGGTTTGGTTGCGGAGCTAAACGCATTTTTCTTCTTATCAGCTAAGAATTGAAGATATATATCTCATGTGGATATCATGTGTATAACTTATAAGATGTTTTTATAATAATATATCTTACTTAGGAGTACGCAAATAATATGTAAAAACTATCAGTTACATTAAAAAAGGATAGATTCGATATTCAATCAAAAAAATACAGATTAAAAATATTTAATATTAATAATCATTATTTTTTATTCAATATTTAACGTCCATCGAACATGTTCGCATCACTAGTCATCACCGGGTGACAGCGGAAGCCGAGACGGAAGCGGCGGCTGTCAGGACGACTGTGATTATGCTTTAACTTACTGTCAGGCGTTTCTTGCGAGTAAATTAATTGTGTAACGTGGTTTTACTTATTATTTAATAGTATATCTAGATATATTTATATTATAAACGTTCTTAGACTTAGTTGTGAAGTCTAAAGCTTAAAAAAGAAAACAATATGGTTATTTACTAAAAGAAACTACTTGTTCAAACCTGAAATTTAAAATGATATAGCGAATTGAATATGTTTGTTCTCACTTTTAATTTGATAGTAAATATTGCAATGATAAAACTTATTTTGTATCATGTTGTTTGTTCGTGGAAATGTATGTTCAGTAGCGTAACTAAAAGATTTTATCGTTTTCAATTGAAACATATAATTCATTCTCTTTAATAATGATTTTTTATATCGGTCCTATTAAAAATATGTCAACTGAATCTTTCATTCGTATTTATGATATAAATAAATAAAGAAAATGATACAATGAATTTAAAAAATGTGCTGAGGAATTTCTTTCGCCATTTCTTCTCCTCTGTCACAAAACGTCTTTCCAAAATGGTAGTAGATAGAAAAATCACGTGCATAGGTGTACCTTTATACATTAATAAATGATTTGTGATTTGATTAGATTTGATTTAAATGATAAATATTAGTGTCTAATCGAATTACAGTGTTGAAATCTAAACTTTGATTTTTAGTAAAATATTACAAGCTATTTTACCAGCTGAACCGAAATTCCGTCACTTGTTAAGATTTTTTGTCTGATTTAAGCTCACTGACCTCAATTTGAAGAGTTATTCCCTTCTATATGTAAGTTACTAAGAAAATTCATTGTTACGAGGGGGAATCAAATGTACAATCATCGTTTTTCATAGTGGCCACAAAATTTTTAGATAAGTTCATATTTTATGTTTAATATATCATTAGCAAGTCACAGAAAATCTACTACATACTTTTTATATGTCATATACTTTATCATTAGGAGATTGTGAGGGTAGTTACAGAAAGAAATCTTCACATTTATGCCTAAGCCGTTAATTATTTTTTGTTGTTAATTAAAAAAAATATATCCTGGTAATAATCCAATAATATCTAAATTTCCATCACTTAAATTTAATTGATAGATATAGAAATCAATCTTATTGTGTTCAATCATTACAATATTATATAGTAATTTCGAGAAGTAACTAATATTTAATAAAAAATATCGAATGAAGTAAAAATCTATCACAATGATTAGGCACATGTATGCTTGTAATTGAAATCTGATTTGATTTGTAGATAAGACAACTAACTCTTTATACGTGTGCTTGATATTTGTGATAAATAAATAACTTAACTTACTTAACTTAATAGTATAAATAACTTAACTTCACACTTTATCCGTAGCAGGGTAGTCTGAGTAAATGGAGAGTACGATTAACCTCTTCATTATGTCATCCCCTCTGCGGAATTCAACGCCGAGTTAATTGTCAATAACATATTATAATATATATATATTTATTTATAAAAGATATATATGTTTAAAAATACTTGCTACGTAATTGAAAATATGAATTTGAAAACACAATTCAAATATAAGTCTATAAAAGTCATCATGCGCAATACAACAGCTTTTGAATGTAAAAGATTATTGTGGACTTGTTTGTGAATTTGAGGTGACGAACTATTTTCATTTGAAAATGCAGTAATGAATTGTGTTGGAAATACAAAAAAATAATTAATACTATATTCTCTGTATCTTTTTTTAAGTCTCTTAATTTTAAATTTTTTAGCTTAACGGGGAACCGTTTTTCGTCTTTTCAAGGTATGGCATATTGAGTGGCAGAACTCAACGCTGCGCTTTGCCTTATTGCCAGTACGAAGAAACTGGAAATCTTTCCCCGAGTCGACAGTCGGAATTGAGCCCACAAAGCGTCGCGTTTACAGTTAGGTACACGCTGCGCATCTGCGCCACGACACTCTTCTTATTTCTCTCTCCATTATTATCTCTCCGCTAACCAGTACGGAAATTTGAAATAAATAAAATATTATGACATAATACTAAACACATCCATCAAATTATATCAACTCAGGAATACAAATGTTGATTATAAAATATTAATTAATGAAAATGTTAAAAACATACCGGAAGCTCGTCAATCAACGCCTACGCCTACTATATGAATATTTTACTATAGGGGCGATATTGTTGTTTAATTAAGCTATATTTTATAAAGATAATTAGTTCGATTTTTAAATATCTACTTTGTTTTATATTTTCCCTATGTAATCTGCATTAAGTAAGAGTGTCCTAGTGGTAAATCACTGTGCTCTTCTAACTCTCCATGCCTTGCTCTCCTTAACTTACCTGTCTCCATTACTGCTCTCCTTTCTATACTACTTTCTGGGAAATATCACGTAATAACATGTTTTGGCGAAACTCATTTTTTCTTATATACGCTTAAATTTATCTAGAAAAAGAAAATTTAGCAATATAATATTGGTAGTTAGACATTTTTAAATCCTAAACTAAGCCTTATATAATTTAAAATGTTGTTATGACATCATTTTTACATGAAAAATGAAACTATTTTTCCTTCATAATATTTACTTAAACATTATATATTTTATATGAAAACATTATATATTTTATTTATGTTATTAATAAGTTTTTTACTATATAATTTATCTTAAAATATGTCGGCCATAGAAATAAATCATCAATTTCACACAAAGTCAGGGGCAAAAGAAAGCAAAAGCCTAGCATACGGCACTGAAATGATAAATGTGGGCGCGAGTCATTAATCATAGTGCCCATCAGTCGTGAGAGATTGAGTGTTTCCTCAAATTATTAATTGACTTGAGCAAATATGATGGTAGGTACTTTTTCATATATAATATATATGTAATAAATATATTTATATATGTATTTGTTATTGCATAAAACATATTAATATATAACACATTGGAACACATGGTAAATTATTTTAAAAAAAGTTATTTGACGTTACATAACAAACGATCTTGTTTTCACTGAATAAAAAATCTTTTTATTTTGATTTATAACGTGTTGGCGGAATTTAACGCCGTGCTTTATTTTGCTATCATAGTGAGTAAGTTATTCTATACCTCGACTAATAATTGAACCTACGACCGCTCTTAATATAAACATTGTTAACGATAGTATGATGGTTTGTGCAAATTTAAATTAATGTTTCTTGAGCCTTTTGTGGTAAGATTTATGCTTACAACGCTTCAATGGTAAGAACTTTCCTTATCTTAAATGCACAGTACTCATTGAATTGTTATTGGGTTTATTGTACCAAAAACTAAATTTACTTACCATACTTACTAGATTTCTGGCTTCTTTTATCAGAAATTATGTATTGAGAACAATATCAATATTTCTTATAAAAACACGTTAATTCTATTATTTCACACAGTAACTAAACATCAATTAAACGGCATTAACCTTTAAAAATCTAATAATCTTAACATCATTATATAATATTTTAGCCAATATTAAAACCGTCAATCAAATTAATTTCTCGTGTCGTAGTCGTTGACGTATCGCGTCGGCGTCGTCCCGTCAGAGATGATGAATGGTACAGTCGTTAATCACTGCGGTGGGGTCATCATTCATCGTCAGGGTTATTAGGGTTCTAATACAGTGTACGTATTTAAGTAGGCCATGATATTGTTTTATGTAGTACGTTCATTGTATCAGTAGAGTTAAGATGTTACAATATAATTTTAAGATATAGTATTCATAATTTTCCAATCACACATGGACGGAGAAAGGAATAATCAACGGAGTGTCTTGACATTAGGTCCATGTGCGCGAGTAAAGCGTGAAGACATAAAAAATATTTAAAAAAACTTAGGAGATATCATGTGTAGGCTGCTTTATAAGAATTGATCGGCAAATATAAATATTTAATGAATTATTAGGCGAAAGAGGTATGCAGAGATCGCAGACTTTCATTACATATTGCACATTTAAATAAAATTATAATTTGAGTGTGCAATTAACATTTTTATATTAAAAATTATTATTTATATTATTTATTTTATTTTCAAGATTATTACATATTAATACTAATAGATGTCATATTCTAAATTGTATAGTTCAATAAAATATTACTTATTATTTAATTATATAGTAAAAAAGCTAAAAAATATTTGTTATTTGGTTAATTTAAATTGATCTTAATTCAAAAATAACTGCAATATTCACAAAATATTTCTCTACTACTGTATTTTATACACTACGTCAAGGGTATAGGGAGTATGCGAGGGAAGGCCGCGCGAAGTGAATTGTGTTCGCTGAAATGGCTCATTTTAATTCTTGTGTTAATATAACAAATTGCTCTCAGGTGACGCCGCGAGACTGACAGAGCTTTCAATTTTTACACGATCCTGCTAAATAAAGTGACGTCTTATAATATAATACTACTAAAAGCTCCTGATTTATAAAACGCGTGGTTTCATAGTTTTCAATTTTATTACTCTAAAAATCTTCTTTAACTTAAATGTCCTCAGTACATATATTATTTTTTGTATGAATTTTTTTTAGTCGTGGCGCAAATGCGTTGCGTCTGCCTGTAAACGCGATGGTTCCCATGAGGGAAGATAGACTTTTCCGTTTTCATTGTCTTCGCTCTGGTAATTAGGCAAAGTGCGGGATAAAGTAAGAAGCTATAAAAAATATATATGAGGACCGTCGTGGCGCAGAGGCGCAACGTCTGCCTGTAACGCGACGGTTACTGGGTTCGATCCCCAGTCGGGGAAGATGGATTTTTCTATTTCCATTTTCTTCGCTCTGGTAAACTAGGCAAAGCGCGGCGTTGAGTTCCGCCACTCAACACGCAATGCCTCGAAAACGGCGGAAAGCGGGGACGGAGAAAGCAGGGACTGAGCAACGGAGTGTCTTAACACTAGGTTCCCACGGTCCCTGCAGTTCCCTCTGCCTACCCTGCCTTGCGCGGGATAAAGCGTGAAGCTAAAAAAAAAATATATCTTAACCTAAAGCATGGCACAGTGGAATAGCACTGTAATGGAGCCATTATGGTTGCCTGTTCGAATTTAATCGAAAAGTTAATTGCTTTCACTTCTTGCAACTTGCAAAACAAAGTAGGTACAAAAGTGTTAACTCCATTAACAAGCACGTAAACTTAGGTGGAATAGAGATATTCGCCTAAATTTTAGATTTGCCTCTGACTTAATAAGAAAATCGTGTATCGAAGAATTAAGAATACTAATTCTAAATAACATTACTTGACAATTTCTATCCATATTTAGATATGGATAAGTAGATACTAAATACATATTTTCAATAATTTTATCCACTACTAATTATCTGATCAATGATACTATAATCACTTGTTAGTAAAATTTAAGTCTATTGTCATGAAGACTGATAAAGTAAAATAAAAAAATAAAAATGACTTGGCAATAATTAATTCAAATATCGTAGCATCATTTTTCATTTTCCATTACGCTTCCATTAAAATAGAATTATGTAAATACACCACGACAATTTATTGCATTTTATGAATCAAGACCCTCTTTAAATGATTTCTTAGAAAGATTTACGTTTTTATTAAGTTAAATATTAATAATGGGAAAATGGAATTCAATGTAATATGTACATTTTCGTATTACACTTATCGAGAAATTATTCAGACTCTATATTCGTAATTATTCAGACGAAGCATAAAAAAAAGTAAAAACGACGAGGTTAAAACGAAAGCGACCCTCAGGCTCGAAATACGTAGGGTTAAGACATTGAGTGTGACACTAAACGCTGAGTTGTGTGCCCTTGTTTGCTTAAAAAAAATTCGGTTACCCCCCAAAAGAAACTCAAACCCACAAAACATCTAGTTTAGATACACCTCTACGCCACGATGATTTTTATAAATTTTTCTTATCTACAATATGGTCAAAGTAAGGACCGTCATGGCACAAAGGCGCATTCGGTTAATAAATGCGATTTTTTGTGGATTCGATTCCCACTCGGGAAAGATGGATTATTTTAATTTAATTTTCATCGCTCTGGAACTAGGAAAGCGTGGGATCCAGTTCCGCCATTTCAATAGGCAAAGCCTCGAAAAGCAGAAAGAGGGGAGAGGAGTGTCTTAACACTAAGTTTCTACAGCTCCTACGGTTCCCTCTGCCTACCTTGTTATATGGATAAAGCGTGAAGCTTATTTATTTTTTTTATTTAACATAATCATAATAGAGTCGTGACTCGTCTCAATACACGAACTAAGTATATTAGAAATCTACGTTGTCTATATATTTCGAAACAGGCCACCAGGGTCATATTACATAAAAAAAATTCAAAGTAGCAATAGATGCTATCAAAGTATAAAGTCATAAATCATTACTCAAGTCAATATTAGTCCAACATCATTTAGTCGATAAGTGAAGTAAACATTGGTGCGGCGATATTTGACCAGCCATCGAATGATTAGCTATTTGACTTATACTCGTATATATTTTTATTTTATTTTTTATGACTTGTGATATATGTTAGTTATAATTTTTTTGTATAAATATATACATACTGGTAAAAATATAATATGATAAATTAATATTACTTATTATTGCTTATATGTAAATTCTAAAAATGAAAGTAACTTATATTTTTCGTATTTCTTTTTTTTATATCAGAAACTTTCCTTTTTTTGTTCGTTTTATTATTAAATAAATTTTAAATATTAGTATGTATATTAATATTTATTATATTTTAAAATAAATATAAAAAGCTTTAATAATATTAAAATTAAATTCAAACATAATATTATAAAATTAAAATTAAAAAATCATAATTTACATATCTAAATAAAAATTCAAAAGCAAGAGCAAAGTCCTAGGCGAATATTAGTTACTGATTACCTATATTATTACCTATGTTGTTTTATTTACCTATTACTCTTACCTATACTAATTTAGTTACCTATATAATTACTTAAATTATTTTATTTACCATTATCATTTTGCACTTCAACCGAAATTAATACTATATTTCGATCCCCCTACAGTGGCAAGTGTGTACAGTCGCTCAAATATCAAATAATTCAAATATTTGGGCAGACCTCATCCATCACTTACCGATGATTGATAGAGTTGCTTCCTTACACGTTCAAAATTGTAATATCTTAACTTAAATATTGCTTAACGTAAACTATACGTTATATCACACAAATAGAGTCTATTTTTCATTGTATTTAATAATGATGGATAGCTTTTGGTAGCTTAAAAATAATTTAAGACTCTATGTATGTAGATATAGAGTGCAATTTCCTGTAAAATCCAATTCCTGAACATATAACTTGGCCCTAATAACCATCGCGTCTGTTTGTACAATTGTAAGGGAACGTTTACTCGTTTGATTTTATTATTTGTGTTTTACTTTAACTATAATTTATTGATGTTGCTGTCAGAATTTAGATGTATTGATCAATAATCGAATTATGCTACTAAAGCCAAACCTATTGCATTTAAGACGGATTATTTTCGCTTTTAAGTCATGAAAATCATTTTTAATAACTATTATTGAGCTTTTTAAAAGTGACTACATTACAATAAGCTTTTAGGCCTCTAAGATGTGTATATAAATATAATTTTGTAGTTAAAGTGTAAAGTGTATCCGAACAGAATGATTTTTTAAAAATTTGGAAATATATATGAAGTTAATTGGTACCCCGATAAAGCATAAAAAAACACTAACATATATTTAACAATAATTTAATATTATATTACAAATTATATATACAGTTAACAAGTTACTATTAATCAACTCTAACCAAGAAAAAAATTTCAAAACAAAGCATATGTGTGAAAAACAAAATATTATAAGTCGATTTTGCAGAATTTACTATCAAATCGTATTGAAGACAGATGAGGTCAAAGTGGAAAATCTAGATGGTCTGACAAGTTTGAGGTCTTAATTTATAAAACCTAATAGCTATTGAAATATAAAGTTAAATATTAAGTAATGTTTTCTATGGACTATTTATTTTGTTGATTTTAGGTTCATTTTGGTCCATTTTCTTGTGTTCAAAGAAATTTGAAGTTAAACATATATTATGTCAATTATATGTGGACAGTTTATAGTCTAATATGAATGTCTAAATAGAGTCTAAATTTCTCAAATGACTAGATTTGTAAATAGTCTTAATAGACTTATGCTAATTTTAAAATAAATGATTTGTGTATTAATCGATAAAAAGTACTTCATAGTTAAGTGAAACGACAGGCGTTGGTTTTTTTCTCACTGAAAGAAAATTGATAATATTAATTTCCTAGCTCAAGTAGCAAAATAAAACCCAGTGCTCATTTCCGAATATCCATAAGATGTATCAAGTTAATCGGATTCCTTCTGTCTCCTTACTGATAGAAGATATTATATTTTAATCAAAACAATTTTACCGTATTACGAAAATATAGTATATTTTGGCCCATACAATTTCAAAGTAAGTTAATGTTTAGTAAAGTACTGAAAGGATATTTTTACGGGAACCATAGGAAAATAGTGTTAAGACACTCCGTTGCTCAGTCGCTGCTTTTTTCTGTCCCCGCTTTCCGCCTTTTTCGAGGTATTAGTTGCCAATGCGAAGAAAATGGTAATAGAAAAATTCATCTACGTCGAGTGGGAATCGAACCCAGAAATCGCTGCGTTTACAGGCAGATGCTTACGCCTCTGCGCCACAACGGTCCTCAATAATCTTTCTCTAATCTAATTATCTGATTAAATAATTAATAAAATGATTTGTTTTATTTTTGTATAGATACATATACAACTTCTGGGTATATAAAAAGATATGCCAATTGTAGAATAATTAATAATATATAGATACTATTATATTATTATACTATTAATAAAATTATTTATCTTATTATTATTTATACTATTGAGGACCGTCGTGGCGCAAAGGCGTAGCGTCTGCCTGTAAACGTGACGGTTTGTAGGTTCCATCACCACTCGGGCAAGATGGATTTTCTATTTCCATTTTCTTCGCTCTGGCAACTAGGCAAAGTGCGGCGTTGAGTTCCGCTACTCAACACGCAATGCCTCGAAAACGGCGGAAAGTGGGGACGGGGAAAGCAAGGACTAAGCAACGAAGTGTCTTAACACTAGGTTCGTATGGTTAATGCAGTTCCCTCTGCCTACCCTGCCATGTGCGAGATAAAGCGTGAAGTATATTAAAGACCTTTAAGATATGTCATTTGTGATATAATTAATAGTATATAGACAATGATAAGAGTAATATATTTTATTTTAAAGACATATATAAATATAAGTTGTATTCATAAAATTATAGCACAGAATGCTTTGTCTGTTAAAGAATTTACATACATAATGTATAATTTTACTATAACAATAATAACTTCTAATCACATGTCGTGGTGCAGTGGCACGGAGTCTGACTGTAAACGAAACGGTTCTTGGATCGAATCCTACTAAGAGAGAACAAAAAAATATATTTTTTTTTCACTTTGACAACATAACAGAGCATGTAAATACAACATTGAGTTCCGCCACTCAAATTTCAAAGATGGTGAAGGAAAGGATTGAGATACATATTATCATTAGATTTTTCCTATACCTATATAGGTACGGAATATATAGTGAGACAAAAAATATTAAAATGAAGAAGAATGAGATATATTTTGATTACTTACAACAACAAGTATAGAATCGAGACAGATATTAAGAATTATTTTTCTTCTCGCCATGATTCATTGAAGTGTCTTCAGCACACTCCTTATAAATCATGTTAATTAGTAGATAAAACACCTTTTAGATATCTAATGCTGTTTATTTGACAGTTTTATTTTCTTGTTCATATGATAAATAAAGAGTCATAAATTATACATAATGTTTAGATGTAGGTAACTTGAGGTTATTGTAGAAAATATGATAATATCATTTATATATGTACCTATATTACAGTAAATCCAGTAGTATATAAATAATAATAAGAATTAATTGCACATTAAGTCTTATAACATTACTCTAATGACAAAGAAGAAATTATGCATATGCTTTAAATTGCACATTACATGCAATGGTGGCTTTATCACAAGTGTCTCTTACCATTAAATCAAATCAAATCAAAATTTATTTATTCATATGGGTATCACAGGTATTCTTATCCACGTCAATATTTATCTACTACCATTTCGGAAAAGTGCTTTGTCATGGAGGAGAAGAAATGGCGAAAGAAACTCCTCAGCACATCTTTTAAATAAAAAAATAAAAAAACAATGTTACATAGAACAAATGTATTACAAGTATTGTCTAGCTTGAGCGGAACTGGTTGCAGAACTGATCAACTCCACGCGTCTTGATTTTACATTCCAGGAATAAATATTAATATTAATATTTTTTTTTTTAGCTTCACGCTTTATCCCGCACAAGGCAGGGTAGGCAGAGGGAACTGCAGGCACCATGGAAACCTAGTGTTAAGACCGTCCGTTGCTTAGCCCCTGCTTTCTCCGTCCCCGCTTTCCGCCGTTTTCGAGGCATTGCGTGTTAAGTGGCGGAACTCAACGCCGCGCTTTGCCTAGTTTGCCAGAGCGAAGAAAATGGAAATAGAAAAATCCATCTTCTCCGACTGGGGATTGAACCCAGTAACCGTCGCGTTACAGGCAGACGTTGCGCCTCTGCGCCACGACGGTCCTCTAAAGTAAAGTGTTAATAATTAAAGAAAAAAATAAATTATAAAGTATATAACAATAAAATTATTTATAATAACACACTTATATTACATGCTTATGTTATTATATAAGAAGCACAATACCCTTAACTAATAATATCTTCAGTAGATTTTAACCTTAAGCCTAGAAATCCATTCCAATGGAGACCGTCTATTCTCGCACGGCAGTATATACCAAAATTTTACTGTTTCAATAGTAAGAGTTCCCATAGAGTTGTGCGTGAGTTAGAGAGACCTTAAGTAAACGACCACAAGACCTTAAATCGATCTTTCAGGTACAAGGGAGTGATAACATAGTAAGAATTTTGTATAGAAGAGTGAGAGTAATAAGTAAATGCCGTTGCTCTTTTACAGTGATCCATTTGAGCTGAGTACAATATTGTATTGTGCTACGTTATGACTCTACAGCCAAAGATGATCGAATAACGAGGTTTTGTATCTATTTAAGCTCATATAGTAGTTGTTAGTAGAGAAAAATCATGTTAAATTGTTTCTATATAGTTCAGAATAGGAAGAAGTGTTTAAGTCAAGGATATTTTAGTTTAGAGGACCGTCGTGGCGCAGAGGCGTAGCGTCTGCCTGTAAACGCGACGGTTTGTGGGTTCGATTCCCACTCGGGGAAGATGAATTTTTCTATTTCCATTTTCTTTGCTCTGGAAACTAGGCAAAGTGCGGCGTTGAGTTCCCCCTCTCAGCACGCAATGCCTCGAAAAACAGAGGAAAGCGGGTCGGAGAAAGGGAGAAAGCGGGGACTAAAGCAACGGAGTGTCTTAACACTAGGTTCGTATGGTTCCTGCAGTTCCCTCTGCCTACCCTGCCATGTGCGGGATAAAGCGTGAAGCTGTAAAAAATAGAAATAAAAATATTTTGGTTTGTAACGGGAAGAGATTCTTACATTTTTTCAATCTTCCAGAGGCCCAAGTAACTGTGAATTTTGAAGTAATTTGAAGCAACCATATATGTGCTGTTCATTCTGATTCTCAAATTCTCCACTCTTTTTCTAACCTCTTAATGCATATTTTTAAAGAGAATTGGGGGAAGGGATAAAATTTGAAATATTTGTTTTGAGTGGATACACTTAAACTAATATAAACTAATAAAAGATTGGAAGGAGTTAAATTTGAGTTCCTTAAAAGAGAAAAATCTAATTTGAGAAAACAAATAGTTTGTCAGTTTAGGTATATCATAAATGCTGAGTCGGTGTTAATAAAATGGAAAATAATAAAGGAGATAGCACAGTACCTTGCAGAACGCCATTAATAATAAAACATTGAGAAGAACTTTTTAATTAATTAATTTAATTTGAATAGTAGAAAAAATGTCATATTTAAAATACCGATATTAAATCTTGTGCAAAGATATGCTACGTCATACTACCTTAAAAATATTTAAAATACTTCAATCATAATATGACAATATCCTTGTATCTCTTAGTATCGTATTTACAAAAACAATGTCCACCACTTCACAAATAAAATCTAAATATAGAATAAATTCATTTTAGTCATTTACATACATACATGCGTAATATATGGTATAGATTTGCGTAATGAACCAACTAACTAATGCAATATGCCCATAGCATCATAAAGTTGATATATGAGCCTGCACAAAATTCATAAATAAACGAATAGGGAACAATATATCATAGAAAAGCTGCTTTATAATGCACCAACAAAGCGACGTGTTGTCGCCTTCAATCGTGACAGACAAACAGACATGAGCGCTTCCTGAGCTTTCAAAGAGCGGAATTGTGTAAACATTACTCTTGTAACGTCAATTGCATAAGAAAAGAAAGCTATTGCAACCTTAGCACTATGAAAACAAAGTTCAAAATCATTCGTTTAATAGATAAAAGGTTTTCGTGCTACAGTTTTGTTAAATTGGGACAAATTCAACTCTATATTTAGCCACATAGAGTCTGTTTTTGTTCCAAAAAATATTTGTAGTGTACTTCAAACATTTTGTAGTATTCAAGTAATGGATTGGCCGATTGCTGGAGAGTGCGGGTGGTCACTTTACCTTTGAAGGTGTAAAATGCACAAAAGTCTTTTTAAAGTATGAGAGGTCATTTTCGGAATACTGTGTAGACCTCCCAGGAGCTATGATTTATTAAGTATTGTAATGAGGTGGCTTATTATTAGGGTAACGCTTAAAAATATTTATCATCTCATAAGTTTTATTTATTTATATAGTATAAAATAAAATAAAAGAATATACATAAATCGATTTGATTATTTTTAATCGAAAAAAGGATTGAATCTCTAGTGCTCTACATCCAGAATATTATTATATTCTGGATTATTTACAAAATTACACAATTTAGTAGTAAGATTACACAATTTAGTAGAAAGATAAAATATATCTACACAAAAACTATCTAAATACAATAGAAACAACACATCGTTCCATCAAATCTAACACAATCTCTTCAATGGCTATTCAATTTTGTAACCCATAACAAATTCGCAATATCACCCGTCGAACTCGAAACCGTGAAATGTGTGTTTGTCATTAGAGTCTTCACGGCTTTTATCCCATTTATTTCCCTTTTAAATCACAACCATTGTTAATTTACCACGGCTGTCTATTCACGACACCGATTATCTCGCAACAGAGTATCTAAATACATAAATCGAAAATGTAAAAATTGCAGCTACCAAACTGTACTCTACGGCTTGTTTCTACTCTATGTCGTTATTTAGGGGTGTGCACCCCTATAGAGATTCATCGCAGTGAACTTGATGAATCGCTCGTATTGTAAGACTCCCCACAGCTGTCATCTGTCAAGGGTATCTGACACTTGGACCGGTTTTTTTGACAAACTCCTTTGTATTCCCGGTGTAGAACGAAATGAGAGATATCGATCGCATAATATTGTTGGGGAAGAATTGAAGTCATAAATAAATAAGCTGTGTCGTAGTGGCATTATATTCGATGCGGTAGTTCGTGGGGAAATGACAATTTGATATTAGTATATATTGGTTTCGCGTGATGTAGGGTTTTTTAGTTCGTGTTTTAAGTGTTTGGGAAATTATATTCGAATTATTTTTATAACGTTTGTGTTTGATTTTGCAATGAGTTCTTTTTTTAAGTAGGATTTTTTTGTTTGAATAGTGTATTAATATTTGTACTTTGAAAGAAATTATATTTATATATTATTTACTTAGCTTTTAGTCAATAAAACTACGACATTCTTCATAATACTGCATATTTGTAGGTCATATACATAATGGTTAATCATATATAATTATAGGTTATATTTATTTTTATTAACTTTTCATTACTTTAAACAGATAGGATGTAAAGATTTCAGTAGCTTTTTCTAACTTCATGCTTTATCTCATATATAGCACGATAGGCAGAGAGAGCCACAGTGAGAACTTAGTGTTAACTAACAAAAGCGGAATTCAACACTCCGCTTTACCTACTTACCAGAGCGAAGAAAATGGAAATGAAAAAATCCATTTTCCCCGACTGAGAATCGAACCTACAAACGTTTACTGGAAAACGCTGCACTTTTTTATCACTTACCTTCATATAAGAATTTCATTCAGTTGGACGAATAATGTTTCGAAACCTTTTATTTGAGAAACCAACACATGCAAATATTAGTAGTTCTAAAAATATGATCAAGCCAACACCGCAGGTCGTAAAGGGGGCTATAATCTTGAATTATCGCCCGGCACGACGGCGAGAGTAATGAAACAAACTGTATATCATAATTTCCAGCCTCAACGCTAAATGGAGGTCGTTTTGCAAATTTTTTTATTTACCGTTCCACCTCGGTTCGTAAAATTTGACAATTTCAATGAAATTTACGCATTTTTTTATGTGTAAACTTTGATAATTGTCGTCAAGTACTTATATTTACTTATAATGATGTAACTTAGTCTAAGTTATGTCTTTCACCTGCACTCGAGTTAATGTCAATACGATTATACCTGACACTGACATTAAAGAAATATATTTTTACTGATTGCATGTCATGCTTAATGACGCCTTTAAGTTACTTGTTTTGTACCTTTATTGTAATTCGTCGAAATAGTAGTAATTATGTGTTATAAAATATTATTCGTCGTTAAATATTAAATCGTTAATGTTAGGCCATCGTGGCTCAGTGGCACAGATTCTGATGACACACACGACAGTTATGAGTTCGATTACTACTAACAATTATCATGTATTGAAAACATAATAAAGAATAAGTAGTAGTAGGAGAGTGAGTGAGTAGTATATTATGAATTGAACATTAGAAAAACAGACCATTATCAAAAAAATCTACAACCTATACCTAATTACGTTTCATCATTTGTATTAAGTACAACAGACACAAAATTCTTAGACATATATATATTTTTTAATTATAATATACTAAATATATTTAAATGCTCAATTACCTCACGTAACATATTAAAACCGTCACTCGTGACATAAAGAAGAAATTACTTTATACAGGTGTAGTGTGTTACACCAAATTGAAATATACAGCGCCATATTCATTATAGTCGCGTGTAACTCAAACTTATGGTGCCTTTTAGGAGTTTAAGAGCTCTCTGAAACGAGTAATGTAGGTACATAACGTGAAAAACACGTTGGCATAAAGTGTAACTGCCTATTACAACGTGCAAGTACCTTTGTTATGGAATTTATTAGAGAATAACGCTGTGTGTGATTATTTATTTTGTCAGTAAAAAGGAAAATTCAGCGTTTATTTCAAATAAAATTAATTAAGTTTTATGGTTTGAATAAATTTGTTTTTTTTTTAATAAATTTGTTGACGTATTTAATAAGTTATTAATAAGCTATGTATGTACAAGATGAAAATTAAAATGATACCATATATTTTTTTTAATATACTATACTGCTATATATTATGTATACCACTATATATCTATGTAGACTATAAAACTTAATAAATATATAAAACGCAATGACACAGTGTAGCTTAAATATAAAAATCACGATAATGATTTATCATCTTGATTCTCCGACCCGACACAATAGAGAAGTGACTTGGCGTATGCCTTCAAAATCTACGCAAACAATAACTTGAAACCGATTTACGAGAATTTATGGACACTTCGAAGATCCGCGCTCTGCGTGAAAGTTTTGTTCACGAAAGTTCATGTGGAAACTAAAAAAATCGACTCTATGTACCTGTAAATAACTTCTACACCGACGGCAAAGTAATGTAGAGTCGCAAAAACATGATGAACGACTAGACAGACCGTCTATTATACTCTAATGTTCCAATATATTATATCTCAAAAGCGGTTCCGCGTGATAAATTGAGCAGACATTGAATATTTTTTTCTAAGAACAGATGACAATTTTTTTGCAAACGTGTGTGTGTTAATTTATAATTGTTATTGTTAAATTTTGTCGTATTTAATTTTGATCAGCGCGAAATGTGTTACGTTTTTTGCTATAACTAATCGATATTTATGTTAAGGTTGAATGCTTTTTTGTTATTTTTTATAATACGACCGTGACATTGAGAATTATTAGCTTTTTACGTATAATTGCTTTATTTAATACTTGAGGGCGAAACTATTTATTATAAGTAGTTTTCGAAGCAAAAGTCACAGATTTTTTCTTTTTCAACATATTATTATACTTTCTTTTAAGATTTTATCATTATGCTCTAACTCTATAATTATATCTAAGTACACAAAATTTTGTAAACGTCATAACATTTATTACGTCACTAATCTAAAACATTACGTTGCCGAAAATAAAAAGCGCTGCATTTATCCTTGTCTCATAGGCTGTAGAATTGAAATATGGCCTATATATTAGTCACTGCTATCGCCGTATATATCACGTGGAATAATATATCACGCTAAATCGATTTGGATGCTATTCTGTTACCTAATATTTTTCAATACAAAAGATTGTAAATTTAATTAAATTATTGTAGAGTTCAAAGAAAAATAGTATAAGCATTTTTATTAGTTTGAACTGATTTAATTTTGAATATGTCTCAAGAATTGTTTATTAAGAAGCAGATTGACCTAATTGTGGTAAATTATTAAAGTTACCTAGAGTGTTTTTTATTAAATTTTATCTAAATATATAAATAAAATATTTTGAATATCTACAATATTTAGTTAAATTATTAAAAACAATAATGCTAACTTTGAAGAGATTAAAAAATAAGAAGAATGCCCGTATATCTCGTATGTAGAGCTGAAATATGTGTGTAATATTCAGGAATATTGCTCTATAGATCATGTTGGAGAATGATTCACAGAAATACGTTGCCTCGATAACTTAAAGCGAAATTTTGTTCAATTTGTAAAACCTCTAAATTTTTCAGTTTTGTAACATTCTCTACTAAAATATATGTATATGTATGTATATATCTACACATATTGTTCTAAAGAATAACTGCTATTATACTTGCAAGTAGGTTTCTTACAAGCACGATGTACAAATCAAATGTATGAAAATGTATGATTCTTCAGGTTTTTTGAAATATATTTTTGTGAATATATTATTTATCAAGCTCAAGGAATTAAAAAAATTCACTATAATAAGTATTGCTGACATCGATATTTTGTCAATTTATAACATATATGTACGTACGTTGAGGACCGTTGTGGCGCAGAGGCATAGCGTCTGCAATAAGCAATGTTTTGTCGGTTCGTTTCCCACTCAAGGAAGGTGGATTTTTCATATGTGGCAACTATGTAAAGCGCAACGCTTAGTTTCGTCACCCCACACGCAATGCCTTGATAGAAGGTGGAGAGCGGGGAACGGAGTTTCTTAACACTAGGTTCCCATGTTTTCTGTGGTCCCCTCTGCGTACCCTGCTATGACCATAATAAAGCGTGAAGACATAAAAAATACATATATATCTATAAATAAACAAATACAACTATAACTTACGCATTTACTACAGAAACCACTTAAATTATAATAGTTTCTCCACATCATTTGACTTTATTAAGTGATTTAAATCACGAAGATTTAAACGACACTGCTGATTTATGCGACACACTCGATTGAATCCACTAAAATGTGTCTTTGGAGTAAATTATATGGATTCCGGTGGGCTGATAACTATCTTGTCTTCAACGTTTTGCATATGTTCACTGTAAGTACTTTGAATTTATAGGATTATACACAAAGCTGTCGATGTAAATGGATCTTGATTTATTTATACTCAAATCTCGTTAATATTATATATGTATGTATATGTTAAAGTTGTGAAGATTTTTTAGCTTTAAGTGGTTTATATTTAAGTATAATTTTTTTTTTGTGTGAGAAAAATAGAGTTTGAAATATCTCTACATTTAGAGACAGCTTGGTCAGTGGTGAGAACGCCTGCACGGTTCGCAGGAGGGCGCGGGTTCGAGTCCCGCTGCGTTCAAATTTTTATATGTTTTCTTTAAGTAATTTTTCTAGCTTGAGCTTTATTGTTTATACGATTTTTAAAATATTTTTCACTATTAGCAAAATTAATAAAAAGAATTTAATTAAATAACTAACCATATTTTATTGTCTTCTAATCTACTTTATGAATATCTCACAATAAATCGCAAGTTACGAAACATGATAAATATGTACCTTAAAAATATTATTATAAAATAAAAATGTAGAGGTAACATACAATTTTACTTGAAAAATATACAGAGGACAGTGACAGATGAGTGTTACAAAAGGCTAGGAAAAATTAGAAATGTCATCGTTGTTAAATAAACTCGGGTCCGCGGAAAAAATACGTTTTGTGTGCCGTAATATTTTAAAGTTCCCCTTCTCACTGTAACGGAATGGCTGTCGGCAGTCGTTTCTAAAACGGATGGGGCAAGATGAAAGCTTTTTACTTATATATATATATATATATATATATATATATATATATATATATATATATATATATATATATATATATATATATATATATATATATATATATATATATATATATATATATATATATATATATATATATATATATATATATATATATATATATATATATATATATATATATATATATATATATATATATATATATATATATATATATATATATATATATATATATATATATATATATTAAATAAATGAGATATTAATATTAAATTCCACGTTTCGAGTAAAGTTGTGTATATAGCAAATATATTGAAAGTGAAAATCAAAATTTTTTTTAATAAATAATAATATATTTGTTTGTTTATAAAATTCTTAATAATTAGTAACAAAGCCGTTTCTTTGTTTTCGAAAAAAGTTAATAAGACGTTCCAGTGACACAGTGTGATTTGTATGTAATATAGTAGTTTTGTATTTCACTAAAAAAATTGATAATATTTAAATTTAGCTCTTTCCAATTAAGTATCAAACACGAGATACTGAAGTGGTTAGGAAAAACCTAAATTTAAATATAACCTAACCTTCTAAGGTAAGGATCTGAGATAACTGTGACGAAACAGAGCCCCAGATTAGCTCATAAATATATTAGATGATTAGCGATTTAGCTTTGTAATATTACTACGAACATATATAGAATGTATATATAAACATTGCTTCTAATTGGTGATATAATGTGCAAAGGTGAATAATGCATAACTCTTAATAATTACAAATTATATCTATTATAAAAAACTTGACACATCTTTATTGTAAATAAAATAAAATAAAATAAATAAAAGCTAGCAAATAAGAAGGCAAACAGGAGCTTATTCGCTACCCGTATTTAACTTGAACATTCAATCTGCAATAAATTCCTGAGAAGTTCTCCACTTGGAGGGCAGACAAAATAATTTATGTGCCTAGTTTACGAAGCACTTTCGCGAACAAATGGGCGTAGTGAGGTGACTGACATCTTTGTTTCGGACTAACAAAAGATTGATTGCTGTAACACTATTTATGTGATGTTTTATTATGTAATGGGAACGTCACTACATGACGTTAATAGATATAAACTGGTAACTAAAAAAAAAGATAAAAAAGTAGAGAAAATCTTTTTTTATATTATTTTCTGTATTTTATTTACTGCAAAATAATTAAATAATCCAATGTCTCTCAGAGAAATAAGTATAGTGTAGAAGTGTAACAAATTATACAGAATTTTATATTTCGAAAAATTTGTATACTATATATGTACATACATATATTTCTTTATAACATAGTAACTCGAACATTCGGAATTAGTATGTCAAACTAATTGTATTTACATCACATCGTTTACCATAAAACATCTATTATTATTTACACATTTAAATATGAACAATAAGACTTAAATACATTAAAAAGAACCTGTTAACAACAACAATGAATAAATTAATTATATGTTTCAAGTTAAATTTAATGATAGGAATATATGTTTTATTTGTAGTTACAACCTAAGTAACTAATATAGAGGCCATCCTGGTGTAGTAGCCACAGTGTCTGACTCAAAATGGTCCAGTTGTGGGTTCGATTCCCTGTTTGTGAAATTAATTATTTAATTTACTTTGTTCAAACAAGAAAACGCAGCGTTGAGTTGCAACGCAATGGCGGAACCATTTAATTCATACTTTTCTAAAAAAATGTATGCAGCGTCTCTAACTCTAGGATCCTTCTTTCTTTCCTGCGGGAAAGCATGAAATATTTTTTTATCTATTTGTATACATAAATTACATACTACCATATTCAAGACAGTAAAGTTTAGTCAGTACAAAATGGAAAGTCGGGGTTATAAAGCAACTATAGATTGCAAGGCGAGGCGACGACGGCTCATTAGCCCGATGCTATCGAACGAATGCCCGTGGCTGCTTCTTTATACGAGTTAATGATTTGTTGGAATTGAAAGTATGTTTCAAAGTGCTGGGTAAGACAAGTTCGTAAAAATTGTAAAAGATTTTTTTTGTTCTTTTATGTTACTAAGGTTACTAGAAATATGATAGTGCCAAAAATTTCATTAAAATTTAAATGTTTTAATATGTTTCTGATTATCATATTATAGTATAGTGGACTAAAATTATTATTAATCACGCACGTTTCTAGACATTAGTAGTCAAATTTCAGTAGAAAGATTCACGAAGAAATATTATTTTTTCTATAGCTAATCTAAGCAAATTGAATAGTATCATAACGTTTCATTTACCCTCATAATCATATTAAAACACAATAACAATACATTAACAAGAATCAAGACTGCGGTTCCATACCATCAGGTGGCGTTTAATCCTTTCCATCACATTTAAAATTTCACTCGTAGCCTGAGCATGCCAACAAGGGACCTTTGATTCATTAGCCATCATCAAATATTCAGGAACACCGCATCCACCCTCCGGCAATTATTAACGTCGTGTCTCGACACGGCCACGGTCGAGTTACGACCAACTAGATTTATTGTTATTACAGCACATTTCCTTCGGGTAACGTTTTAATTACACAGATCGACGATAAAACATCCTAGGGGCGCACTTTTCTTCATTAGAAGACAGATCGCCAGCATCTACGCGAGATTTATATCTTCGGTCTTAATGGTCTTCCGATAGTTCCATTGTTCTGAAAAAATTGTGGTCATATTTCAAGTGTTGGGTATAAATTAATTAGTCATATATAATGAAGATAATAGATAAAATTGAGGCGCAATTCACATATATTCATCGTAAACATCGAAGAAACCACCCAAGAAGCGTTCACCCAAAATTGAGAAACATAACTAAATAATTTATTATTATACTCCAAACTATAAGTTGCCATATCGTTTATCAAGTAACGAGTTATATTGCGTTACTTCAGTACAAAATTGACGATGAGAGATCATAAATCACGCGCCAAACAAGCCAAACGCACCGGACTCGGTAAAAGGAAGTCCTCAATCGGAAAACACACCTTATTTCCGCTGTATTCCTGAATACTTTCCGGATCCATTCGGACTTTTGATAGCTATCCTATATTGAGAAAACGATGTATAGTGTACAATTACTTATCATTTCTAGGGCCAATACTAACGTCAACCGAAATTGAACCTTACTAAATTCTAATTTACCGTGATCACATAAATTTATCGGAGCTGTTTGTTTCCATTCATAGATGTTCAGAATACATCATCAATTATAAGCATTAACATATCCATTTACATTTCAATGAAAGAGCTTTTTGTGTTCAATCGTAAACAGTTAGCGAGGAATGGAATATAGAAGAGTGAATACAATAAGATCGATATTAGCTTGAGTAATGTGTGAACTTACGTCGGCTGGTGTGACGTGAGGTCGTCCGTAGGCCATTTGTCACGAAAGCCATTTGTACTTGTCGAATCACAGCCATTAGATGCGAGTGTGTGACCGCGTGGGGCTGTTTCTTGTCCATATATAGCCGTTCTACGCCCAAAACGGGCCACAGAGTAGTGACATTGTGAACAAGAAGGCACGAAAAATATCAGCTGACCCAAATTCAACTAAGGAAAAATATAGGCTGTGGCGTGAATTTCTAGGGAGTCTCTCATAACGTACGTACACCGAGGGACCATTGCTCTTGTCAATATCGAGCAGTATGAGAGGAGTTGTCCTGTCGATTTATCTTACTTTGCGGCTATTGTTACAGGCGATCGAGGTTACAGCTGATTTATAAGCAGCTCGGCTAATTACAAAGGAGAACAAACCATACAATTCCTTTGATGCAACCCAATGTCTCTGTACATTGAAACGTATATTATGAATCACGTTTAAGTCCTCAGACGAAGTTACATTTTGAAACGCATTAAATATATTCGCATAAAACTAAAGTTTATCTCTGTTTCCTTTGAAGTACGGTCCAAGAAAACAAACAGAGCAATAAAGAATGCCTTTATCGGAGCTTCGAGTCGACACGCGAGCTAATTTACAACACAGCCGTGGGTTTTATCTTCATTAACCCATCGATTCACAATTAAGACGCGGAATAAATCTCCGGTAATGCGTTCCCCGTCCGCGCCGCGCCGGTAGATACAACTTCAAACAGTTGTTATATATAAATAAAGCTGTACAGAGGCTCGATATATTCTTGTCCGCGGCAAACTCTACAGATCTATCAGCGTTCGCTCGCCAGCGACAAGTGGGTCTAACGGTTAAGCAAATATGGACTTTAAAAGATGTTAATTATATGTTTTGTTAGTTTAAATTATTAATTTAAAGTGTTATCTCGATATTAATTGAATGTAAGGGTATTTTTTATTTTGAATCGAATTGAATCACTTTTTTATTATAATATATATTAAATATAGCATTTTATCTAAAAAAATCTTCTGACCAATTTTAAAAATAAGTAAATTAGGAAGCGGAAGCGGTCTTAATACCATAGCGAAAAAATGAAATAATTAAATTCCTCGAGCTGGAATTGAACCCACAGTCGTCGCGGTTACAGTCAGTCAGTCAATGAGTCAGCTGTGTTCCTGTGACACAACGGCATGTCTAATCACTCAAGTCTAACAAGATTGTTTAAATTAAATAAAATATTTTAAACATATAAATCTTCAAAGAAACGTCGAATTTGCTACTATTAGCTTAAGTATAGCTACAAAAGTATCACTAATTAGATCAATATGTTATAGACGGTAATGGCACTAAAGCCGATGTCACATAAGACATTACGTACACCAGCCTCGTATTCCTAACGTAACGAGTGGATGCTTATTCGATTATCTGGCCGCGGTATCCGAGGCATTACTTGATATATAGACGCCGACTGCTCGGGATTGTTGGCTATTTGATTTACAGCTCCCATTTCTTCTTGGCACTACGTCGATGGATAGCCGTCCGCATCTGGCGTGTGACGAATAGCAACGATTCGAGCGTTAGAGCTAAAAATCTAATGAATTGTACCAAGTAATTGGGATTGCGGTTCCTTTTATTTTTGTTATCTTTGAATATATAGCTTAGTTTAGGGTGTAATAATAAGATATATAGACTCGCTTCGTATCTTTAGTATTAATATATAGAGAGGTAACTGTAACTTAACGCCGTGTTTTTTTATAAATATTTTTTTATCCCGCACATGGCAGAGTAGGCAGAGGGAACTGCAGGAACTCTATAAACCTAGTGTTAAGACACTCCGTTACTTAGTCCCTGCTTTCTCCGTATCACGTGAATTAAATTAACGACTATAGTATTAAACAATTTCCAAAGCCACTGGCGTCAATATTTTATATTACTATCATTTGTTCCATGATCGCTGCATTTGTTAGAGCGTTGATTTGTGTTATGTCTTAACCTTAGCGACTCCGTATCCGTCTTCTAAGATTAACGACGGTTTTAAATCTGCCTCATTTGATTTTGTCCTGATATCGAAGTGTCAGAACGGGTTCTAAAGTAAATTGGACCACCTTGCTTATGTAACAGCTACAAGTTATTAGGTGTTATTAGATAACTGTGATTTATAAACTGTTTAAACGAATTAAGTTGGAAATTATAATAACTTGTTATGTTAAATATATACGTTTGTTTTTTAGTTATTTATACATATGTTTTTATAAATATTCTTGAACTTTGTATTTTTATTTTCTGTACGTAATAATTATTTACCAAGTTCGTAGTATATATCCCTTAAGCTTAAAGGCTTCTTTGATCCTTATATTAGCAAATTCATAACTCTAACAATGTTTTCACTATTAAGTAAAGAAATTAAATAAAAAAAGATATGATACATACTTCAAAACAATCATACCTTTTTACACGTCTACCAAACGCATATTAAAAACCTCACATTTCAAAAGCATAAACAAGATGTTATATCAGTGTTCATTAAAATTTTATTACTAAATATTATATTATTGAAATTTTTAAAACGAATCGAGATAAAAATCTCAAAATGTGCCATCTATACACGTATTTGTTTACAAAATCAAAGCCACCATGTCCTTCTAAAGGAGCCGGCGGAGATAAGATTGACTTTGATGCATGCCGTTCTCTTGACAGGCGTATGCAGTCATCGCTGTAAAGGGATGTACATAATTTGGTTGAAATCCATATTTTAACTATAATTTAAGTGATGTGGCACAGTGACATTAATGTATTATAAAATTAAGGATATAATATATCCTAACTTTGACAAAAAAAAGCACGGCGTTAAGTTCCATCACACAAAAGCTCGAAAATTAAAAAAAAATGGAAAATAGAATGTTTAACGTCTTCTATTTATACCGAATACGCAAAAAAAATTGAAACTGCTCTTACTGTCATTTAATTATGATGTTCTTCTACAATTTTCCTTTGATCCAGTTTTTAGTTACAGTTTAATATTTCGACTAAAATCTTCGTAGCGTATATAACTACATAACTGTAAACTGTATAAAAACTTAAAGTTAAAGTTATACTTTTAATAGTTAAATTTTTATACCTCAATTTAAACAACTTAAAAAAATATAATTACAGTTATTTTTTATATAAATATTATAATATTTTTTTTAAGAATTGTATAAACCAAGCTTTACAAAAGCGCCGTCTACCGTCTGTCGGTGCGTCAGTATTCAGAATCAAACTAGTTTTGTATCTTTAAAAGGTAGCAGCATTTTATGTTCAAGCCGAGATGATCGGATAAAGACAGTGATGGACGAGTGGACGCTTATTATCCTGCTATTAATATTTAAAATATCAACAACCGTCTGGTATAATGGTTAGGATGTAATTTATATTCCTATGGTAGTTCATTTGATTTCAATTTGTAGTAAATATAGATTTTGAAACGGTTTTGAGCCATGACTTAGTTTCTTTGGGTTTTAGACGTGTTTTTAGAAATGTTTATTAAACTCACTTGTTATGATAGAGTTAGAGATTGTCATTGACTAGTTTGTTACAATACACAGTACGATATTTAAGAAATAAATGAATAAAGTGCTAAGTCAGTTTCTTTTCTTTGTGTTTTATTATTTATTTTTAAATTTATTTTATAGATAATAATATGTAATATAATTTCATATATATTAAAAAAATGTTTACATATGAAATTTTAAATAATTGGATGTAAGCAATGGAGTATTGCATTTATTAGAGAAAGAAAGATTAACACACGTGATCTGGCAAGTCGTGGTATCGTTAATTCGTAGTTTTCTTTGTATCTAATATACATTTGTAATATAATATTGACTTTCATTGTAAATTGCACTGTATACATAAAATAGAATAAAAAATTGAAAAGTAGGAGAATGTATATTTGTGCCAGTATTGTTTATAATTACTGAATGACTTTCGATAAAACTACGCAATTTCACAGCTTTTATAACAGAAAAATATACTAGATACCATTTATGATAAAAAAATGCATGCATCGCTTTACTCTTTACTAAGCCCAGAGAAAAGTTGAAGCACAGTTGTTTCAATGTTACACTAAGCGTAGTAATAATAAGTAATTAATGGTCGAAGGTTCCATTCAGACTCGAGCAATTTTTCATTTTTTATTTAAGTATCAGGACCAAGGGTGGTGTTAATTTCTACCACTTAATACGCAATGTATAAAGTTGGATGAATAGGGGAAAAATGTCCTGATTTATTACCCAGTTGAAATATCTAAGTAACATAAAACAAATCAATTTAACTATATCGATACGTAATACAGCACATCTCTAAAACTTCCAACGAGCTGCGGTAATTAAAAGTGATATACGAATAATCTTCGGCTATCTATATTAAAAATCCACGCTTCATTTGTCCCATCAAAGATATGAGACGGCTTATTAAGTACGAGATTATAATGAGACTGCACGCGACGAAATTTTGTAATAGAACCATAAAATTCTTAGATTATACCTATATGACCAAGTAATTACGTTATGGTTGTTTAATTTGGTTTCCTTTGGTTTCTCTAATAGGCGTGATTTTGATACCCCTATTCAAACCCAAGATGTCTGGAGTCAGAGAAAAATTTGTGCTGTCTTGCCAAGCGTGAATGCCATACTTTGGTGTAACTGTCTAAGTTATGGTTCCTTAATCATTTCAACTGATAGAGAAATACAGAAAAACATACAAAAAATAATGTCATCATAAAATAAAATAAATACACAAATAACACACAAAAATATTACCATATTAACACACAAACGTTGTTTAACATTCACATTTATGAACGTAACTCCAATTTATATCTCACGTTGCGTTGCCATCATAAATCATGTCTCTCAGTCGACGTGTACATGTCAAAATAATGACCGATCCTGCTTCCGTTTAACATTTCACCATAAAATCTGAAAGGCTTTAACATAAAGGCTGTAATTACGTAAGCGGACATATTGACAACTCTGAAAGGTAATCATAAGCTAAAATTTATCACGAAGTGAATCATTCATGCGTTAAGACAGCTGACAGTGCGGCACATACATTATATTGATCGACAGCCCGACGTTACTTGTCACGGGGATAATGTTGTTGCCACACAGCTTTTTGAAATACAACCCGGAAGTCACTGTAAGTCATTGAAATAGAGTTCATATTAGGTTTTTTATGCTAGAGGTAGAAAGGACCTTTTGGAATTTCTGTGCTATAAATCTAACGAAAAGAACAAAGTCCCAGTTGCTACGATTCAATCTAAATACAACCTTATTATAAAAAGTGTTAATTCAAATTACAATGAAACAGGTTCTCTTTGAAGAATTATAGGAATCATGGAGTGCGACAGGGCAGCTGTTTCATGTATATATTGTATATTGAACTCTATGTATTAGCAATAGAGTATGAAATTAATAAAATTTCTTAATTAGATATGACTTTAATAAAGTTAGTATATTCTGAGCGCGGTAGCGAGACGTGTCGCGGCGTGTCATCGGAACGCAATGAAGATTTATGAATAAACCTATACTATGTATGTAGAGACTCAGCCATATGTTTGTAACCATTAGCACGGAGTAAGGGTCTTATAGACCCCACGTGGTATATTATTGCAATTTTTTGTGCAAGAGGAGTGTCATAACAAGCTGGTTTATAAACATAACAATATTGAGTTATTTAGAAATTATCCAAGAAAGTAATATTTATTATTTTTAAAACTGTTCACATTGTAAAATTTTTATATAAAAAAATTTAGAAAATAAAATAACTCTAAGTTTTAATATAAAACACAGACAAAGAAAAATATATGCTGGTTAAAAAAGGGTTAAGCTGATAATTTAGATCGTTTGTACGTTTCAACTTCACGTTGATAAATTATGCAGCTTCAATGAGCATGGTGAAATTTAATTTGGTAGGGAATATAAATGTTTAGTGAAAGGGATTTGTCTAATAAAATAACTTATATGTAGAGCTATTAAAACTATAATAGTGTGAACACAAGATGAATGAAAATGTGTGATATTTTTTATATTGATTTAGTACTAAAATTGTTAAACATTTAATTGTTATGTTGATCGTATTGTAATATAATAATTACGTGTATGTAATTTAGCAAAATTATAACAATAATATTTTAGCAAGTCAATCCATATTAAATATTACATATCTCTATATAAAAAAAAGATCAAAGTGATTTTTCATTTCTGTCTCTACAGCCCATACAAGCTGTGCTATATCCGATTCTTTTGAAGAGCAAATGTTAAACACGAGACCCTCCTTTATAACACCATAAAAGAAGATATATGTAAAATCGAGACAAGCTTGTGTAAACCGATCCCTAGTACGGGGTTGTCGGTGTCTCATTACGTATTAACGCCTCAGGAATTGAAAACCGGCTCAAAGCTTAAAGCTCAAGGCAACCGCAATAAAGGCCCAGTGTGGATCTTTTATGTCAACATTTGAATCTGTGGTTTATTGGACTAGCATTTTAAACGGTTTTTTTATCTTTACGCATCTGTTGTGGACCGTACAGTAGGTATATTAATTTGTTCTGTTTAATTGCAGTTTGTTCGAGTATCATTATTTATGATATTTTTTGTGTTCTCCCTTGATGGATTTTTCCACTTGTATTTTCTTCGTTTTGAAAACTAGGCAAAGTGCGGCGTTGAGTTCTGCCATTGAACATCCAATGTCTCGAAAAAGGCGGAAAGCGGGAATGGGGGAAACAGGAACTGAGCAACGGAGTGTCTTAACACTAGGTAAACAAACATGTTTAACAGTAAATTTAATGATCAATTCTGTGTAATAAGTATCTATATATAAGCAAAATTTAACTATGTTGATGAATGTATGACTATATATGAAATAATAATCAAATATTAATAATAAATTTTCCAATAATTAAAATAAAATCAATTATTTATTAAATACATAACAATTACCTTTACATTATTATAAAAAATATCTACTTGTATTCCTCTAACAATTCTTTTATATAATATAGAAATAAATTATAAACGAGAATAATATCCATCAATATCAACACGGTAGTACTAAACCTAACTAATCCCACCAGCCTTCATTATAACAGTCAACGTTCAAAGGAAAATTGATTTACGACTGCATTACACCATTATTTTATGACGCGAGAACGTTCACAAATAAAATACTAACAAACATTCAAGCGGCATCCACGACTATTATATCTATGCAAAAATATTGTGCACGCTGGAAAAATATTACAATACTCTATTTTTTAGGGAATAAAGTTGAAATTCGTATGGTAGAGTCAAATGTAGAGATAGTGTAATGTGGTTTTAGACCGTCATAAAGCGAATAAAATATGGCACAAAGAATAAAATGCTCGTATAAGCGCTATAATGTCTGTCAACATAAAATATTGTATCCTGTAAGGGAGCAGTTGGAATTGTGCTTCTATTGCAGTATTAATCTTTGTTGTGTGAAGTGAAATTGCAAAATTCGACATTTTGTGTATTATATTAAAGTTATTTACTTATTAGCTTTTTTGATTGATTTACTTAAAATTAAGGGATTTAAGTAAGATTAAGTAATAAATCAAGTTTTGGTAATAATAAATAAATAATGGGAAATATTATTGGTCATATACATATGTATGTACGTACGTGTGTTAAAAGAAATCGATTATTCATACACGATTGCTTAGTGTTGATTAAGTACAGTCAGAAAGAAATATGTGCCACTTAAAAGTTATATGTGGAAATTCAATCATCCAGGCGTGCTTTTTATGGGGCTTTCATTTAGAGCTTCAAAATATGGTTAAGATTTTCAATTAAAATTGATTTTATTTTAAGCCGAAATTGATAATAATTAGTTAAGTTAAATAAATATATTTTAGCTTTCTTAATAACTGTCCTTCAACTTTCGAATTAATTGCAAATCTTAATCATAGTCATGTTTCTTTTAAGTTTTGTACATACATTAACATTAAAATATTTAATAATAATATGTCTGTTTATAAAAATAATACAATAAAATCTCATCAAGATTATAATTTTAATCTACATTTATTAATATTATTGAGAACCATCGTGGCGCAGGGGCGCAACGTCTGACTGTAACGCGACGGTTTCTGGGTTCGATCCCCAGTCGGGGAAGATGGATTTTTCTATTTCCATTTTCTTCGCTCTGGTAAACTAGGCAAAGCGCGGCGTTGAGTTCCGCCACTCAACACGCAATACCTCGAAAAAAGCTGAAAGCGGGGACGGAGAAAGTAGGGACTGAGCAACGGAATGTCTTAACACTAGGTTCCCACGACCCCTGCAGTCCCCTCTGCCTACCTTGCCATGTGCGGGATAAAGTGTGAAGCAAAAAAAAAATATTAATTATTTTGATTTCAATTGTAATTTTTTGGTTAGTAAATGTTATCCAGCAATAATTAAATTGAGACCATTTTAGCCATCTTATTACTAAAAATCCTACGAAATCGAAGTCTAAGTGAAAGGTATTATTTTTACAATTCTGAAAAATAAAGCATTAAGCAGCCATTCAATTTCACTATCCACCTTGCCATGCGTATATAAAACATATAATTTATATATTACAATGTAAGAGTATATTTAGAAGAGCTCTTTAATTTTGTCGTTTTAAACATAATTACTTTGTGAAGTAATTAAATGATTAAATAAATTATATCACAACATCAATAGTAGTAAGAATTTGTATTATTACTAAGGAACGTATTTAAATGTATTATATTCAATACATTGTATGTATAGGTAAAGAAATAATGCATTGTTAAAATTTTAATTGGCCGATAGCAAATGTCACACTTAAATTGACTGTAACAATGTATGTCGCATAGAACAAAATATTTAATTAGAAATGGTAAAAGAAAGTTTAGTTTAAGTAAATTCATTTTAAATACTGGGTTAGAAATTTGTCTCATTTTTAACTATTTATTTATTATATTACATTTCTTTGCTTTTATAATAAAATTACTTGCAACTACTTTTTATGATGGTCTACGTTTAAAATGATCGTCAATTTGACACATAATAAAATGTAATATGAAATATATTATATATATGTGAATAGTTGATATTGAAAGAATTTATTATGTCGCTATTATTTAATGTTTATTGTTTGATTAAATACGACAATTTGTGATTTCAATTCCCACTCGGGAATGATGAAATTTTCTATAACCGTTTTCCACTCTGGCAAGCAGAGAAAGCGCAACGTTGAGTTGCGCCACTCAACACGCAATGTCACGAAAAAGATGGAAACCAGGGAACGGAGTGTCTTAACACTAGGTTTCTGTGGATCCTACGGTTTCCTCTGCCTGTTTGATTCATTTCAATTTTCAATAGTACTTTGTTCAATTAGCTTGCTAATTAATTTAATTATATGAACTATATTTGTATCAAAACTTGTTATCAAAGTAATAAGAAATCGTTATAGAAATTGGGATATTGAAATTAGACAGTGTGAAGTAGCTTTAATTGTGATATTTTCATGATTTTCAATTTTATTTTCACTTCGTAAAAAGACTCATATTATGTATATGTATCATTCTTCATTATGAGAAAATCGTAGCACAATAATGGCTTTTGTTTGCAAATTGTAAACGCTTAATTATTGTTTATTATAACATTTTGTGAGACAATTCCTTTGTACTACATAATTATGTTTTTATTGTTATTTAAATTTACAATATGTTGCCAGTTTACAGTTAATAGTTTATAATTAATGCAATTGTATCTTTTTTAACGAAAGTGGCAGTGTTTTTGTATTCTACATATATGTAGATATAACTATCTACTAGTATTGTGTCAAATCGTTATTAAATTATATTCGCGGATGCGGATCTCAATACGGTTATTAGTTTTACGGATAAGGATATCCGACACATTTGAAACTGTCATGACACATTGAGTCGGCGCCTGCACCGTTAACAGTTTGATTCCCACTCATAACTATTTCTTTTTATTTATTTTCAAATTTTATTTCCCCATTTTAACAGACTAATCACGTAAAATCTTTAGAAATGTTGCCTTGTTTGTGATTTTAAAAAAAATATATATATTTTTTGTCATATTTTAAGTAAGCAAACATTGTTTACATAATGTATACAGAAACATACATATGTGTCAAGGATATAAAACATAATAATAAAAATATATATACATATGTACATTAGATATATGTAAATTGATTGATATTGACAAAGCAATTAGAATGCCAGTGTTAATTGTATTAAATGCTCTATAATTACGTTTGCCTCAATACGTATGTTTATAAAGACAGGTATTCATAACTCAGGTTAGTATTAGTAGAATATATATAAGATAATCATTTATTTTTCTATTTTTTGTATTTTCTATCCATACATATCTTTCTATAATAAAGCATTTTATGAAACTGTGTTATTATTTTAGTATATCACAATATTACCTAAAGTTTTAGTTTTATTTTTTATTATAATAGGTATATACATAAAATGACTTAGCGTGGCGTTAAATATACTAAATCATGGCGCAATAGTTGACACTGCGTTTGACTTTAAGATTGTGACTTTAATCCCTCTCATGGTCACAATTTATTCTTATTTTTACGCTCTAGTAGATAAAAGGCAGTCGGTTAATTTGATTAATCGCCATACAATGTTTATAATTTGAACATGAAGCGGAAAACGGAGTGTTTTGATAACATATTGCGACTGCTTTTGCCTGTTACCTCTATAATTTTTTTAATTTTAATAACAATAACATATATATAATAAAGTATATAATTCCCATAATGTTATAGCTTGTACCAAACATAAAATAGCCTTGTAATTTGTCCCCCTATCAATTAACAGTAATTTTCACATTTTATCACTATCTAACGCCATCTAGACGTAGATGTACTATATATGACTAAATGAAGGTTGTAGGTTCAATTTCTACTTATGAAAATATTTAACTTTCATTTTCATAACGCTTAACTAGACTTATACTGTTCTCTGCTGTTTCACCCACAATATATGCCAATTAAAAAATACCATTAAGTAGAGATCTTCATTATAAACTAAAAAAAAAAATAAAAAAAATTGGCATATTATCAAAAAATATTGTAATATATTCAGGTTTTCGCAGTATCCTGCTTACAACAAGTTAGAAATATGAGGTTTAAAGTTAAAAAACTCCGTTCCAAGTTTTATGACGAATAGTAAGAAGGTTACGCGTATGTGACGAAACTCAACGCCGTAGTTTAAATACTTAAAGAAAACATATAAAAACCTCCAAGCTGTCTTATTATCCTCAGTGTAAATTAACATTTTAAAAATCATAAAAATAGCCACAGTTTAAATAAAATAAACATTTGCATTACTTAAAAAATATCTGGTAATATTAAAAAGGTTTTGATAATTATTATGATGAACTATGATGCCAGTTAAGTATATTTTAGATATAACAGTATAAATTTTTAATAATTTTAATTAACTTGAAGTAATATATCTCTATGTCATAACTCTTAACCTACCACAGTTTATGGAAAATTTATGAACACAGATGAAGAAAAATGAATAAAAGAACAAGCTCATTATTTTTATTCTGCACAATAAAATGTAATCCGACTTCAATCCAAAATTCAATTTCACACGATCTGCTTCACTTAACAAATCAAATATCATATTATAATTTAAATCGACAAAGCCCTACATCATAATGTGTTATTCCCAAAACCATTGTATAGCAACAAGCAGGATCCAACAATACAAACTAATATCCAAGAGTCTATTTATCAAAATCACTTTGCTGACTCGATCACGCTCTGTCAACTATCTTGTCATGCATCGGCACAAAGGACCGCACACTTCATTTGACGGTTACAATAAACTCGCATAACTTTAAAGTGACCCTAATACGGTTATAAAGAACGTGTATTTAATATAAAATGGATCCATTATCATCTGTTACACAGAAATATCAGGTAAAAATCAATTTACATATAAAATATTTCAACAAAAGCACTATGGAGGGTCTAACCCTATAATTCTGTGTTGGTATGCATTATACCTGTATGCATAATTTATGTTTTGATATGTTAATTCACTTCAGCTTATGTTTATGGTAATAGTAATTGGTTATTTCGTTACAACATTTGTAATGACGTCTCGCATCAATCTCTTGCTCATCTGTCGTTTGTAATCACGCCGTGAGAGTAAAACCTCCAAGCTGTCGCTTTATTGAAATGTATGCTATTATCTATATTAATAATCTGAAAATTTATTCAACCTTTTCATTATGTTTAATGCGGTGATTAATTGGGTTGTATATTAAATTCATTACCGCCTCAGGGCATTTGGGTAGCGTGTGATTGTACACGTGACGGTTGAGGGTTCCAATCTCACGTGATATGTATATATTAAATATTTTATAAGATTTTTTTAACTTTATCTCGCTCATAGCGGGTTATGTAGAGCACCTAGTAATAAGACACTCCGTTGTTCAGTGGCAGAACTCAACGAAGCGCTTTGCTTCGTTGCCAGAAAACGGAAATAAGAAAATCCATCTTCCCTTTATGGGAATTGAACCCACAAACCATCGTGTTTAAAGGCAGACGATGTGTTCTGTTATTTTTATTTTATTAAGTCTAGTATCTACAACATATTATGACAATAATAATTTTCTACTTGAATGAACAATATTTAAATATTTAATAATTGTATTGTAATTTATTTTCTATTGTTTTAAAAACACTAATCTACATTAATGTGACTTTACTCAATGTTATTCAAGTGTAAGGGCACAGATCAAACTTACCTATGTATGAATGTACATACAAATGTGAATTATATTTGTAATCATATCCTATTATATGTTAAGCATTACTTGCATTTATTTTAGCTTACAACTCTTCTTTAGTTTATTACATATAAATATAAAGAAGCCAATATTTATGGTTCTAATTTCATCTTGGTTCTCCTTTTTCTTCTCTTTAATGATAGATTTGGGGACCGTCGTGGCGCAGAGGCGCAACGTCTGCCTGTAACGCGACGGTTACTGGGTTCGATCCCCAGTCGGAGAAGATGGATTTTTCTATTTCCATTTTCTTCGCTCTGGCATCTAAGGCAAAGCGCGGCGTTGAGTTCCGCCACTCAACACGCAATGCCTCGAAAAGCGCGGAAAGTGGGGACGGAGTAAGCAGGGACTAAGTAACGGAGTGTCTTAACACTAGGTTCGTATGTTTCCTGCAGTTCCCTCTGCCTACCCTGCCATGTGCGGGATAAAGCGTGAAGCTAAAAAAAAAAATGATAGATTTTTACGTGAGAGAACACATTGTTTAGTAAACATCAAGGGTTAATATTTTTTTAGATATAAATGAAACAGTCTTGCATTATCTACCAAGTGCGTCATTTTTAGATTGCGTTAATTTAAAAGTTTCATTTTTCTGTTCCAATGAACTATGTCTGAAAATTTGATCTTGATATCTTCACGTGATCTTGAGAAATATGGTCTTGATAGACGGATAACTAAGCGAACTTTAAAGTGTAAGGACTCTTTCATTCTGTGGAGAGAACCCTAAAATACCCATATTGTACGCCTTCCCTATATACATTAAATTTATATGTAAACATATAATATAATACAATTTTTGAATAAATCATATCAATCTAATTTAAATTGGTAACAGCTTATTACTATGCAATTAATATACGATACGATTTGAATTTTAACCCCTTGTTGAAATTTGAAACGACTGATGAATTTATTAATTTTTGAAGTTGAAGTAGTGGAAAATGTCAATATTTTCTTTCTGGAACTCGATAAATAACTGAAAAATGTTAGAAAATTTAAAGAAAAATTGAAAATAGAGTATATTATCACTACACTCTGCTTGCTCTACTTTGAGAATATTTTATATATTATATACAAAATTACAATCATATAATTTTATGTCACTACTAATTATTGATTATTCAATTAAGTTTAAATACATTTTAACACAATAACAAAAACAAGGCCAGTTTTAACATACATATGTAAGTGCATTCATTAATGATTAATGTTCTTGAAAGTTGTACATTGTTGTTACTTATATTTAAATCTACATAATATGAATATTTAAATGAAATCTAATAAACATAATGTAATAATGGCACTGTAATAAGAAGCTTTAGAATAAATATATTTTATACTACTGTTGGAATTTTTAATATTTTATTTACGACTTATTGCGTGTAAGTTTTATTGATTTTAACACTATACTAGAAGCTGATGAGCTTACATTTTTTTATATATATAGACATAGTGTTAAGACACCCTTATCCAACCTTCAGTCCAGTTTTTGAGTCTATAGTGGGTCAAGTGGAGATAATTAAAGCAGCAATTTGAATTGAAAGCTAGAAAAAAAATAATAATCCACCCCATAATGATCCACCTGTCACAATCTCACAAGTCACAGCATGTAAAATTTGAAATATTACACTTCGCGTAACCAAATAAGAATTAGCAATTGTCTCTTATAATAACATCTCACAATAATTAGCAAATGTGTATTATTATACAATTGTATATAAAATATTTAAAAAAATATATTTTAATACCTTTTTCCTACTTATTAAATAAATAAAACCTATAAAACTAACGAAAGACCTGTAAATCGCAATATATTACTAAATTTAGTTCACCGTACAAAAACAAGATGGCGTTAGCTGTACCAATCTTCAATACTTCGCAACTAACTCGATTTGTGTCAAAGTCGCCATACTATCTTCTATTTAAGCTGTTAACTTAATTTCATACGCGATTGATTACAATATAATCTGGTTAGTAATAAATTATAGACATTATTACATAGTACAAATGATTTATAGTTCTATAGTTGGCCATTCAAGCGTATTCGTAATTTGTGTATAAAATTAAAGGTCGTTCTGAATGAATATAATGTGTGACATGTTTATTGCTTGTTATAACTTTATATAGATAAAAATGTGGAATTATTATATATTTTTATTAAATCTAATTACATGTTACTACTTTTTTGTTCTTATAAAGGTGTTGAACTATTCTCATAAATTGCTGAAATTTAATCGCCTTTACAAATTAATTGAGCTTGGTGTTGAGCTTCGCCACTCAAAATCAGTAAACATTGAAATTCTTTCTACTTCTCTAACCTGATATATAAAGCTAAAAAATAAAATAGGCAAAATAAAATATAACCTAAAGGCATTACTGTTTAGTCAAATAATTTATAAATATATATTTATCGACCTCTACACCTCTGTAAACAGGTAATTTTTAATTATTTTATTAGTTAAGTCATTGAAATACTGCTAATATTAAGTAGCAAAAAATCAATAACACTTTTTTTATAAATATTTTGTCTTATCAATGCAAATGCAATAAACTGATTATTAAAAATTAAAAAAAAACTAAAACAAAATTCAAACTAAATTAAAATTAACATTGCAAATTTAATTTCCCAAAATATAAAACACTAAAAGGCACTTAATAAAATAAATAACTCTGGGTCTAGCTACTCTACCACCTGTCCGTTCATCTCTTTTCGTGTGACCAATTATCCTTTTGACAGTTAAATTTCCGACATGACATGGGCCTAATCAAAATAGCGTTTATTAAAAAAACAACATTAACAAAAGATGACAGCCCACGGTTTTATTATTAATGATCTTGCCGTCTTTTAGTTTTTGTTGGTATATTTAAGATGACGGCATCGTTGCGCAGTTGAATGTGTGAATGTATACGATTAAAGGCGACTCTAGGTTTTAATTTTAAATTAATATAAAATTTATTAATAAAACAGAATATAAATAAGATAATTGTGTCCAATACTTTGGTGCAGCGGTAAGTTTTGTTACCTACAATGTTAAAGTAGAGAAAGAAATGCGAAAAGTAGAGAACGGAGTGTCTAAACTTTCTCATTTAGTCTTATCCATTCACCAGAAACCGTATCATATTTAAAATTACTTTATTCATTATTTAATGTGGGCGGCAGCGTAGCGTGTTTGCAGTCTGCGTGTTTGTAGTTGCTCATTTATTTTATCACGTCGGTGTTGATTGATGGCACTAATGTGTACGTTAGAAGTGTATAAATCAATCTCTCGAATCGTTTTATTGCTTCGTGCCAGTTTAAAATGATTTAAATGTATAATTTACTTTATGTGAACACTTATGGCACTTTCTAGTTTTCTATAATGTTGTTTATGTGTTATGGTTAATTATAAAATTTATTACTTTTATTATGACTTTAGAATGATTAATTTTTATTAGAGTTACGTTTTGTAATTATAATTATAGTATTTCTTTAAATGTTGGTAAAAATCAAAAACTATATAATTTTCATAGACATATTGTATTTGAAATTTTTCATTTAATATTAAACATAGATATTATTTACATAAATCATTTGGCTGTACATAGTCTTTACATAACCTACTCCACCCGCAGACATAAAGTCCGTCGGCAAAATTCACTTATGAGTACATATATTATTTACTATTTAAGATTGCACTATTCACTAAAATTTGTCATATCTGGTTACACCTTAGAACGTCAATAGTCTATCATGATATCACAGAAGAAACTTGGACAGTACAAACATTAAATATGTTAGTCATAATCCTCACTACACTAAGTTACTGGTGCACAGCGGCGGCTCCAATCCTTTGGCCGTACATCGCATACGGCGAGTAAAAAGGTCCTAAAGCTGGATTGAAAGCTCCATAAGGTGAAGTACCGAGGCTAGCTGGTAGAGCTTTGGAATAAGGATGATATCTACTCGCTGAGAGTGGGCTTAGAGGTGCTGTTGGATAAGCGCTACGCAGTCCGGCGGTTGTGAACAAAGGATTCATTGGATTTAGCAGCGACGGCTGTGAAGTGGAGGAAGTTGGTGTGGATCCGTCTGTTGTATGACTTCCTCAGGTGTTGTAGGAGTTCTTCCGAATTTCCAAAGCGTTTTCCGCAGTACGATTCACCGACAATCCAATTGCAAACGTACGGGCGGCTCAATTGCGAATAGGGGAGGCTCCCAGCGCCTTGTTGGGAAAGCGCCATCGCCATAGCCAGGTTATATTTTTGATGTTCACATTGCGAGCATCCGGCGGGACACGCTCCGTTACTCATTAAAAGATGGTGGTTATTAACTGAAAATTGGCACCCAGAGCAATAGGGATCTTTGCAAACAGGTACTAAAGTTTCGCCACCCGCCGGTGTTTTGACTCTGGCATATCCTAAGTATGGGTTTGGCGATGCTCCCGGGAATCCGGCGGCGGCCGCTAATATCGCAGCATGATGAGCACTCAGTGGAGCTCCTGCGTATGGAGGACGAAAAGCGGGATTAGCGTGTTGTTCCATTCCAGGTGGACAACATAAGCCTGCTAGAGGGTTAAATCCAGATAATCCGGGCAAATTCTTAAAAGCTCCAAGATGATCTTTGCCGTGTCCTAAAACTTCCAAACCGGAGCGGATAATAGGACTTGTACCCGATGATCCAGCTGATGAGGACTTATGATCATTAGATGGGCTATTTTTGCCATTTTCGGCAGTTGGCGGAGTTGATTTTCTACCTGGAGTACTTTTTCCAGATTTTTTGTCTTCTGAACTGTCTGAACCAGCTTTAGATGGAGGTCTTGGCTCTTCAGGTTTCTTAGTCACTACATTAGTTTCATATGGCTTAAAAGCTAAGTGTTTGATTTCCGGAGTTGTACGCGGTTTGTCCAATTTGCTAGCACTAGGTGAGGAACGGCTTATAGTTTCACTGTTAACACTATTCACTGTTTTTTTCTTATCATGTGGAGGCAGAAGCGGCTTTGTCGGCAACGTATCTGCACCGATTTGGCTGCAAGTTTGCGCTAAAAGTGCAAGCGGACTTTTTTTAGAGTCCAACTGAAACAAAAGAAATATATCTATTAATATTTTTTAATATAAAAAAGTTACATAATAAATTAATAAGGTTCAAAAAATAATAATAAATAACATATAAAGAAAATATTTTTAAAAAAATAAATTAAAATACTTACAGAGGAAGGAAGTGGTGTTAAATAGTCAGGCTGTAGATACTGATTGGGGTTACTCGCCATCATTACTCCGTCTTCAAGCACGACCATTTGGAATTCAACTTTAACGATCACTACACTTTAGCCACTGTCAGTTCTGTTCACAACTAGTCTGTGGCACGCGAAATGTGGAACAAACGTGCGTTCGAGACGACGAGCGAAGTGACTGTGAGAGACGAGGCCCCTCTAGCGCGGACGTACCGTGCCCCCCTCCGCGTGAGCGAGACGGTGATATCTCAAGTCTTTGTTAGAGGAGTGCAGATAGATATCTCCGCTGCAGCACACAGTCATAAAAAATAAAGCGGAAACGACACATAGCTGCATTGCGGTAGGGGAAAAAGGAAAGGCGGCATGGCGGGCGCGGGCACGACGTGGCGGGGCGGGCGGGCGCGGGCGCGGATTGAGACGTGCCTGGCGTTGGTGGCGAACCACCCATGACGGCTTTGAGCCGCCGCACTACCTGCTCTCTACACTCTCAGCCTTTTTTGCTCCGCGCCACTTTTATTACGCTTTCGACAACGCTCTCGCCGGCGCTTTGCTGCTGACACATTCGAAACTACTTACTCTTTTACAGTCGCCTTTGTTCAAAGCTCGGTTCAAAGGGAAAATTGATCCGTTTCCACGTAACCGTTTCATGTTGACTTTTTACGAGCGTTCCATTTCTACATATACATACATATACACACATATATAGACATTGGTATATGTTACGATATATCACTTTATAGAGGTGGCCATTGACTGGCACCATAAAACTAATGTTAATCTGACACTAAGACCTGTCAAACACGGCCCCATTCCGTTGCGATCAAATTAAATATGTCAATTTGGGTACCCATATCAACAGCTGCGGGCGACGTCGGGCCTTTTAGAAATATTGCTTATTGTGTCCAAACAAAGATACTAAGTATAACGTATGGGCGGACGACAGAGGTCGTAAATAACCCGGCGGGTTGTAATATATTTGACAGAGCGCGGACATGCGAAACAAAAAACATGTTTATTGCGATATAGGGGTCTCGGAGGCAATAGTCCTTCTATAAATAAGATATTTCACCGTTTCAATGCTAGTGTTTGCTTGAGTTTGGTTAATATAAGCTCATTTTAGTTAGTCAGTTTGATCTGGATATTTAAGTTTTAAATTGTAGTTTTCACGCACACTCGTACGTTATCACCCTTTGGCCGCTAAATTGATATGCTGTGCCAACAATATTTAGTTACGTCGCGTTCAGTTTTATTTGATTTGTTATCACGATTTGTATTATTTATTATACATATTCTGATAGTAACAGTCAATAAGTAGTAGTAACTTTTTAATAAGTTTAATGTCATGATTGTTAATTTTAAATAGCATTATTTTCTATTGTTAAAAATTTTTATTGATCATAGTAGGTATGGTGGCTATAAATTTAACCGTAGTCTAAAGAATATATTTCTTTTATTAGTTTATTTTCCAAGGTTTGAAGTCTCTGAAAGCAAAAATTGTAAAAAGGGAATGTTGAATCACTATTTTCTATTTACCTATTAAAGATTACTAACACGAATGAAAAGAAAGAAAGAAAAATAACAAAAAACACAGATCTAATCTTGGAAGGAAACCCCTTTGTTAAAGAGTAGAAGAGTCTACTCTAAACAAAGGAATTATCAGCAAGTTGAAATATCTAACATCTATATAAACTAAAGCAGATTTAGTATTTAAGCTCAATTTATTTATGACGAGATAAAAATTCATTGAATGGTGATGGCGTACCAATGACCCGAACTAATGGCTTTTTATCTCCAAAGATAGCTTATCTAAATGGATTTATGGGGTTGTTGGATCATGATTAGATACACCATGGTTTAAACGTAAGTACTATTTAAGTATTGGATCGAAACAACTTAGTTTATTTAGTTTCACACTGTGCTATAAATAGCAAGTAGAGAGAGAGAGAGAGAGAGAGAGAGAGAGAGAATTCCTAGTGAGAAGACTTTGACAAGCTTTCTGTTTGTTCTAGTTCATGTCATATAATGGATCTTAACGCTCTGCCGACTTACCAGAGCGGAGAAATGTAAATATTCCTCCAATATGACCCTGAAGATATATCTTTTTTTTTAATTTAAATTTAACAGATTCTTTTAAATTTATTAATTACATCAGATATTTATTTATTTTCAGAGTTATAAATAATAGAAAATTAGGCTTACTATGATCATAAATAGAATAAAATGGGCCCATTATTATTCATGCTTGTAATAATAAAATATTACATTTTTTGAATATTTTTAAACGATTGGTACTTATTTAAATGTTATCTCAATATTACCAATTTATGAAATTTTATTTGACTTCTAAATATGCCTTTCGAATGCCTGTTAGTGATAAAATATTCTGTTCTCCACTCACGAAAAACCATTTAACTAGAAAATAAAGCGCACTATACATGAACCTGTTACTACCTTCGTCAAATAATTTAAGTTCTTAACCACGCCGAAACATCTTACAATGATTAATATAAAGCCACAAAAAAGTTAACTATTAATCATTTACAACTCACCTAAAGCAAGATTTAGGAGGCTTTCGGCATTTTTTGCCTTTTTTTCCTCGTTAATTCATAATGACGCCTGTTTACACGTGAATAAATTACCGACAGCGAATAATTTGTTGTGTAAACCGGTTATGCTTATGTTTAGTCAAGCGAAACTTCGACGTGGATATTTGTTACAGTGGTTTTAGAGGCTTTTGTATATATTTTATTATATAATAGCATTTGGTAGGTAAGTATTAGTATACATTATAATTGTTTATAAAAAATATTTTCAATTAGTGCGGTGTATTATTATATACCCGCTAGGTTATTTTGAGAATGCGATTTTTTTGGGTTTAAAATTATACTTATTTCAGATCTTTCGTCCGACGACCACTTTTGCTTCGTTTACTATAACCATGCTGTGTGTTAGAATGATTATATGATTCAAAAGTAATTATAAAAAGGAAAACTAATTGTTAATATATAAAAGAAACCAATTGGACGAATTTCACTAGGCGTGGGAGCCGAATCCTAATAGTTCCATCGATTTTTTTAGGTTATTCTAATCTCTATTGTCATTCTAAAATCATGAAAAGATATTCCCAAATTTGAATACCATTTTACACTATATTGAAATAGATCTAGAATGTCTCAGACCATCTATCCCTAAATTGAGACATGTGTTTTTTGACACTAACTTAAAGACTCAATGTCCTTTAAAATGAACCGAACGCTGAGAATCTAAGTCTTAAACTACTATTGTCTAAACCTGAGATGAAGGAAGATACCATTAAAGGAAGCTGCGTTGATAACTCGTGCGGTCACTCACTGTATGATAGATGTACGATTATGATGATCGATGCGGCGAGATCAAAGCGTTTGTGTTACTACTAAATGGCCATGTTTTACATTGCTTGTAAAGTTTAACTGCGGTGACTACTGTATTGGTTAGTTGTTGGTAATGTTTTGTTTTGCTTGTACAAGGACGGATCGTTAGGTAGGTTCATAGCCTGGATGATTATTATATTTTAAATGTTGTATGCAACTATTTACGTTTCCGTAGTATGCATTGTTGTTTGAACTATTATGAATAGAATATAATATTATTATTTTTAGCACATATGTTTAAAAAATCCGGCGTTATTATCGTACCTTGATAAGAAATAATCTTATGGTAAAAAAAATCGATGAAAAAATTATGATTTACACATTTTTTCGGAAACAAAAACGCATCTCTAGACGACTATAGTGTCATTTGTCTCCTAAAGCATGGTATCTCACACGTCGTCCCGCCCCTCATAAGTCATGGCCTGAATTGAAGCCGCTCATCCATTACATATTCTTGTCGGCTAAGTTGTCAATACTGCGTTATATATTATATATTATATATATATCTATATAATAATATATATATATCTATTATATATATATATATATATAAATATTATATATAATATATATAATATATATATATAATAATATATATATATATATATATAATATATATAGATATATATATATATTATATATTAATATAGTATATTATATTATATATATAATATATCTATATATATATATATATATATAAATATATATTATATCTATATATATATATATCTATATATATATATATATATATTAAATATTATATCCTATATATATATATATAATATCTATATATATATATACTATCTATATATATTATATTATATATATATATACTAATAGTGAAAGTAATGAAGGTTAAAATATACAATAAACAGAGAGATATTGTTTCGTAAATAAATACCCTATCTGAGAGAGCATTAAGCATGTCACATTAGTAGAATATATCACCTTCATCAACAATAACTACATTATTAAATAATATCTACGAATGATATTTTATATATTATAATGATTATTTTTTATTTAAGGATTTCATTATCAATACTTAGGTTATGTATATATTTACAAATTTATTATAAAACTCTCATTATAGTAAAATCCCTATTTAAACAAATTTCCTTCACAGATTATGTCATAGCAACAAGCGAACTGTGCGTACCATGTATGATTACACTCTATACATTAAGAGCGGATGCGGCAGATCAAGAAGGCACCCAAATTAATGTTTACGTTGACTTGACAGCGGGGGGGGGACACAACCTGGCGCTTTGTTAACTTCAACCATGTGTTAGAGTCGTGCGTCAAATATTATAGATTTGTAATAATTTCATTACCTTTCAATATTCTTTTCGCTTTTCATAAGACAGAAATTTAGAGTCATTGACAACTTCCTCTATCTTATTTTTTTTTTGGATCACATATAATTAATAGTCTTTAGTTAATTTTTTAAATATAGTATTTTTTACATATATTTTAACATTAATTTACCTTTCAAATGCTGTTTCACACTTGTGGTCGAATTAAAACAATTTTTATTGCTATATTTCTTTACTACTATATACATTATACTCATTTACTCATTCAGGTTAATAATCTCAGATATCCAACGTGAAATTAGGATTTTAAAACAAAGAACTAAGTGTCTTTATAAAATGAGCTATTCTTTGTCAGTTTTAAATCACAATTCCCCATTATTACGTAGATCTTTTATCGACTCGAGTGAAAGCTAATTTACATACACTAAGTTCATTTTATTGGCAAATTTAAGCTGCCATAAAAGCTAACATCCTCTAATTGTAATATTTACGACTGTCTTCTAAATCCTCTAAAGCTCAGATAAGGCAAATAAAAGCTTTGAACGTGTCTTATCTTGGCAATAACGTTTTATTGTACGTTACCTATTGTTGTTATTCAATTTGAAAGGTTAGTCTAAGGCAGAGCTTAAAATGAGGGTAGATAAGTTTGAAGAATGATTTTGTAAATTAGTGAAGCATATTGTAAAATGATAAAGTTTGATGAATGCTAGTCTAATGTTTTGTTATACATTTTTTGTATGAAAATCTTATTATTTAAAAATTTATTACTAATTGTTAAAATGCCGTGGACTAGGTTGCTACTATTTTTTTTTCAATGTTAAAGACTCAGTGCCATCTATCTTCATTGTAATTTTTATAAAAGACTAAACTTTTTACATATATCACGTCTTGGATAAACCAACTAAGGAGCTTGCGTTCTATAAAAAAATCAATAATAAACATATATAACAAAATAATGCTTTTATTAATCAATCTTTATACCATACACCCTTATTTTCACTCTAAAACTGACTAAATCAATTATTAATCTTTGCTACTTAAATCACTCGCAAATAACTCAAGCAATATGTCTTGTTAAAACTATTTCCGTTTGACAGGGAAAAATATCTATCAGCGCAAAAAATGAGGTACCACTCTAAATATGAGGTTGAGAACGAAATAAAATATCCCCGGTTGTATCATATTTATGGTTGCATAACGCGCTTTGTGAAACGCCGCCGCTGTAATAATTTACTGTGCCATGAGCCTTGTACACTTGCTGTGTGTCAGCGCTTGGGGGGGTGGATTTTAAAGGAATTTAACTACTTTTGTGTCGTAGTTTTGTTTGTGGTATTTAATTTTATTAAGGGAAGATAACAATTTGTTTATATGTTTTGTTTAATGTACAATAAAACAGAATCAAATAGGTTCTTCAGTTATTTTTAGTGTATTTCCAAATTATTTCAATTATTGATTAAATATTGTTGTTATAACGAACACGAATATAAGAAAATAATATTGAAGAGTAATCAAAATATTTTTAAGTGTTACATATTTTATATATCATTCTATCCAAATTTTTGTCAAAATAAAATGTAGCTACATATTCCCAGTTAAAACGTACCCACGTACAGTCCAAACAGCAATTACAACTATAAAAAATAAATAAAATATTCCAGATCCGTCACTTCCAGTCGTCCTGCGTCTTCCATTTGGCTGGCCACACAGGATTTCGTGCCATCAAAGTACAGGAAACAATACTTAATGATTTCTATAATGACAATTGTGCCTTCTATTCTTAAAGTGGCGCGTACATGAATGAGTATTGTTGGAAATATCGTTTAGTTAAACTTATTATGTTATGCATTTGTTGGTGTGACTTTTTAGTCGCCGCCAGCTTGCTGGGTTTTTCCGATTCGACACTTTTTGACAGTTTAATAAGTTTAAAATAACAATAGATTTACTATCTCTATTTACTTTTCCTATCATTGTATGGAGTAACGAAATCAAAGCCGCGCTGTTATTTTTTAAAATGAACTCAAAGCTACTATCAGTAACAATGTACAGAGAACGATTATCCAACTGTGGCACAATGTGTAGTAATATTGGTTTAGATTATGTTTTTATAATGCCTTTTTACGCATACTCGAGCTGAAATTGTGTGAAATGACTACCCATAAATAATAAAGGAATAATAGATTTAATCAGTTTAAAATGTAAAATATAATGTTTTGTCGCACGAAGATAGTTTACTTGCCTACATGTTACAGTCATAAGAAGTTATATAAAAAACTATGTTAAATCACTCGTACCGTAATGTTTAATAATTTAATAATGACCGTCCGTGGCGCTGAGGTGCAACGTCCTGTCTGTAACGCGACCCGTTCCTGGGTTCGATTCCCAGTCGTGGAAGAATGATTTTCTATTTAAATTTTCCTTCGTGCTGACAACTAGGCAAAGCCGTCGTTGAGTTTCCGCCCCTCAACACGCAATGTCTCGAAAAAGGCGGAAAGCGGGACGGCAGTATCAGGACTAAACCCGATTTTGGTACACTAGGACCCTGGTTTCTGCAGTTTGCTTCTTGCTACCCTGCTATGTGCCGGATAAAAGCGTGAAACTAAAGAAATCCTGATTATATGTTTTTTTAATTGTTATCCATATAATGGATACAAAAATACGTAAACATAGAACAAAATTATATAAAAAAACATATAGACATACCTAAATTATATAATATTCCTGCTTTGTTCAAATTTAAAACTGTTTCTTTAAGTATTTTACATTTGTATAGTTTTAACTGAGAGTTGTAAAAGAACTGGAATTTGTGAAATATCATATTACAAAGGAATATGGCAGTTGGTTTATTCCTAAGCCTAGTAGCTGTTTCTAACACATTGTGTGTTGTCTGCAGTGTTGAATAACTTTATTTCTATACTTGAAATCTTTAAGCTCGTTTTATGCCGTTGCTATTTAAAAAAAAACTTCACAGTTCGTGTTAAACTACTTTGTTATGTATTATTCAATTGAAATTATACAGACGATTTTCTTTTTGTATACTCACAATGTATTATATTTAATGCTACCACAAATAACGGACACAAAACTTTACAAATAAACATTTTTACTTTCTCTAATCCATTTATAACGAGTAATTCACTATAATCCAGATACAGCGACATACGTACAAAAATAACAAAACCGATTCTATCAATTTATAATTACACGACTGAGTACTTTCATTCACTTGTTATATCCAAAGATCCGTATCACAGCTTTCTGTAATCCTCAACAATTATATGGGCACCGTAGCGGAAAACAGGCTGTTTCACCAAAAGCTTAATTCCACCATATTTTTTACGGTATTCGGTATAACTAGACGGTGGTACCCAATAAAGATAACGAAACAAAAATTCACTCTTGCATCTTCCCTTGTTTATTGGTCGGGGTATTTTGGGGGTGTTTTCTTCTGACACTCCCACGAAATAAATAAGATTATGTTCAATATAAAAATTACGATCACCAAGCTTTAGTGCTTTGGAATAACGCCTATATTTGTGTGACTCGAGGTTTTGTGAAAGTCAAACATAAGGTTGTTTTTGTGTAATTTATATTCAACTGATGGGTTGCTGTGAGTTTACGAAATTGTTAAAGTCAGATAATAGGGCGCTATTTACATTAGGGTCGGTTTATGCAGTGTGACCTGACAGACGTTGTGACTAATCGTAATTAATGTGTATACGCTTATCAGCCATTTAAAAGTTTTAGATTATTTGTGATATATTGATAAGGCACAGATAAGGCTGTATGAATTATGCTCATTACAAGCTGATACTCATAAGCTGATTATTTACTTAAGCTATTCTGGGCAAATAGTAAAGAAATGTACGTCATTTTGGCGCATTAAAGACGTGTCAGACTAGAGCAAGAATTTGGAGTTTCTTTCTTCGAATTTATTATATCATATGTATATATAACTTGCAAAAATATTTCACCACATTCTCTACTCTACCTTGAATTTTACGACTACGGAGATAATAAAAAAATAAATATACACTAGATTTTATTACCAATGTTAAAATGATGCGGAAGAACTTTATCATGTTAAAACACTGCGTACGACCCAATGCTGTTTGCGTCTCGTAAAAACACTCTTATCTCGTCGAGCAGACGTAGGCACAGCGTTACGACCGTACAAATATCCAAATACCACTGAACTTGAACAAATACGTTAATCATATTATCAAAGCAATTAAATATTCTTACCTAAATAAGTTGAAATTAAATTTGTACAGTGACAGCGATGTTTGTTCTGGAATAATATACAAATATTTTATGTTTCTTGACAACAGGTGGAAATTTATAGCCCTGTGAATCCATTAGTGGTGACAAGGACGGCGGTTAAACTAAATATTACGTGGGACGTCGCATTTGATACACGTTTTTCATTGAAGCTCGTATTTGACAATAGTATTATTTTAACAAATGGTATACATCAATCTACATAAAATTAATAGAATAAGTCGAGTGTTTGAATATTATATAATATGTTAAATAAAAAAAGCGATACAGTCATAGTGGCTTAAGTAGTTTAGTGAGATATTTTGGAAAGGAGATATATGATGGATCAACATATCACCAAGGACTGACAAATAGTAATTAAATCTGACGGCATTAGTTTTTTTATGTTGCCGTTTATTTGGTTAGCCTAAAGTACTTATTTGATAAGTTCCTTATCGAAATGATTTAACTGACTGTTTATACTCTAAGTAATTTTTACATTATTGTCTCAAAGCGAAATTTTGATGATTGGAAAGAAAATGAAATAAAACACCATTTTCGTTAAAATAAAGCAAGTCAAAGTGAAATTATCTAAGCTTTGGAGGCGTGTGCATGAAAAATTCATTTGAAACAAAACAAGAGGGTAGACGTAGAATAATAATTTGAATAAATATCAAGAGTCCCGTACGAGTGACATGACAAAAGCGGGTTCAGCGACGCGTGTTTATGCGTTGTGATGGTGTAATTTGCCGGGAACATTTGGCGAAGATGCCGTAATGCGAGACGACGGTTTCACATACGCAAAAATGTTATTAAGTTTTTAAGGACACGTCGTGTGAGACGTGATGTATGACGTTTTTTTTTATTCATTTATAAAATTACTCCCTCTAGATTATTTATATATGAGATCGGCTGAAAAGAAAAGATTATAGGATTATCAATTGTTTTTCGTTTTAAGACTAAGTCTAATTGCTATTCTATTCATGATTCTTTCACAGAATGGGAGTTAGCGTAGTTTATGATCCACACATCCCCTCTTCCGAGAAGGCACAAAGGGGTGCTAAGTGTTCTCGCAAACACAAAAATAATAACAAAATGCCCGTGTATTTTGACAACATAATACTCGATGGACACAAAAGCCGTCACGTCACGAGCAATCGGTTTCGCTTCCCGCCGCCCTTTGAAGAGGGTTTTAAACAGGTTTCGCAAATAATTTATTTAAAGTTTTTTGTCCCCGCCGTGGCAGTTGGCTCGCTATGCTACCGTTTGACAGCGACAGGAACGGCGATGAAAGATTCCTTGCAGATTATAATTGACAAGATCTTTGTTGGTTGTGACAATGGTATTAAGTATAAATTGAATTCTTTGTGTCGGTTGTAATATTAGCGGATCGGTTAGTACATTATTTCCACGGGTATATAATTCCAAAACTTAACATTGACATTGAACAGAGGGGATGGACAATGCGATTCTTGTTAACCCTTACCCGAAATCCTTCTTTAATCCCTTGTATTCTTACTGAGATTAGTTTAAAGCATTCGAGTGCTCAGTTGTCAACTTGTCCTTACTAAGAATTAGGAAATATAAATACTGCATATGATAAGTGATTAAACGAGTTTTAAGAGCTTCCTTGAATAATGATAATAGTATATTCTGTTAGCATTTTGTAATTTATTACAATACATGTATTATGTTGCCACAGAGACGTGCTCTTCAAGTAATTATTATTTAAATTGTGTGCATAAACATTTTATTGATTTTTTTCTATGCATTAAAGCATTTATTTCTTAACAACCAAAAATTACAACAGAAAAAATCAAAAATCAAATAGCCAGGTGGAATATTATTAATTCTAAAGAGGTGTACACATCTGCCAACAACACTATATACGAATAATTGACTTAGGTATTGATATCAACGCGTTCTATCATTGTCCATGCTGACCGTGTAAACGTAGGGTAGATTAGCCATTCACGAGTAGACGTTTCGCTTGAATTATGTTAGCAGTGACAATAAAGTCAATCTACCAGAACCGGCCACCCAAGCCGACGAAACGTGGTACAAGCCTTCACCTAACACTTCAGAGAATACTTGTCAAGCATAAATATTAACGCTGTAGCAAGATTCCGTAGCAATATCTATATAGATATGTACTTATTTTGTTGATAGTAAGCAAAACTAAAGCAAAAAATAAAGTATGCTTCTAGATATAGAAATAATTAACTTAAAAATACAATAAATTAGATTATAATTATCAGTGTTAGTATAAATTTTGAAATAATTATCAAGAATGTCAAAATTGCAAATATATATTCCGTTCACGTTGTTTTTTGAAACTCAATCGCAAAACAAGTGGTTTGGTCGAAACGATCCCATTAGAATCAATCAAACGTTTTTTCTTTACAAATTTTATGTCAGCTCTGTCGAAGGCACCATAAAAATCGTTAACAGTTCAAAATTTCTGTGAAAGCTTTCTTCTTTTTACCACCGAACCCGAGATGCGCTGTAGAATATAAATTTGCGATGCAACAGCATGCATACCAATGAAATCTTGTGACGTGCACAATGTATGGAGGCGACGAATGCAAGCAAAAACCTGGTGGCAAGTACGTGCCGTCGGATACCACGTTTTCGAATCACTAAATGGACTTACGAATGCATTGTATGCGATGAGATTGGATGATATTTTAACGAATGATGACTTGATGGTTTTTTATCTTTACACGTATCACACAATTTTTGTCAAACGTACCTAATACTATATACTCGTTGTTTTTTTATTATTTTCTTTTTTATAAGATAAGCTTTTTTCATAATTGTAGATATAACTCTACATTGTAGAGCGATTAGTATTTTGGAAGGATTGTAAACAATAGTATAAAATTAGGCGCCATTTGTAATGACGTCAAATACATTGCAGTTCACAAAAATCGTTCCTTTCATAAATATTAAAAAAGACCTTAAATTTGAGGTTTATTTGAAAAAAAAGATATTTACGAACTTTTACTTTTACTTTTCAAAAGATATTTACGAAACTTTTGCTTCACTTAACCAGATACAACTTAACTTATGAGTTTAGTACAAATAAATTTCCTCAGTAGTTAAATTCATAATCAAACACTACCTCAGGCTATAGCTTCTTAAATCAGACAAAATCTTTTCCATCTATACTATATTACGTTCAATTTCATAACGATATCCCATATAAAATAATGAAGAAGCAGTTGGTTTATGATAATTAATGCCTTTTGAAGCTTTGACTCAAGTTATTGTCTTTCAACAAAGGCTATTGAGTGCCGTTTAAGGGCAGAAAAAGGCTCGATTCAGGATAAACATCACATCTCGTCAAACGTCAGGGAATGTATCGAGACACATGGGAGAGTTATATTATTGTTTTATTTAATCATTAGTTTCTTTTTTTTTTTTTTTTTTTTTTTTTTGTCCTCACGCTTTATCCCGCACAAGGCAGGGTAGGCAGAGGGAACTGCAGGGACCGTGGGAACCTGGTGTTAAGACTAATAGTAGAAGATAATAATTCAATTGCTAAGAATCGCAAGTTTTAATTAGTCTAATTTGACGATGGTACAGTAAGTAACTTTAGCAAAAAATATGTATATATTATTTAGACCAATAAAATGATAACCAAATTTCTGGACATGCCACAAGTTGTCTTTGGTTCGCTAAGCGAAAAGGATTAAGATTTTTCTCTCATAAAATTTAAATCATCATCCACTACATACACTCTATACAGTTCATTACACGAACTCACTAAAATGATAGCGTATTTCACCCAAAATCCCCTACAAATATTCCATTAAAACACTTGTTGATTCAAAATCACGCTGTGTGACCACAAAACTTGTCACGACCGACATTGACGGACAGCTCGCTCGCAGACATGGTAATGATACTGCTTACCATATAATAAATCTACAGTGTTTTATCAAACAAGGATTGTATGCAGACGATTTGAAATTCACATTCGATGATGTCTGAGGAATACGATGCAATGTTAATTGGACTGAAGTAAATATATGTTTTTAGATGTGAGAAGTTAAGATTTTCGAAAGATATATGTATATATATATATATATATATATATATATATATATATATATATATATATATATATATATATATATATATATATATATATATATATATATATATATATATATATATATATATATATATATATATATATATATATATATATATATATATATATATAAATATATATATATATATATATATATATATATATATATATATATATATATATATATATATATATATATATACAATAAGAAGCTCATAGCTGCGCTAAACGCTGTGTTTTGTTCGTAAGGCTGAAAATGTACATAATTCATTTATCTGAATAATTTCACGCTTAAGTTTTATAATACGTTTAAATACCAAATTTATTTATTTTAATTACTTCTTTTTTAAATTTTTTCTTCAGGATTCATCATTTATATTTCAGTCTTAGTCATAACATTATTTATTTAAAATTATGTTTATTATACAATGTTCATTTTATTACTTTATCTGTACTTTACCTTATATAAAATATTTAAGATTATATTATACTATTAAGTATTTAAGATCGGGTTTTTCCCAAATCTACTAACACTATTAATTTTAGATAAATCAAAATGACATTTTACTAGTTAAAATCATCGCCAAAAGAACCAAATAAATATATTAATAGCTTACAAATTAAATATTAATGATCAAATACCTTGAAAGCCTCACACTAACTCATTTATTTTACTATCACACAGTGTTATCTCGTTTGGAACAACCGAGTGTATCTAACAAATTTCATTCCGGTTCAATTAACTTCATAGGCACTTTACTTTTGTTATGATAAATCTGTTCCATTCATCTTTCTTAATTGAAAACGTTATTTATTATATGCCATTGACTTAATTATGTTATGTATTTTTTGGAGTTTTTTATAAGTTACTTTTAGTTTTAAACTAGATTTTGTTTGTGAATAATTATGATTAAAGGACCGTCGTGGCGCAGAGGCGTAGTGTTTGAATGTAAACGCGACCATTTGTGGGTTCGATTTCCACTCGGGAAAGATGTTTTTTTTTTAATTTCAATTTTCTTCGCTCTGGCAACTAGGGCAAAAGGAGGCGTTTAATTCTACCACTAAACACGTAATGCCTCGAAAGTAGAAAAGTGGGAAACGAAATTTCTAAGCACGGTTCTCACGGTTCCTGCAGTTCTCTCTGCATACCCTGCTATGTACAGGATAAAGAGTGAAGCTATACAATAAATAAAAATGGGTATTATAGATTCAATACAAAAATTAAAAAGTTAAAAAAGTTATTTCTAAAGTAATTATTCAATGTAACCTTTTTTACCTGAGAATAAACATTAGAAGCATTAAGAAAAAAAAAGATTAAGCAAAGAAAACCTAGAGTAAAAAATATATAGGTATGTGTATATACATAGGTATGTGTATATATATTTTTTATTTAACTGTATATATACACGTATGACAGTCTCAAATACCTTTTAAACCATATATTTCCATAATACTAAATTATTAATGAATTAATTTCGCCTTATATTCCTAGAAATCTTACCTTAATATGTAAATCGAACCTTTGGCCTTTACTGAAGTTGTTAGTGCCAGGTAGTCATATTTATGCTGATATAAACGTCAGATTTATCTCAGTTCAAAATGTACTTTCAAAGAGGATTGATTATACATAATGCAGTCATGGTCTAATGTCACGATCTTTGGTTATGCAGTGATCTTGTAAGTTATGTGTACAGGTTTTGAATAAATTTAAATATATAGATAGTGTTGAGGAATTATATTTATTTTGTACTAACATGATTTAAAAAAAAAACGTTAGTATTATGTCAAAATAATCTACAACTTTAATGAACGTCGTTATTTCTCTCCCATTAAAAAATATTTTTGCTGGTAAAGTGGTAGTGTACCTATAAACCTTTTTCAAAAACCTAAGATCGTTTATTAGTTAAAATACAATAAGAGCAATACAACATTTTTATAAATAGTAAATAAAATATAACTCATTTAATAAGTACACACTGTAAATAGTCTTAAGACACTGTACATCACTGTCTGCACGGTTTCACAGGCATCACATGTTTTAGGTGGAACTTAACGCCGCACTTTGTCCTTCAGGGCGAAGAAAATAAAACAATTGTAATTATCCTCCTTTCTAATAATTGAAATAAATAAATAAAAATAAAAAAAAAACTTTATTTCTTGCAAGACGATAAGTAATTATTAATATTACAATTACTTAATGACAAAAATTCACACTAATGTTACGAATATCCAAAGATTTCCAGCTGACTCTGCCTTGGGCTATTTCCATCCAGTCTGGACCTATATAACCCTTATAATAATTTAAATATAGCTCTTTAATTGAGAAATATTTAGCAATATCAAATAAATTGTCCCATTCAACACACCTACTTAGATTTAATCGAGTCGTGTAACAACCTGTCAAGTTGACAAGGTGTTAAATAGAAATCAAGACAAATCGGCATTACAAATAATATTGAAAGTAATTTTGTGTTTCATAATCAATTCATTATTAAATGAGGACTGTGTTTTTTCAACGCAAAAAGAATATTGAGGACATGGCATGGCACAGTGGGACAGTTATTCCATAGTAAGGATAGAAAATATTTAATGAAATATTTGAATTAAATATATCAAAATCTAAAATAAAATATAGCACAATAAGTTGTTTAAAGCACATAATAATTTATAACTTAGAATAAACTCAGAAAATATAACTCAGATTGATGGGACGGCTTCCAAGAGGCTCAGGTACAAATCGCACTGCAAATCTTCATATGTTACCTATAATCATATGAATGTAAATGCGATGATTGTGAGTTCGATTCCGTCTAAGATTTTTTTTATTATTTCCATTATTTCACTTTGGTAACTAGCCAAGTGCAGCGTTGAGTTCCGCGATTCAACACGCATTATTTCTGATAGTAGAAAGTGGGGAACAAAGTATCTTAATATTAGCCTGCCTATCCTGCTAAGTGCGTGATAAATCGTGAATCTAATAAAAAAAGGAAAACTATTTTTTTTGTAGCTTCACGCTTTATCCCGCACATGGCAGGGTAGACAGAGGGAACTGCAGAGACAGTGGAAAGTGTTAAGACACTCCGTTGCTTATTTCCTGCTTTCTCCATTAACTATTTACTAAACAAAAAACTATAAAACTACTTGTGAATAGAATCTTCACCTGTTAAATATATAACATTAGATGTCAAAGTCCCAAAACAGGAAGAAAACTAAATGAAGTAGATTTTGTGACGAATTAACAATATTTAAATACATATAAAGATATAATATTTATATATTATTATGAAAGCTCTATTGTATTATACAATAATGGGTGATTCAATGAGATCATGTCAGACCGGTGTTGATAAATTGGATACGGTATTCTGTAGCTTTAAGCTTCTTATTTGAAGAAGCTTATTCTATTCCAAAGGTGTTTGTTAATATGTCAATCAGTTGAAAGTTAAAAAATTGGTGTGAAGTTTATTTTTTATTTATTGAGATTTTTTTTTTCAAATTATTTTAAAGGTAAATTATTTTGTATATAAAATATGTAGTTAGAAAGGTAGAAAGTTATGTATTCACTAAAAACACAGATTAAAGGCAATTATTATACAAATGTCTTTAAAGTCCTTCTATAAATAGTGTTTGAAAAGAAATTTTTTTTTAGGCTTCACTCAGAATAGCAGGATATCAAATTATAACTGAATATATTTACATGGAAAATATACAATCATATTAATATTTGGAATACAGAAACATATATTTGATATATTATATTATTTTGTTGGAGTTTTTATAAATATTTATTTGGAAATGAATTTTAAATTATAGATGGGTATTAACTAAAGATAATGTTAAAATTTCAAGGAACTTTAAAACCTAAAAATATACATATATCAACTCATAAGTCTATTTTTATCACGAAGCAGAGAACGAGAGTGTCTTAATGCTAAGAATTTTCTTCTTCCTTTTTATATGCTGGATAAAGTATGACCTTGAAGAAATAATAATTTCAAATAACACAAATATATTTAAAAAAATATTTATGTATACCATAAAACTGGGACGACTGGGACCGTCGTGGCGCAGAAGCATAGCGTCTGCCTGCAAACGCGATGGTTTGTGTATTCGATTCCCATTCCAACCAATTTCCATTTTCTTAGTTGTGGCACCTAGGCAAAGCGCGGCGTAAAAAGTGGAAAGCAGGGAACGTACACACTAGGTTCCAATAGTTCCTGCAGTTCCCTCTGCCTACCTTGCCATATGCGTAATAAAGCGTGAAAAAAAACCTACCAGTCCTGGAAATAGCACAAAGTATAAGGTCATCTATAATAAGTAAGGAAAGGGCTTCTTTTCAAATTACACACTTAATTCATAATAAAATACACACAAACGCTAGCATAAACTAGTTAAAAACTAAGCCAACAGGAAACCAAAAAAAATACCATCGTCTTTGTGGACCTTCCATTTAAACGGTCGAATTTCATATCTCGAGCGGTACCTTTGACTCCATATTTTCATTATGCTTAAAGGAATCTCTGTTATTGTTATACTATAGAGAGGTGTGGCGTATTTTTTGTTTGCTTTCTTTCATAGTAATTTATTTGTGATGTTGTTTTGCTCTGCGCTACGTATTATTCACTTGGGCCGTGTTGTATAAAATTGAAAACGCCTTCCGAAAACATGGGAGATAACGATGTTTTAATACTGATGGTTTATTTTATTGTGATTAGTTATAATCTTGATTTTTATCTGTTCAATTTTTGTGATTTTTTTCGCTTTTTGTTTGAGTTTAGTTTGTAGTGCCTATATATTAAAACATTAAACGAGACTGCAATAAGGTTAATTAGTTAATTAACTTAAAGAAGGTATATTTTATAAATAAAATCGAACGAGAACATGTTAACATTGACTTATTTAGACCAGGTATTTCAGACTTATCCTTACTATTTCCCTATTTTTGTCACATTAAAAATTTTTACTAGTATAAGGTAGATTATGGAAATATTCATGCGATACAATATATCGGCTACGTTAAATAATATTAATGTATTAGAATATATTCCTATATTAGCCTTTATAAAGTTGTATTGCCATATTAAAAAAACCATACCAATGTTTCTATCATAATCTATATGTCATAAATTTAATTAACAGTTGCCATATATTACACCTAGCTATTAAATACTTGTTGCCAAGAATATTCCGTGAACTACTGACTGGACTGACAACTAGAAACATTAATTTGAGCGATTTATACTTCCCGTACTAAGTTTAATCATCGATTGATAAATGCAGCAATCGCGGACACAGCTTTATAAGGCATTAGTGTCAGTTTTCTATGTTTATGTTAATATTTTAATAGTTTCTACATTAGTATTTATAATCGTTATAATGTTAGTAAATTTCTGTCGTAGTTAATTGCTTGTACCGCTAACTGTCATATATTATATAATGTATTTACCGCTAACTGTCATATATTATATAATGTACTTAATAATTATTGTGAAAGTTGATAAGTGAAGAATATTATTATACGTTAATTGAATTGAAAATCTCAAAATTAAGAAATTATCAGTTATATGTATTTATATAATATTATATATGTGATATTATTCAAATTTTATAATATTTGATATAGAATTTATTTAAATCGATCATTTTTCGTTTCAAGAAAGTCTTAGAATTTCCTCAAAATTGGTTTAGTAATTTTAGAATAATGGTTATCACTTATTGTCGAAGAGTTAAAGGTTATATGTAATTGAAAAGAAAAAGAAATAATAAAAAATAAAATAATCAAAATAAAATACAGATTACAAGCCGTTACTTGATATTGGTATAAATCTTAAAATATTCCTTAGGAACAATTCAAGTGTAGATATTTGGTATACCTATATCTAAATCGAATATTTACAATTATAAACTCAATAAAGAAGATTCACCGGAAATAGAAATTCTAGATACTAGATTTAAAAACAATTGAAAATTGCAGAAACAATATTATAATAATATTAATCCAAATTATATCTGAAAAAAAAATGTAATAATATTTAGAAGCATCTCCACTGCTTTCTTATTCTCAACAGACCCGGCTACCGGTTTTAACTCGTGATTGACGGGTGTCGGCTCCGTTTACAGTTTAACAAATTTATATATCCACATAAAACAACCTTATTACCTTCAAATAAGGTTAAAATTCGCTTGTAATTTGCGCAAAAAGCCTATTCTGTCGGCATTTAGTGCGGCGCCGGTCGACACGACTAGAAATCGAGTATCATCCTCATTCATTAATGCTTTAATCATAATCGGGAATTTGAATCCACGTCCCTAGCCACTACAGGTGTCTATATAGATTATACTGTCTAATATCATATCGGTAATGAAATTTAATAGCTTTACACTTTTTATTCAACGCCTTATGTTAAATTATGTGAACTTTTTTGTTTATTATTTATTGTGGTTTTGTTTATTATATGGTGATTATGTAGAAATATATATATTTAGAAAAAACATAATAGTTTAGAGTGGGTTGATGTTAATGTCGCTCATGGAAATCGTATAGGAGGTGCAGGTTCATATTTTGCTACGATTTAAGTTTTATACCTTTCTATGTTTTCTTAATATGGAATATTACTTTAACTGTAGTAAAAAATTAATGTTTTATTTTAATTTCTCTGGAAATGTGTTTGTAACATACTTATAAGGAGATAAGTTTTCTAACATCATGATATATATATATATATATATATATATATATATATATATATATATATATATATATATATATATATATATATATATATATATATATATATATATATATATATATATATATATATATATATATATATATATATATATATATATATATATATATTAGCGTAGCGTTGTGACGCTCATCTCTCAAAAATTAAAAGCAGCAAACTTAAAGCTTTTGATTTATGTTCCAAAGTGTAGACTATGAGTTAAAAGAAACACAAAATACCTTAATAAGGCACAGTAGTGTGAGATAAACGCTTGTAATACCCTATTGTGCCATTACGTCTAATCTGAGAATATTTTACGAGAAACCTCATATAAATCATCTACACGGATGATAAACAAAGGAGATTGCTCAACTGCCTCAAGGCTTTGACTGTAAGAATTTATTAAGAAAATTATTTAAGCACAATGAGTAATGTTTTAAAATGGGGAAGAGTTATTGAGATGTTTAGAAAATTGGTGATGCTGATTCATGTTTTTGTTTATTTTTGTTACAGTTATCACGAAATGTTCAAGACACCACGCTTTATATTCTTGCCAAAGCGATGAAATAATTCATGTGCGGGAATTGAACTCACAACAGTCGTGCCTAAAGCCAGACGCTGCCTCCAGCCTACATGTATCTACCTCCATTTTCCTTTATTTGTACTCTTCAAGCAACAAATTGTTACCACATAATTTTGGGTCTATCTGCAAATAATTGTTTTCATACAAACAAGCTGTCAAAATAACCATGATGATTGTTAATTCACCTAACTGGATAAATATTTGCATATAAAACATATAATTCAATAAGTCAATATTTCTTATATTTATTATTTACTTATTACTTTCGTGAAACTTCAAGAACACTTCGTATCAAATTTTAAGCTACATCTGGTACATTAAGTATTATAGCTTCACGCTTTATCCCGCATATTGCAGGGTAGGCAGAGGGAACTGCAGGGAATATAAGAACCTAGTGTTAAGACACTCCGTTGCTTAGTTCCTGCTTTCTCTGTCCCCACTTTCCGTCTTTTTCGAGGCATTGCGTATACGTGCGTACATTAAGTAACATTAAATAAACATATTTGGTTCATATATATTATAAAAAAGATTTTAAAATCATAAAAAAATGTAAACTTATAATAAATATAATTGAAACATAAAAATATGAAATGAGAAAGAAGAATTCAAGTAAAAGTTATTTAAAAAAGAGCCCTCCACCTCTCTACGGTCGATAATGCTGTCAAAACCACAACTGCCCGTATAAAGGTGTTCTGTAAATTGCATTCAAAATTGAACAGCTTCTCTTTTATCTTGTACATAATCGAAAGCTATTGCCACAGAATTAAAATTATGATGGAAATGTTAACGATTGCTTAAATATTACATAGCTCTTTGAAACTAGATTGCTTAGATTTAATATACAATGTCTTCGATTCAGGGAGAGCGGAGTGTCTAAACACTAAATGCGAGATAAACCGTGAAAGTAACAAAAATTAGTCTTTATTAAAATTGAATTCAGTTATTAAGTTTTTAATCTAAAAACAATAAATAATTACTGTCAGTACGAAAATGGTTGTAAATAGGCTTTAAATTGTATAATAAATTCATAACACCTTAGAACAAATTACCATTTTCTTGTTCTACAATAAGAAAATTGACCTTTACAACTTGCACTTAAAAATGTACAGCATATCTATGTAAATATATAATTACATATATTAATTTCGTTCTTGCATATCTCATGTTCTATGCCCCTCATCGATCGTTCATATTTGATTGATGATAATGAATAGCAGCTTTACTGTAGGTTCATACTGATTTATTAAACAGAAAAGCCAAGCTTAATTTACTTGGGAAGTAATATTTTATCTTTTTACCCTGTGTGTGTACAGTGTGGTCAATTTTATGGTTTAAGAAAGCATATTAAAATGTGGACGCAGCGGGGTTCGAACCCGCACTTAGTAGAAATCGATAATTTTTTTATGTTTTCTTTAAATATAGTTTCTATTTTTTGAAATTTCACGGCATGTCCCGTCCCGTCATATAGAAAGGTAGGCAAAGGCTAAGTAAGGCAAACCTAGTGTTATGACAATCATTTTTACGCTTTTTACTCAGCCTTTGCATCTAAATATTACGAAACGAAACTGAATACGTCATTCCTTGAGTGAGCATCAAACCTAAAATTGACGCATCTACAACCAAATGTTGTGCCATTACGATAGGACGACATTGCATGTGATAGAATATAACTTTCGTTTCGTAGTAGAACGTTATATATAGTCGTTATATATATAGAACGTTATATGTAGTAGTTAAATTCACTCAGAATATGTCACGTGCCATACACTCTATGACACAAGATATACTCTAAGGCAAAGCGAAACGGTTTGAAACGAATAGTTACATAATATAGTTTATTTTATGTAACTATCGGTTTCGACCCCACTCTACCCATACCTTTTAGCTTCACATATAAAATGATATGATAAAGCGAAAGGCATATATTATAAAGCACACCGTAAATTAAAACACACCACTCTCCTCAATTCTAAAATTACTAGTTCCGTGGCGATGAAAAATATTTTGGTCTATTAACAAGACTAGATTTTTAGACTGGCTAACTGTAGACTAACTCTTAAAACAAGCTTCGTCCGTATTAATGTAATTTATTATTGTAATTACTCACTTATATCTAAACTTATTATTTATTACATATTACTATTAATTAATTTACAAATGTAAACAAAAATATCAATCAAGTCAAGATCTGCATAATGGCTTGTATAAAGATCGAGGTCGTGAAGTTTAAGTCGTTCGTAATAATTAATTAATGTGTATTATAAATATCATATTTATTTATAGCTACATTGACATTATCTTTTTATTTAAAAAAATATTTGACTTTCTGTATGTGTGTTTGTAACAGATAAAATACAACATTTCTATACATATGAGGATTTTTATATAAGTTTAAACAATATAGAGAAGGATTAGGAATACTATGCTGTTACATACAATAGAGGCATAAACAGTGGTTACCAATGAATCTGGATATATAGATTTTATCTTAGCTGGAATAAATTTAGTATTTAGTGACATATCTTGACAGTTATTTAGCAGAAATTCGAAAATACGATGCCGATCAAGTTTACAAAATGCAATAATATTAGGAGTCTATTCAATGATCTATAGGAAAGAGAGGGTTTTCAGGATAAGACCTTGAAAATCCATCGATGGTTTAATCCATGGCTTTTTAGAATCGTAGAATTTGACGAAAAGTTAGAAACACTTGTGATTAAGAATTAATAAAAAATCATGGACCACATACAACTTTTATAGTAACTTAGCTAATAAAAAGAGATTATAGGATTATCAAATTGATCTGTAGTATGGTTTAAGGTTAGGAGTTACATTAAATACATCTTTTATTTAAATTCCTTTGACGTATCTTCTTTATGTTTTGAAATCATATAAACATCTCTAAAATAATCATAAAGTAGTAGAAGGTACCTAAACTAAGTTTAGTTCAGGTATTAGATCTCAACGCTATATTGCAGCTACCAGTACAGAACAAGAAATATATTGTAATTAAATATCAGCCCTGGCTAGGAATCGAACCTAAACCACCGTATTTACCGTAGCATTCACACTTCTCTCATAATTAATTTTTAATACCACAAAAAATTCAAATTTATTAAAACTTAAATCAAACACGTGTCAAAACCAACACATATCTGACCCTGACATACACAGTATCATATAGATTGATTGTATAATTAATTCTCCTATACATTTAACGCTGCCGACGCATGTCATGTATGAGCTGTCAATTAGTTTGACAGTTGACAGTTGACAGTGGTGTTTAACGAAGTTTTTTATTCTATTCTATTGGAATACAAACGTATTCGTTTTAATCTTTTTAATAGTAATAGCTTGTTGATGTTTAAATGGTTATTTATCTGTGGGTGTGTTTTGATGGGTTGCGAGATTTTTTTTTTAATTTAAGAAATATGAAATAGATGTGATCTTTATTTATAAATAAGTTTGTTTATAAATAAGAGTATTTATTAAAAAGTTACAGGATTTTTTTTGATAACCATGTGTGCTTATTATTTTAACTATTACTATATATATACTGTTAATACTTATTAAAAAATTTTAGGAATTTTTATTTTATTGTCAATTTTAGAATTTTGTCATTAATTTATCCTATAAAATGTAATTCTTGTCGCAATTCAAAATTGTGGATTAATGCTCTAAAGATTTTGCGTAATCAAAATTTATAGGTCGATTTTCATAAAAAATTATAATAAATAAAGGCACAAATATTCATAGATTGATTCCATAGGTGATAACTTAGAAGCTTGATTTTATTCTACCCTCCAGTCACTATGGACTATGAACCTTAATAGTTAGTAATAAATTGAGCTTGACTCTTAGTCACACAGACAGACAAAAAATTAATCTTTATAAGATTTTAAATAAAGATAAAGGCTTTTTTGTCTTTTCAAATACGGAACCCTAAAAGTTAGCAAAACCGAGTAACATAATTGTGTGACACACATTTTATAGCCTAAATTGGAATTGAATCCACAACTATCGAGTGTAGGCGGCAACTTAATAACTATCATAAAAATGTCAATTTACTATTATTCAAAGAATATTTTATAGTCATTATTTATCTATAATGACCATAATATAATATTATTGTAAATTTTCAAGCAAATAACAGATATATTAGCATTTTTATTTAAATCTGACGGCAATAAGATATATAATACATATGTTAAATAGTTTTTTTTAAGTGAACGTTGTCATAAATTATGTTTAATTTATGACAGTATTATTTTTCCTGTGAAATTGATAGATTTACTCCAAATAAGATGTTATTAACAAATTAATATGGATTTTTTTTCCAAAATGCCAAGAGGTCAATTGTAAAAATTTATATAAAAGTTATAAAATATATATATATATATATATACATATGTTATGTATACTTTTCTTGTGAAGTTTTGAATTTTGATACAATTTTTTAGGAGATATTATAATTATTTTATAAAAAATTACTTAGTCGTATAGTTGAGATATTTGGGCCTCAAATGCTAAGCTGGGCCTGATCCAGCACCTTTCAGTTAAAGGATGATGCCATCCTTTAACTGAAAGGTGCTGGATAAGTAAAATTATCCTTGCTACCAGTACATAAAACATGCTTAAAACACTTAAATACGCAGTTGGTAACATTGCATGTAGCTTGACTGTAGAGTCTCCATCAGGAAGGTAGAGTTTTACCACTTAACACGTTTTATCTTTAAAATTAGGAGAAAATTCAGAAATAGAGTGTCTTAACACTACGTATATCATCTGTACCACAACATCAAGCTAATAATCTAACTTCCAAGCTTACATATATATGTACGTGATATTACAGTATTATACCCGACTTTCAATCAAAAATAGTTTATCCGAATTAGACACGCTTAAAGTTATAACCCAAGACGAAACCTTGCAACGTTTCAAGAGAAAATTTTATTTTTATCATGTCATTTCACGCAATTATCTTTAATTCGCACATATCTCACGTTTATGTTCGACATCAACACGAATGGTCGATGGTCGATGGTCGCCCATAAACGAATGTTTTTGTATTCCATCAAGCTATTTTAATGTTGTAAGGATATTTTTATTATAGGTAGTTAATATAGTTTCGCTAAGTTATTCGTTTTTTTTATTAATGATTTAAATCGTTTCTTTTTTATATTTAATATGGTGATTGTTAATATTTATTTCTATTTTATTCTTAACTAGCTAACCGTTGCTGATTTGATTAATGAAATGAAATAGTCAGTCATCAATCAGTCAATATGTTGTTTCTTTTATTTTCAAATTTGTCATTTATCGCACATGGGGCGGAAACAACCTAGTGATAAACACTTCGATCAACATTTTTTCTTAGTTAAAAGCATTGTATAATGATTGGTGTAAATCAATAACGTAAGGAAGAAACGTATATAGTTTATTTACTTTAAAGGGAATCGAACCTATACAAACTGTGTTTACAACAGACGTTATACCACAGTGCCACAATCGCCTCATATACCTATATATATATTTGCCAATATACCTACAACATATAAACATATTTAATTAATATATCTTTACCATATATTATCGACGTAACATAAAATTTTAGTAGCACTTCGCGTATTCTAAATACATTATTCAGTATTTCACTTTCTTATACCTTCTTATCTTATAATCGGAATTCATTTGCACTTAAACGTTTATTCTTTGATGGTACTACTTTTTTGGCTTGAATAAGTATGGAGGTTGTAAATCGTCATTTTACTTTGTAAACGCGTTGTATTTTTTTCAAGTGACGTGTGTATTATGTTTGTAAGCTTTTTAAGTTATAATGTAGCTTTTATATCGAGAAATTTAACTGAAATGGAGAAGGAAAAGAGACTTAAAAATATATTTATGATAATAACTAAAAATTAATATTTTTAATCTATATATTTAATATAAATATATTTTGATGACATATGACATACTTTACACTGTACTGTACGTATATTTAGTATTTTTGAGAGCAATGAAAGAATGCTGTTAATACGCTTGATACATATCTATACATTCGAACTCAATATTTTCATAGGCTAATGTTCGTATGGGCTATGCTAATTTTTTGGACTTTCTTCTATTTCTTATTGCATAATAAAATATGTAAATGTACAGGCATTGAGTTGAGTGGTGGCATATAATGCCGCTCTTAGTCTTATCAGACCTGGAAAAATAACCGAATTGGAATCGAACACATGACCATCGTGTTTATATTTTATGATAACCAGGTTATTGCACTTGAACTATTTTCATTCACTAGGACAAAATTATATATAACATACATACGTAATACTCTTTAGCATATCTATATAGTCGGTTAAAGTCATTTAGTAGAACTCATAGAAAAACCAAATGTCGCGCTCAATTTGCCTCAATCGCTTCGCGCAATCGACTGCGCCTTATAAAGACCATTTTATATCGCGTTTGCTCCATTTAGTTAGTGAAAACGCTTTTTCATAGCTTCAATTATACTTTTCAGGGATTCTGTTTTTGTTTAATTGCAATTATACAACGTTTTTTTCATTAACACGCCTTATTTCACATATAACAATGTATAAATGTATAACAAATTGTATTTTATAGGCATTAATTGGATATTAATCCAATTCCGTCGAAAAATATTCGCCAATTGACGCCACGTAAAAGGCGGAAAACGTAAAATGTAGAGTCTCGTCAGTGGCTGATATTGTAAATTTCTGACAAAAAGTAAAGTAGTATATATATATATATATATATATATATATATATATATATATATATATATATATATATATATATATATATATATATATATATATATATATATATATATATATATATATATATATATATATATATATATATATATATATATACATATACATATACATATACATATACATATATATATACATATATATTGAGGACCGTCGTGGTGCAGAGGCGCAACGTCTGCCTGTAACGCGACGGTTACTGGGTTCGATCCCCAATCGGAGAAGATGGATTTTTCTATTTCCATTTTCTTCGCTCTGGTAAACTAGGCAAAGCGCGGCGTTGAGTTCCGCCACTCAACACGCAATGCCTCGAAAATGGCGGAAAGCGGGGACGGAGAAAGCAGGGACTGAACAACGGAGTGTCTTAACACTAGGTTCTCACGGTCCTTGCAGTTCCCTCTGCCTACCCTGCCTTGTGCGGGATAAAGCGTGAAGCTAAAAAAAAAATATATATATATATATATATATATATATATATATATATATATATATATATATATATATATATATATATATATATATATATATATATATATATATATATATATATATATATATATATATATATATATATATATATACATATACTTTTTGTCAGAAATTTACAATATCATTCATATCAAATAATTAAAATAAAAAAATAATACTAAATAAAGATAATATTTTAATGTGCTTAAAATTTCTTACATACATACTTCACGCTCTATTCCTAGCGGGGTAATCAGAGACAAGCGCTGCGGTCCCTGAATACCTCTTTCGCCTCGTCCACTGTCATTAACCTCCTCATACAAGCCCTCCGGGGTATCCTCATGTTTTTTACGTGACCTTCCTCCAGTATCTTCAATATTGTTTTTGAAAGTCAACCGAGGTCTCCCCTTACCTCTCTTCCAATACCAACATAACCTTCAAACATAACATTGTAAAAATTGCCTTACAATTGCGTTATTAATTTAAATTTGCAAATACTGATTTATTACTCAGTTTTGTTGATGAAAGTAAGTAATTAAATGAATTATCCATAAAATGTAAATAAATTAACAATAATAATTTGTATCATAATTAATAATGAATTAAGGAAATTACTCGATTTTTATAATTAGGTATTGTTTTTCTTGAATGCTATAAATCAAACTATGTATTTAATAAAAATTGTTGAGATTTGCATTTTTATAAGTATGTCAGGGTAAGTAAGGAGAATTTAGTGTTTAGACACTCCGTTTTCTTATTTTCGGTGGAATTTTAGACATCAAGAATTCGAAAATCGTCACCCTTTTTTAGTACTTACAGCAAAAATACATGTTTTTAAAGCATATACACTAAAAACAGAAAAGATCTCTAGGAAAACATTAAAATATTGTTTATATGTTTATAATAAAACATACTTATTTCCTCTAGTAGGTTTAAATCGAACCCACTACCATCACGTTAACACTCACACGTCGCTACCTAAAATTAGTAGTAAATATATAAAATATTATGCTTAAAAACATAATCCCGATCCATGATGAAGTCCATATCAAACAACTAAAACCATATGACCTGATACAAATTAATCTACTTCTTCTTCTTCTTCTCTTTACTAATGGCGTTTCGAGCGTGCCAGTTGAGCACAATTCACTTCGCCAATGTCACGTTGAATGGAGAACACACAAAGGAGAATGTACGGTAAAAAAGAGATATCATTACACAGTTGGAGTATGCATGTTTAAAAGAGATCCAGTTTAAATCCTTCACCTATAACAAAATCACAGATATCTACAATATATACAGATAATAAATGGGGTTAGTAATAAACAATATATTTACATGGGTGTTAGCTTATACTCTAATATTGTTATATTTAATATATTTACACAAAAATTTACACAAAGGACTAAACACAAACATTAACAAACATTGAACATTAAGGGGGCGAGGGACTTTAAGAGGGAGGACATCATAAATGGGGCGAGCTAATTTGGGGCAAGAAAAAAGGATATGGGCAGGAGAACCGTCGTCTAGGCCACATTCACACAGTGAATGGTCCCTGACCCTGATCTTGGCCAGATGAATAGGTGTACATGCATGTCCAAGGCGTAAACGACAAATTGTTGAAATAACTTTCCGTTCTGCAAATTTTTGAGAGTAAAACCAAGGACGCTTTGGGATATCAGGTTGAAGAAATGCATAATATTTTCCTTTCTGAGATTTTGACGTATCCCAGTATTTAGACCAGGACTTATCCAAATGAGTTCTTGCAAGAGACAACAGATCATGAGCCGAATTAACAAAATGTTCCAAGGTACCACACTGGACAGCTAATTTAGCACAAGAGTCTGCAGATTCGTTCCCACTGATTCCAGAATGGCCTGGGATCCAAACCAGAGTAATATCCAAACCCTTGAGATGACAAGAGTATAATTCTTCACGAATCCTTAAAACAATTGAAGATCTTAATTTACTTTGAAACGGGTTACCCTTTATAGCCATTAAGCAGCTTAGTGAGTCAGTAAAAATAACAGTTTGTTTAACGTTATGGGACTGTGAGAACAGGATTGCTTCTAATAAAGCAACAGCCTCACCTGTAAACACTGAGGACTCGGGGGGACATTTGAATTGTAAAATAATTTTGAATTTTGGAATCCAGCAAGCTGCACCAACACAGCCTTCTTTTGAAAGCTTTGAAGCATCCGTGTAGATGTGTAAGTAATTCAACCATTTTTCATTTACTGCCTCTAGAAATTTTGTGTTAGTGCCCGGATCACCCTTGGTCAAGCCAAGATCTGTGATGATATGTGGAAAATAAACCAATGCATTGTACGGTGTACAATACAAAGGATTAGATGGAAAACGTGACAGAGGATTTGGAAGATTAGTGAACTTAAGGAAGCTATTAAGCAGGTATGGTAAAGGCTTATTACGGGGTAATAGGCCAGCTAGCTCAGTTAGCTTAGACCACAGAGGATGGGACGAAAGCTGCAGCATTTTACCCACAAATCGGTCTGCAAGGAATTGTCTACGAATAGGCAAGGGGGGATCAACACATTCCACTTGAAGTGCGTTGGTAGGAGTAGACTTCATTGCTCCTAGGATAATGCGCAGGCATTTGTACTGAATACGATTAAGTTTTTCTGTGGCTACTTTGTTGAATGGGTCCAGAACAAATAAAGCATAATCAATATGACTACGGATAAGAGCACCGTACAGAAGCTTTTGAGTATAAGGGTGTGCACCCCACCACACACCAGATACAGCTCTTAAAGCGTTAATGCCTTTTTCGCATTTTTTACTGAGATATTCAGCGTGCGCAATTCCGTTCAGTCGTTTATCGAGTACTATGCCAAGAAATTTCGCAGTATCCGTTACCTGAATAGGAGTACCATCATACATTATATGAAAATTTGGAGTACTCCTCTTTTTAGAGAATACCACAACTTGGCACTTTGCAATGGATAGTGCAAGGCCATGATTAAACAACCACTGATCAAGATAGTGCAAAGCAGAATTTAAGCGAAAAGTTATGTCCTGTACAGAATTTGAGCTGTAATAAAGGACGATGTCATCAGCATATTGAAGGATGTTACAAAAATTGTTAACAGCTAATTCGAGGTCATGAGTATAAATGTTATATAACAGAGGACTAAGAGCGGAACCCTGAGGAAGACCTTTCCAGACAAGTCTGGAAGGTACAGTAAGAAGCGGGTGTTTAACAGATACCGTACGACCGGTTAGCAAATTACAAATGAAATGACTCATCCTCATCGGAATACTCAGCTGTTGCATTTTCTGCCTGAGCATCGGAAGATTGACATTATCATAAGCAGATGCAACATCTAGGAAAACACCTACCAAATACTCTCCTTTGGCAAAAGCTCGTCGAATGTCTGTAGTAAAAATACTGAGACTATCTACCGTACTAACCCCCTTTCTAAAGCCAAACTGAGAGGGAGCTAAGATATTTCTGCTTTCCATTATCCATTCTAATCGGTTTTTTAAAAGCCGTTCAGTAATTTTTGCTAATGTAGATGATAGCGCAATGGGTCTATAGGAATCCGGATCAGAAGGGCATTTTCCAGGCTTAAGGATAGGGATAACAAACTGAGATTTCCATGAACTAGGAATGTTGCCTGATTGAAATATAATATTAATCAAATTTAAAAAATAAAGTTTAGATTTTTCATTCAATTTTGTTATGAATGAATAAGGGACACCATCTTCGCCTGGACTAGTGTCTTTCAAATCCGTTAAGACGCTTTTGAGCTCTTCCAAAGAAAAGGGATCATCCATTTCCTCTGAAGACTCAATCGGCAACTCAAAGGACAAATCAGAGGGCGGAACGAAAGGAGGAGCCAATTTGTCAGCAAAATCGTTAAGCCATTTAGACGGATTATTGGAATTAGGACTAGGGATACTGCTAAGAGATCGGCGAAACCTCTTAACATTTGTCCACACAACAGAGGAAGGAGTGCGAGGATTAAGGGATTCACAGAAATTAACCCACCCAACTCTTTTCTTCTTCCAAATAAGTTTCCTGAAATTAGCATCGCTTCGTTTAAAATCAATATAATTTTCCATTGTCATACAGGCTGCGTATGACACCTCAGCAGATGTTCGCCGATTGACAGAATCAGAGCATTCCTGATCCCACCAGGGATTGGAAGGCAGCCGATTCTGAATGGAATGTTTTTTGGGGATATGTAAGTCAGCTGCAGATAAAATGACAGAGACAAACCGATCATAGCAAAGAGTGACATTCTCATAATTAACAGAATCAGGAAGACTATCCAACATGCGATCCACAGAGTCAGCATACTCATTCCAGTTGGCTTTTTTTAAGTTAAATTTTAGAAGCGGGTAAGTATTAAGTGGGGTAGGAAGTCGATTATCAATCGACAAAAGAATTGGGAAATGATCACTACCATAGGTGGAAGGAAGTACGGACCATGATAGTAAGGAAGCAAGAGAAGGAGATGATAAAGAAAGGTCAATAGCAGTCCTAGGATTCTGATTCGGATTAACCCTACGGGTCGGTGAACCATCATTGAGGATGCAGAGATCAACATCATCAATCATATCCACCAACGAAGGAGAGAATCCATCACAGTAATAACACCCCCACAAAGTGTGATGGGTGTTAAAATCACCCAGGACCAGCACAGGAAGAGGAAGAGAAGAAATAATAGATTTTAGCTCAAGGAAAAGGGAAGAGGAAGGATGAGGAATATAAACAGAAAGAAAGGAGATATTAAAGGCTCTCACAGCAACAGCATTAATCTGTTGACTGTGAGAAGGGAGAGGGATACGGGAATAAGGAGAGGAGTGCCGGATAAGGATGGCACTACCTCCATACCCATCATTCCTGTCCTCCCTTAGACAGGAGAAACCTGACACCCTGAATCGGTCATCAGGCAACAGCCATGTCTCCGAGAGGGCAACAATAACAGGATTATATAGTGAAACAATATGAAGTAGTTCAGGCTTTTTAGGCCGAACACTTTTACTGTTCCACTGGAGTAAGTTCAGTGGAGCCATTATTAAGGATCTTGAATATCTTGAGTAGGTTTTGGGCAACGTTGGACGGTAAGGGAAGTTCATCGCAGGTTGAGATTATGCTTACAAGGGTTTCTGTAAGAGCAACTAACAGATCCTTGCGGGAATCAGTTGAATTATCAACACCCTGCCCGAGTGCACAACCATTGGGAAGGGAAGAGGAGCAATTACCAACTAGGGCTTGATGAGCTTGTCTATCAAATCCCTTTGCTAGAGGAGCGCGGGGACGGGGAGATTGCAAAACAGTTTTGCGATAGGACTTGGTGAAAGGAGTGGTATTAGATTTCCTTTGATGGGGAATAACATTTGTGTATATAGGAGGGGAGAACAATTCCTTAGCAATATCTGCATAGGAACGTTGGACAGACGGGAAACGGGAGGCTGCTTCTATGTAGGAAATGCATTCCTGTGACATAACAACTTTTATTGACTGTTGCCTTGCAAACTCAGGACAATCCTTGTCAGTAGCAAAATGTTTACTACCACAATAGAGACAATTTGAGTTCTCTTTAGTTTTGTCACATGCATCACCCGTATGTGACTGGGAACACCTATAACATCTTGGCTGAGATCTACACTGAGATTTTACATGTCCAAAACGACAGCAATTAAGGCATTGGATTGTTGGGAATTTGTAGGGTTCAACAGGAAGAGAGGAATGATAGGAAAAGACCCTATCAGGCAACTCCTGACCACGGAAAGTAACTACAACCGACTGTGTCGGGATCCATGTAGTTACTCCCTCACTTACATTCTTTCTATTTAATCTCCTTGCTTTCAATACTAGTCCAGACCCAGAGGGAAATACCAAAGACTCAACTAGTTCATCCAGAGAAAAATCCACAGGAACATCCCTAATTATACCCATTCGAGTAATATTGAAAGTTGGAATAATCGCAACATATTTACATAATTTTAATACAGGATTATTTAAAAACAAATTCGCTGCAGTAGCAGAAGAGAACTGAACGCTGATCTTATTCCGACCAACATTCTTAACTCCATCATTAGTAATACCTGTAATCTTATTTCTGTGTAAGAACTGGCCGAATTTAATTGCTCTTATAGAGGTACCAGCTGCTGGGTCAGGTATTTCCCTCGACACGTACACAATGAAAGGGCCTTTATCGGAATCTATATAGGATTTCGGACTTTCAGTAAGGGACGGGTGAACATATAAATTTTGGATAGAAGGCGTCGCGGTATTGGGATCTATAATTGTCTTTTTTGCACAAATTACATTATTAGAGGATGAAGCTTCCCCTTGTCTTTTACGTGTTCCTGAAGACTCGGAATTATTACCACCAGGATCAGGGGGATCAGGTGGAGGGTCAGGATCCATAATGAAAAAAAAAAAAAAACCTAAACTTACTTAAACTAGTCTAACCTAAATAAAACGACACAAATACTCACTACAAACAACCACCTTGTTAGAATGGAACCTTTTATAACACAAAACAATTTCCACTATAGTAAAATAGAAAGAAAAAACACTATCCTAATAAAAACTCTCACTAACACGTGTGTCAACCAAAACAAACGTCAGCGAAACTCCAAATTAATCTATCACGACACAAACCCGCCCGTCGGCGCTGTCAGGCCACTTGTCAAGCGAGCTGTCAAAATTATGACGCATGAACGCCCGCCATGCGGTGTTTTGTGTTCAACTTTTTTTTTATAATTTTATAATTGTATTTGTGACTGTGAACGGTTGGCGTTCTGATTAAATTATTGTTTGGTATGAGTTTTAAGCTTTATTTGCATTTTATGTAAATATATGAAATAAATCTTGTTTAGTTAATCAATAGTAGTACCTACATGTGATAATTAATGTATTATTAATTATATAAAGTGATATAAGACCTGACAAGGGTTTCACAAATTGTTTATTGTTAATATTAAAATTCCCGCAGTAATGATCGTAAAGATACTCTAGCCTTGAAATTTCGTCGAACTTCTAACTTTCCGTCCAATTTCCAGAACATTGCGTGTAGAATGATGAAGTTTTTTTGAGTGATTGGATTTAAGGATAAAATAATTTATTTCCACGAACAGAAATCGAATCTACAATTGTTTTTTATATGATATAATATTTTTATCATGATACCAAAAAATAAAATTGTTAAAAATATCATACTTTAGAAACAAATAATTTTTAAACAAGATATTTTAGAGACACTGCCATTTAATTTTGTAAATATTACGTATAAAAAGGATAAGACACTTAGCGGCGCTTTAGCTATCCAGATTAGAAAAAATAAAATATTATAATGTACCATAATGGCATCAATATATAAAAAATACACTACACTTAATTAATTATCCAAATTAAAAAAGATAATAATTTAATTTTCACAAACACCGTTGATTGATTAATCTTTTATTATCTGTAACGTGTTATGTGTGTATAATGTGACATAATCCGCGGCCGCGATACGTCGAACTGTCACAATGCTAACTGAAAGAAATGTTTCGAGCGAATGTGCGTCGTTTTTTAATAATTTTTGTAATTTTATTTTAGGTTGACGTTGTTTATTTGAAGTGTGACATGGTATATATTTAAATAAAAAATATAAAGATGGGTTAAAATTATAATTTTCCTTTTGTTTTATTATTTTATTATTATATATTATGTAATGACATTTCAAAAGTGACAATTCCCTTCGCTAATGTTATGTTGAATCGATTACACATGTTGGAGATTGGTATTAAATGGTATTAGATATTAAATACATTATTACAATCATAATAACCATTAAGATGACGAGGTACTACTATTTATTTCAAATAATTCTAATTCAAATAATTTTAAATATGATTTAATTTGAATTTAAGTCATTGGAAATTTAGTTCAAATCATTTTAAATATGAAATAATTTTAACTTAATGAGGCATTTGACGAAGAAAATTGTAATTAACTGGCAAGCTCAAAACACTTAAAATAAAAAGAAGAAGAAGAATTTTAAATTTTTATTATAAAAATACAAATAAGATTATCAAAAAATTCAATAAGCCTAATTATTTACAAAGTATGAATATAAAATAATTAATTAAAAACCAACGTAAATTAATTAATAAAACACGCTAACGTGTACTTAATGCAAAGTAATAAGTTAATTCAGAGTAAAACCTCATTTTCTTATTGGGATCAACAGTTGCTAGTTCGACTAACGGTTGACACTAACAGTTGACAGCTCGCGTGACAGCCCACTTGACGTATTGCGGCCATGGATTATGTCACATTACAGCGACACGCAACAGATAATAAAAGATTAATCCATCACGATTCTGACAAAAATGTAAAGGGAATGTTCGGTTTATTTAATTAACTGTTGCTTGTTGAGCTAATTGTAATATTATAATGAAATATTTCATCGATTACGCATCGAAATTCTTGTTATATTCTGCACACACAAATCGTCGCGGATACGGACGGATATGACTGTGCGCCACTACGGTCCTCTCGTCTCGTACGTCTCATACGTTCTTATCGTCATCTTTCCTGTTATTTCACTCATTGAAATAGCGGGTGACATACGACGGCCTCCCCCAAAGCCTCGACGGCCTCCCTCTTCATGAGGATCGGGCTCACAGACTAAGAAAACAACAAAAACAATAAAGTAATGAATTTAGTGACGTATAAAATCCTAAGCATCTAAGCATTATTATTCTACCTAAGTACTAGATTATCTCTAACTTAACTTTGTAAGTAAAATAAAAATGAAAAAATAAAATTGTAAATGAATTATTCCAAACAAGTTATTATTTATATGGCAACATTAACGAATAATTCACAATATACACGTATCCTGTCGATTAAAATATGACAAGATCGTTTAAAAAATTTGAAATTTTAATAAGCATGTGTGAAATGTACACGGCGTTGTAATTACTTTAAGTTTTTATATAAAAAAAACTATATTACGGTTATTAACTTGTAGACGCTAATTATACACTATACGCTTGTATGAGGCCAACTGTCAAACACAGAAACGTTAATTAATGTTTAACTGACACTAATTTTATGTAAGTGCTAGTGTCTTGCTCGCGTCTCCGCCTGCGCCGACACGATAATGATTGCTTTGTTATTTCCTGTATGGGGGTAATAAAAATATTATATTCCTTTATACTGTGAATTTTAAAACAATATTCTATATACTTAATAAAAACAAATAATTATTTTATATAATCGTGGAAAGCGACTTTGTACTATGTAAAAAGGACCTTTCCTTTTTTCAAAATTACACACTTGTTGCAGCTATTAAGATATTTACGGTATTTTTAAAAAAAATGATTTTATAAAAAAGTATATAATAATTTAAGCTTTTTAAGCAAAATGTATGCTTGTATGGAATTCTTACGTCATACATACATTTTAAGTACACTTACGTTGTGAGCTGATCAATACATTATTTTAAATTTCATTAAATATTAAACGTTTATTCCCAGAAAATAAATTTATTTACCTTATTTTAGAAATATTTTTCATAAATACTCTTCTAATGCCGTAGTATAACTATGTTGCTCATAAATAAAAAAAAATTAGTTTTTATATGAGATTATCGGTTAGTTTCATAAATTCATACAATTATTACATTTTTTTAATTTCACGCTTTATCCCGCATATTACAGGGTAGGCAGAGGGAAATGCAGGAACCATATGAACCTAGTGTTAAGACATTCCGTTGCTTAGTTCCCGCTTTCTCCGTCTCCACTTACATTTATTTTAGTATTACATTTAACATTTGTATACTTAGATAAAGAGTGCACGTGAATGGTTGCGTTAAAAGATCTAATTATTAATTTTATTTACAGAAATAACATTATTTTAAAGAGATAAAAGACACTATATTTTAAAAAATAATTTCTCTCTTGCTTCTTTACTACAAAATATAAATATGTACATACATAAAACATAGTCATATACAAGTAATTATATATAAAGAGTTAATTATTTAAGCAAATAAAAAGGAAAGGCCTTGGAACAGCAATTACCAGTACAGTGGAGGTCATATCGACACTTGCTTACTTTATAACAGTAATAAAACAGTATAATGCGATATATATACATTGTTTTTTTTTATTAACTTAATTGTTGCTTTAAAAATCGTTAACGATGATGGTGGAAAATGATTTATTATAACTTGAATCTGTAATACGTTTATTTTTTAAAATTTTATACTGTTTTTGTTAAGTCTAGATGTGTGAAGCAAGTAATGGTAATCTTTTATTTGAGGAAACTCTGATTTAAGCGAGCTTCTTTCTTTTTTTATATACGTTTACGCTCTATCTGCCACAAATAGCAGGGTAGACAGAGGAAACTGCAAGAGCAATAGAAATCTAGTGCTTAGACACACTGTTGCTGCGTCGGAGCTTTCTTTGTCCCTGCTTTCCTCTTTAAGCTCCTCTCAACCTGCATAATTGATGTTAAAAGTTACCATGTCACTTAGCAAAGCCTTTCAATTGCATCATGGTATTCCCAATACCACTCTTCGTATTGCAACAGCACCGAGAAGACAAATGGCAAATCTATATAACGTTGAAGAAACCTATAACCTTAATTAGTAAACCATAATAGATATATAAATTTATTTGAAATATCTCTATTTTCTATTTTGAATTATCGACACGTCCCTTTCTATGCAATGTAATGTGAAACCACACTTTATACGATTAGATTAACTTTATAAAATTACATATGTACCTATATGTTATATGAAACATAATTAAGAATGAAAAGCTAGAATATATTTATAGTAAAATAATATTAAATGAAACTAAACTAAAGTTCAATACTACAAAGATTATTGCTTACATCGAATAAAAAATGTGGAAAAAATTTAATACGATTCTAAAGAAACACACTCATTCTTGGCTCGTTAAACAATATACATAAGAATTTTAAACTATTGACTATCAATATTTATAAGTATATCGGAAAAACATTGGAATTGTAATACTTTACACGATATATGCATTATGTTAATATATATATACATACATATATATATACATATATATATATATATATATATATATATATATATATATATATATATATATATATATATATATATATATATATATATATATATATATATATATATATATATATATATATATATATATATATATATATATATATATATATATATATATATATATATATATATATATATATATATATATATATATATATATATATATATATATATATATATATATATATATATAACGACGAACCTAATGCAAAGAAACTTCTTTTGCTTTTTATTAATATATATATAGTAATAATTTTCACAAATAGGGTTTTTGTCCAACCACTTTTGGGTTTACTTATTCTTCTCCACATAACCATATATTCTTCTCCGTAACTAGTAACATCAACTCCATTAAAAAATCCATACAACATGTCAAGTTATACTCAACTCGTTCAAAGTAATAACATTTCTTTGTTTTGCGACAGCTTAAGTAATATGTTACTTAACATTACACACCACACATATATTTGTATGTTCATGAGTCATTAAAGAATGCATAGATTAATAAATATACAGGTGTTTCTAAGTTTTTACTGACTTACGTTTTTATTTAATAATGTTATTGTTAGTAGGTGGGATGAATTATAAAGCATTACCCTGTACCCCTACTTGTAATAGAAGGCATATATAGAAAGATTTTTTTAAATACTTTAATATATCAACAAAATATAAATTACTTAACTTAATGACTTGATTTTAAAAATTTTATAATTATCATCTCAGGTTGCTTAATTTTTTTTTTCAATTTTATAACAATTCTCTTATTTTAGTCAATTCAATTTAATTCTAGAAAAAACAATCACTTCATAAATTGAACTGAATTGAATTGATTTAAAAAATTGACCTTTTCTCTATTGAATTATATCCTATCTATATACAATATTTCAAGTACCTCTAGTATAAATTAATCTACGGCACCATTGCATGACGCGACTCGTTGTCATCGTATGAGTGATAGCGTGCCGCGTCGACGTTAGCACCTGATTTATTACTTCCTAACCCCTCTCCACCTGGGTACGGTTTGCAGGCTCTTATATAGAAATTGTATTGAAATTAAAAAATATTTTTTTTAGCTTCACGTTTTATCCCGCACATGGCAGGGTAAGCAGAGGACTTAATACTGCAGGAACCATAGGAACCTAGTGTGAGGACATTCCGTTGTTTAGTCCCTGCTTTCTTCATCTCCACTTTCCACCATTTTAGAGTCATTGCGTGAAGAAGAGCGAAGAAAATGGAAATAGAAAAATCCATCTTCCCCTAGTAGGAATCGAACCCAGAAACCGTCGCATTACAGCTAGATATTGCGCCTCTGCGTCACAACGAAAAAAAATTTTTTTTTTATTTCGGCAACACCTAGCGAGGTGTTGAGTTACACCACTCTATACATCATAACTTAACTGACAGAAAACTATAAAGCCATGGATATGTCTTGATTGGCTTAGTAATATTTTGTTTAATATTTAAATTATTACTTCTAGTTTGAATGAAATATACATATTAAAAATATACAATAAAAAATTACGTACATTACAATGTAAATAAATATGGAAAAGAAAATAAATAAAATTTATAGGTGTTGTTCCACTAGATTTCGCCTGCGTGGGTTACATGATTATGACTTTATCGCTATTTTCCATTGTATGTAGAAATACAATATATATGTATTTATATATTTTAGGCTCGACTCTTCTGTAATATTCTTGTATTTAAGATGTAAACTTTCTTTTGCTTCACGCTTTAACCCGTATACGACAGGGTAGGCAGAGGGAACTGCAAGGAACTATAGGAAACTAGTTTTAACACACTGCGTTGTTTCGTCCCTGCTTTCTCTGTCTCTGCTTTCCGCCTTTTTCAAGGCATTGTGTGTTGAGTGGCGGAAATCAAAGTCGCGCTTTGCCTAGTTACCATAGCGAAGAAAATGGAAATAGAAATATCCATCTTCAGTGGGAATCAAACCTACGAACCGTCACGTTTACAGGCAGTCGTTACGCCTCTGCGTCACTACGGCTTACACAAGCTAACCTAATGAAAATTATAATATATTAGTGAAAATCACATCAAAATCGTTTCAGAATCAAGAGAACTAGAGAGAATTCTGTAGACGCTTTCTATATGCGAAGCAAGCCGTTAAAGGACAATTAGAATTAAGTCACTCTTTCCCTTAAAAAAAATATAACCATTAAATTTCCTTACGAACAGATTGCAGGTAAAATTAACATACAATAAAGTGACTCTAGTACAAAATAACCTAGAAGCGTGTCAATTGACTACACCGAGTCGTAAATGTCTAAAAGCCGATACACTACTGCGTATATCATACTGTTTTATGTATTGTAAATTTTACTTTATACTCTCTTTAGTGGGGCCATATTTCATGTTGTTATAGCGCAGGGCCGACCTCAAACGACGTTTATTCTAAATTTACATTGCCATATTGTTTTTCATGTTTAAATTAGCTTCACGCTTTATCCCGCACATGGCAGGGTAGGCAGAGGGAACTGCAGGAACCATAAGAACCTAGTGTTAAGACACTCCGTTACTTAGGCCCTGCTTACTCCGTCCCCACTTTCCGCCGTTTTCGAGGCATTGCGTGTTGAGTGGCGGAACTCAACGCCGCGCTTTGCCTTAGATGCCAGAGCGAAGAAAATGGAAATAGAAAAATCCATCTTCTCCGACTGGGGATCGAACCCAGTAACCGTCGCTTTACAGGCAGACGTTGCGCCTCTGCGCCACGACGGTCCTCATGTTTAAATTAATATTTGAGGCCAATACGATGTAATAGGAAAGCGTGTAAATGAAATTCAGTCGTAGATTGTTCTCAAGTATGATTATCTACCACATATTCATATTCTTAATTACAATTACTTGAATTTGAATTCGATTCCCAGTCGTCACTGAGTACTTCGATAACACGTTCTCACTTACTTATTTAAATAACGTATTATGCAGAAGGAATATCGTTTAATAATTTATTTTATTATTAACAATAAAGTAACCGGATTTGTTGCTCCAATTTGTAAAATTTTTGGCTTATATTGTGCGATTTAGGGAATATATAGACATATTCATTGATATATTACCACCACACCGTATAACTAATCGAATATTCTTCTTCTTAAAAAAAAAGAATCTTCTAAGAGATCCATATTAAACTTAATAATCTTGAATGTAAATGTGAAGATTGTGAGTTCAAATTCAACTCGAAGGACTAAATCACACTGATAAGAGAACAAAGCCGAGCGTTAAGTAAGTATCTTCTGCCTACACTAATACGAGTATTGCGTGAAGCTGCTATTTTTTATAATAGAATAATTAATTAATACCACTGCAAAGCAACTTTGATTTATAAGTACAATACTTATAACAATGAAAAAACAAATGATGTATATTTCTTACAATACACGATGTTTACAAGAAACTACAAGTTAATGCTAGCAATAAATACTAAATTTCCATAAGAATACAATATTTACTTGTACACATTAATAATATGTTATTAATGTGCTCATTTAGAGGTGTAATTAAGAGACGGTGCCATCCATCATTGTCGAGGAATGATAAATCTTCTGTCTACACGAATTTTAATATTTAATTAATGAAAATTATTAGTTGCAATTGAGAGGCTAATGACAGTGGAGGAGGCGGGAGAGTATGCAGGGACCGCAGCGTTTGGCGCTCCGTTCTCTCTGACTACTCCGCTAGGGATAGAGCGAAGCGTAAAAGTTATATATGTATGTTTGTATGTATGTATGTATATATATTTGTATTTATGTATGTATGGTAGTTGGAATCATTTTTTTATTTCAAATTTCTTAGACTATGTCAGATTAAACTTTGATGAAATTGACAGTAGTACCCAGAGACGTTAGTTAATATAAATCGAGGTAATTGTATAGGGCTTTAGTATCTCTGACAGACTGATTAACTGATAATGTATGGCGAAAGCTATAGATTGCCTTCAAAGCTTCTAGCTTTATGACTAATTCTGGATATACCTATGGGAACAGATGTCACAGGTGATTACTTGCGACCGTGGCGGTAGGATCAGGTCAAGAAAAAACATAAAGCTTATAAAATAGGCTTATTACTTATACCTCTATATAACGACGAATACAATACATTGGACCATCCAAAGTAAATAATAAACAAAACTTACTTAAACAAAAATTATTTCTCAACAAAATTGACCCCCAATGATTAATCATCACAATAGTATTACACACAAAACATAATCTTAGAAGCAATGATTGATTCGAAATTACGCGTAGATCATTAATTTTCTTTACATTTGATGGATCACCGACCGCCCCCGTTTCTTTTAAATCGATATTTGGTTTAACCTAAAGATATAAGTTCTGTAAATCACGATTATAGTAAAAATTGTATAAATCTTTATAATAAATTATTTTTTTATTTTTATTTAAATATCTATTTACAAAATATATTTACAAATGTTTACTTACAAAAGCCAGAATGAGCGTAAAATTTCAGTCAAACCTTATAGGTCTTTCAAATTTATTCATTAACAATATCTATTATTTCTTAGATCATTATTGTTTTGGGTCAAAATCCAACCTATAACCGTAGACCGCTACCAAAATTCAAAACATTACTACTTCCAGGGACAAATGTAACGCTAAGTCTCATTAAACACGTTAAATTAAGAAATTTTATCATATTACATTACATAGCAAATGACGGAAGTTAGCGTCGAGCTTTATCTCGTTACTAGTACGAAGAAAATGATAATAAATCATATTGCTCGAGTGGGAATCGAACCCACGACTATTGTACGTAACAATAGTGTTCCAGCTCATATTATTTTTTAGTCTATAACAATATTAGTGGCAATTTAATGAACCGCGCACGCAAGGGGTGATTTCCAACATAATATATACGAACATTAATACTGGAAGACATAAAGAAACGAAATTATGATGTTCCTAGACAAACAATAAAGGAGAATATATTAGCGACCCTAAAGTATAAATAATGTGAGGAAGCAAGCTCCAGCCGATTCATAAATGTCGTGGCGTGTCGCTTAGGTTTAAGCTTAACTAGTTATTGTGTATGGATTTGCTTGTAATATTTTATTATTAGAGTGAAGTTTTTGTATAGAACGTCTTATGTACATACGTGGCGTTAAGTTACGCCATCGTGAGAATAACTCGATGCTCTTGGTTTTCCCAGTTATGTTAAATGAGCGTTTTGGTTTTTAGGTTATACGTGATACATTAAGAAATAGATTCAAATTTTAATAATATTAAACAAAAATATTTTTTCATTTTTAATTTAAATAATATTAAGATTTTATTTAAACTAAAAATAAAAAAATTAAAAAAAAAAAAAAACAAAATATTTCAAAATAGTGAAATATCAAAAAATAACTTATGTTCTAAAGCTTAAAATAATCTAAAAGTGTAATTAAAATATTATATTCATACTTAATTCTTTAATGGAACGGGGATGGAGAAAACAGGGACTAAGCAATGGAATGTCTTAGCACTAGGTTCCTATGGTTCCTGCAGCTCCTTCAGCCTACCCAGCCATGCCAATAAAGCGTGAAGGTAAAAAAAAATAATAAAAAAAAATGACATTTATTAACCAACACATTTTTTAATCTATATGTAAAACACCAGGGCATATATTTAGAAATAATATCTATATAAAAAAATTACAACGCAGACGGCCATAATTTCAAGCCTTATTTGGAAATAGTTTTTAATGCCATCTTTCTTACTTTTCAAGCCAAAACACGTGGTTAGGTTCCGCCGTTCGTCTTGCATTGCAGAGTTAGGCCCTACTAAATGAGGCATAATGCGTGTAACTAAATAAAACGTTGATTAAAACAATTGAATAACCTCACAATCCATTAAATATAGGTATATGTAGCTGTAGCAACCACTTAACAAAATCATAATAATAATAATATGTAAATATAGTTAATGACTCGCCGACTCATGAAATGACGATCATTAAGGCCGACGCGATGCGAATGATACTCTGGCGCACAAAAAGCAGACATCGATGTAAATTGCATACGCCATATATCAAGAAGTTAATCGGCGTGCAAGTTAAAATGCACAGTAATAATATTATATGGAATTATTATACACATATGGTTAAGTTAAGTTAGTCGTCTGACTAAACGGTATTTGGGTTCGATTACAGCTTAGGGAGAATTTATTATTTTCATTTCGACGTTGAGTTCTGCTACTCAACATGCACTCCCACGTAGAAAGCGGCGAACGCACGTTTCTCTGCGCTTGTCCTCCTACGTGCGAGATAAAGCGTAAAGCTAGAAAATAAAGAAAATTTTTATTTGTAAATATGGCAAGATACATATTTGAGTGTAAACACGACGACTGTAGACCTCTTTCTGTTAGAAATCAAAACGCGGCGTTGTGTTCCGCCATTCAGCACGCAAAATTGACTGTTGTAACACTAGGTTCTTGTATTTTGCTGTATGCAGTAAAAGTAAGCTTGAAGCTTAGTTTGTATGATATATTAAGTCTAAAATTTTAATATATTCTAATTTTTCACTAATATTACCAAAGTAAGTAGAGAAAAGTTCATTTATTGATACTTTTTTGTCTATGTCTAGCCAGAGTGGTAACGTGACCATAACTCATTCTCGTAAGTTAGGATCGATTTACAAAGTTACCAGCGTCACGACTACAAATTTTAATTTCGTACCAAAATTAAATAATTTTTAATATTCATGCTCACGTAATAAATTTCTCAAAATTCAATTAATATGCCTGAGCAATAAAGTTCTCAAAAAGATTGAAAACACAGAAATAAGCTACACATACATATGGGTATATATAATACTTCGTTACCAGATATAATAGAAGATGTAAATAAAAATAAAGGCCCATAAACAAGCCTAAGAAATAATATATACCTACATAAACTTATTTCTACCATATGATAACGAAAGATAACCTATTAAGACTTTTTGTTCCACGCTTTAACATTATATGATGAGTGGCAGAACTTATCACCGCGCTTTATCTTATGACAGGATAATTTTTTTTCCGTCCAGTAACGAATATGCCTATGAAATATAAGCTTTTTTTAACTGACCTACTAACAGTATTTTAATGATTTTTCAAAGTATTAATCTACTTACTTAAGGAACACATATAAATATTTGAAGAAAGCGAGTTTTGAACCCGCGCCTACTAATTGTCAGTTAGTAAGCGCGAGATCGAATCCAGTTAGTTTCAGTCACAAACAACTGCTCAAAGCCAAAGATACGAAGCAAGTGGGGCGAAAAATCTCATATCAATAGAATCAATAAGGCCGTGGGACTCTTTGAGAGCGTTAACAAGAAAATTGTAGATCAAACTGAACAATCGACATGACGCCTATTAACTGTTAGTTATTGGCCATAAAGATTTTATGTTGCTGAGATGATAACGGCTATAAAGAAATAAATTGATTTCGTAACTACAGATGTTTACAACTTTCAGTTTAATAAAACTGTTGATCGTTTTGGTGTAGTGGAGCATGTGACATGTATTGATTGGAGAGTCTATTCTTAGATAAAGATTATATTTGTTTGGAAATATATGAGGTGAATTTATATTAACAGATTAAAATAGACAGGACGGGAACTGAGCAACGGAGTGTCTTAACAATAGGTTCCTATAGTTTCTGCAGTTCCCTCTGCCTACCCTGCCATGTTCGAGATAAAGCGTGAAATTAAAAAAAAATAGACAATTGGTAGCGCCTGTAAACGCGACAGTTTGTGGGTTCGATTTTCACTCGGGGAAGATAAATTTTCCAATCTTAATTTTTTTCGCTCGGGAAGCTAGGCAAAGCGCGGCGCTGAGTTCCGCTACTCAACTCGCAATGACTTGAAAAAAGGTGGTAAGCGGGGACGGATAAAACAAGGACTAAGCAACGAAGTGTTTTAACACTAGGTTTCTATGATTCCTGCAGTTCCTTCTGCCATGTGCTGAAGATATAAAGAAATATTACTTATTTATTTACTTTTAAACTATTCAACTCTAATTTGACAAATGGATAACATTTAAAAATTTCAAAACTTTCTCTATATGCGCACACGCATCAAACGTTGAGCACGGCCGATACAATAGGATTTAAAGTGGAAGTCAAAAGCAGTCGTTATAACTCATGACTTACTCGAATAATCGCTATTGATCTCGAAGAACGAATCGGCATGTTACAACAAAACACGCTACCGCCGAATGTACCATAAATCTTTATTATTGCGACTACAGGTATATAAACCGGATCTCACCCGGTATAAACTCACGACTTCAAGTATTTTTTGGGTTCTGTATACAATACTAGGACTATGAGTGGAACCGTTGAATCAATTCGTTTAAAAGTTAAAGTTTAAAAGTTACCGTATTTACTTGGTTAAGCAGTTTCAATTGTTTTTTTACTAAATCAATACTGTTTATAATAGCTACCTATTTAAAGACCCAACTACGAAATACACGATCATTTATTTAGTGGAATCATATTGGTTTTGATCGCCTCAATTTTAACATATTTTTCAATTGCATAATTAGCTTTTCTATACTTTTTTAATAAAGTATATAACTACTGGTCAACCAATCAAGGTATATAACCAATACATTATAGACTCAATGTTTTAAACATTGAGTAAGACAAAAGATTAAAATTAATATGCTATCAAAAATTAGAAACTATATGTCTTTTTCATCACAAATATGTATATATATATATATACAGAATCCAAAACTCACAAACTTGGTCACGCTTAACCAGTTTTTTATTTCTTCCAATGAAATATGCTTAGCTGGGAGCAAGGAAGGAAACCCATAAATAAATAATAATAGTACCATTAATATTACCAAAGGGTTCGGTCCGACGTGTCTATTATCATCAGAATTGTTTAAATATGATAATGTATCAAAATGAATGCCACTCAGTGACTACTGTGCTTTTGGAGTAAATATTCACTTAATAGAGTGTTATGAAACTATTTTATTTTTTACGTTTGTTCGTGTACGTGTAGATGGTTGTTTCGATATGTACATGTTAATATTTTATCTGTTGTGTAATTTTGTATTTAATTTTCGATAAAATAAATATTTCTTTTAGATAGAGTAATTTTGTCTTTTCATTTATTTTAATTTTTTTTGTTTACAACACTACACACTTTTAATCCGCAGTCTTTTTGACTTATAATTATTTTTTTTTAATTTTTAATATTAATTAATACTGAATATATTATATACTTGTTTCTTGTTAATTATCAAAAATAATAATAAATTATTCTTAAGATAACTCGTTTCTCGTTTTTAATCCAATTAAAATAGCCCAATGAAAATAGAAGATTGCCTCACAATATTATATATAAACGAATCCAAATTCACAACAATAAATAACCCCTAATAAAGCTAAACTCGTACATATGCAATATAAACAACAGATTCTCCAAACAATAAAACATCACAAAATGTAGATCATTAAACGTATTTACGCAGCGGAACGGATATAGGGGCAGTAAAAGTGAAGAACATATTATTGAGACGTTGGCAACTTGCTGAGACTTTAGATCTTGTTTCAGCTCATTCGATCTTTAAATTACTTTTAATTTTTTTTATATCTTCTTGCTTTATCCCGCACATGGCAGGGTAGACAGAGGGACCTGCAGGAACCATAGTGTTAAGACACTCCGTTCCATAGTCTCTGCTTTCCGTCTTTTTCGAGGCATTGCGTGTTGAGTGGCGGAAAATTTTTTTATTCTATTGGATAATACTCGAAGTATGATAGTTTAAAGTAGAATCGATTATTTAGTTTGGCGCTTAAAATTATGAAATAAAAGATCGTGGCTTATAAGGTGCAGTTAGCAAATAAATGTTAAGATAGCCAATTTTCTGTGAGTTATTTATATTTTTTTTATCTTAAGAAAAATTTTCTGGAAATTAAAAAACATATGTTTTAATTATATTAAAAGTGATGATGTCAGTAATTAGGAGACCAAACCTCTCTTGGGTTTCCTCGCTCAGATATTCTGATTTCCCATTTAATTCAAGACACCTGGTGGAACTACTTTATTCTTTCAAGTGGAGACAACCATACAATCATGTATACTGTTGAACACTATTGCACTACGAAGACCTTTTAATAATCTATTCTAATGTTAATATATACTGCAATAACTCTTCTTCCCAGCCACTTTTGCTAGGGTATGCCCTTCGTCTATATATCGGTGCCGTACATTTTAGATGCTGCTGGCCTATAATTTATACACATTATTAAAATATGTTCATCACAATGAATGATTCATATTCAATGCGGTATTTCTTGATTTTTCAAAATTGTACTAACTGCAGGGCCGCCCACAGGGTCAAATTGCATTTTCAAACAAACCCATTTAAACATACTCTTTATGAGAAATAGGGTGTTAGACATACATACAAAATAATTACATATACATATAAGATACAAAACACTGTGAATCCGTCCATCTGAATATAAAAGCGTCATGAATTAAAATTTAACAACGCAAAAACAATACTTGTGAACGTTATCAAGATCACATAAAAAACGCCCTTTGTATTTTAAGTTTCATAAAAAAGTTAGGTAAGTGGTAACAATAAAAGCGTGGGTTGGCTTGCATTAAATATTTATATGATGAGATAAAGATTTAAAGGAAATCGAATAAAAAGAGTAGCTTTATGGCTTATTGTTTTTTTATGGCACTGGTAGTGACTGGTTAGTGTTAAGACACTCCGTTCTTTATTTATTATACTTATTTACATGTTAAAGTTATTTAGTCATTTGGTGAGTAAGAGCAAACTCTATAACTCGATGATTCTATTGAATCTCGTTCAGGAGAGTATATTTGTATATTACATGTATGCATATTCTTAGACTGGCAAAAAGAAGCTGGGGTTAGGATTCAAAAGTGTACCTAAATAAAGCAGAAAAGAAGGTCTTAGTACAAAAAGTTTTTAACATAAGATTATTTTGAATCGTATATCGTTTAAGTTGTCAAAACAAATTTCAACAAGCAAAGTGTTTAAATACGAGTAAATTGCGGCGTTAAGCTCCACCACTCAAACATGTAAAGTTATATACAAAAATAAAAAAAGTGTATTGACACTGATTTTCCCCTTTCTATCTATATATATTTAAAAATTTTCAGCGTTTAATTACGTTTTATTCCACAATAAAACGTTAAAAAGTACAAAACATAAACCTATGTCCAAAGATTCTTCTATTTCTATCAAAAAATACAGAATAGTTTAACATTTCTACCCAATTGTTACTTGGGCGGGTCATCAATCACTCGGCTTGACTCTTTCAAGCTGCCGACGTAGGGCCCATAAATTATACCTGTTTTTCAACTGTCGGTTAGAGACAGAATTTGTAAGCGACAGTATTAATTAATTACGCACAGTGTTTATCATTCGAATTTTTTAAATTTATCACCTTTGTTAGCCGATTTGATGGCGGTAATTACATGTTTGTATACTAATTTTCTTTTTTTCTTGTGTTTTATATGGGAATGCGGTGTGGTTATTGGGTAGGGCTTTTTGAATATGAAATGTTTTTAGTAAGATAATTATAAATGAGTGTTTCTCTGAGCAGGGCAGGCAGAGAGAACCGTAGGCAGGCAGGTAGGAGACTAGTGCTAAGACACTCTAGGATCTAGCCACCGTGGAAGGCGTTGTTCGTTGAGTGGTGGAATTCAACGTAAAAGATTACTTTCAATCACACAGTATCAATTAAGACTACAGCCTATGGACTATAAACTGCATAGTACCACTTATTTTCGTTACAGAAGAATTTTTTTAAACTCCTCTCCACTTCCCTGAAAACCTATATGACATAATATGTCGTCTTTACTATGCAAAACTGAAAAGTGTTATATATGTTATACATACTGACACTGGTACAAAGAAAAAAGAATTTTTAAATAATTATAACACAAACAAGTTCAATTAAAATGAAATAAAAATGTACAAGTGAACAATTTTTTTTAACCAATTACTCCAAATAAAAGCCTGCCGAGTATAAATTGACATTTCATTAACGTCTACATGTCAGCTACAGTATAATGAGAAAATAATTACTGTTGAAACGTTTCTGTTACGCCATAGCAGTTCGCTGAATAACCGACTGCGATGGTCACGGGATCGATCCCCATTAGAGTGAATATATATATATATATATATATATATATATATATATATATATATATATATATATATATATATATATATATATATATATATATATATATATATATATATATATATATATATATATATATATATATATATATATATATATATATATATATATATATATATATATATATATATATATATATATATATATATATATATATATATATATGATATTTCTCTTACAAAACTTGCTAGTTGATTTACTAGACATATCCGTAGGCGGTCCCGTGGGAGTAACGCACTGCACTTACAAAGCTTGTTCCGTGACATAGATGTATTTCTTAATTATTTTAATATATGGAGGATTTAGTAAAATATAAATATAGCTGTTTTCTGTCAGTGTGAAATTTGTTTTGACAACTTAACTGCTGAAGCTACCAATATTCATTGACATTTCGAAAGTGCTTGCAAAAGCTAACTAAATTATTAATATTTAAATGAAAAGCTTATTATAGTGTTATTTATATCAAATTTTATGATTATGTAAGTCTTATATTATCCTTCTCTATTTGTGTCTTGTCGACTCTGTATTTGTCATTATATAACGAAGTGTCTTAACACTAGGTTACCACAATTCCTGCTGTTCCCTCTGCCTACCCTGCTATGTGCGGTATAAAACGTGGAACTATATAAAAAACTTATTTATAAGACAATTTTTCGCATTCACTATTATTACCATTATTTTTCATTTCATTTTCACCTTAACTTAACATATATTTATCATTTTAGTTATCTTTAAAAGTATAAGTATGAGCGCTAACTACAAGCCCTTACATTTGATATTGAGACCAGATTTTATATCACTTCTCCAATATCAGTATGTATTAGGCTTTATATTCGATAAAGTGCATTTTAACGTCAAATTGTAATATAAAAAGTCGATACACAAATATGATTCGTTCAAATTAAGAATATTTATATAAAAGTTTACTTTAGAAGACTGTCGTGCCGCAGAGGCGTAAGCGTATGCCTGTAAACGCGACGGTTTAAGGGTTCAGTTCCCACTTGAGGAAGATGGATTTTTCTACTTCCATTTTCTTCGCTCTGTCAACGAGGCGAAAAGCGGGGACGGAGACAGCAGAGCATAAGCAACGGAGTGTCTTAACACTAGGTTCCTATGTTTCCTGCAGTTCCCTCTGCCTTTCCTGCCATGTGCAGGATAAAGCGTGAAGCTGTAAAAAAATAAAAAAAAAGAATAAAAAAAGAGTTTGCTTTCTTTAAAGGTTAAACGACATTTTTACTTTAGATTCTGACTTAGAGAATACCTAGTAACAGGATAGTATTATACTGTCAATTATTTAGAGTTTATGTATGTGTAAGGCAAATGCGGCGTTGAGGTCCGTAACTTAACATGCATAAGCTCCAATTTGTACAAAAAGTTGGGTACAGAGTGTCTTAGCAATACATTCTCTCTCTACCTTTCCTATTTGCTTTATACCTGTTGACCTTTGCCTCACTCGGACTACTTCAATAAAAACGGTAGAGCTTTTAGTTTTAAAAGCTCTGAATTTACATACAAATATATTCGCTTGAAGGTTATACATAAGCGATTATAATTTAAAAACAAATAAAAATCGTCAAATCGATTCGTATCGAAAACAACCTTTCGGTTATTTTTACGATCAAATAATTGTGAATCGACAGTTCCGTTACTATATTAAAATTCAATAACATTTTAATAGCGTAGGTTGGTGTAGTATAAAATAAAATACGACAAAAAAGGCATTATGCAAACAAATTGGAAATGCAAAATGAGTCATTTAACGTTCGAAATGAAATCCCAAATACGCCAGCCGCAATAAAGATTGGAACGATCGTATCGCACTCATTGAGTCGATAACTTATGTATTTTTATTTATTTATATCCTCGACGCTTTGTAAGACGTCCATTATAATGAATATATTACCGGTAGCATCAGTATTCTTGAAAATGTAATTATTTAATGCCACCATCGGTCAGATTCTGATGAACAGCCTGATAACAATCGCCCATTCACGCATTCTCCGTCCACATCCATTACTGTTTCATATCCAATAACAACTTTTGCTTTACAAGACTCAACAGAAATAAATTGAAACTCCAATTTAAACTCTAGATCTAGAAGCTTTAAGCTCAATTTTGAATATCAAGCTGTTATAACTGCGGGAGTGCTAACTCTTTCATCTATCATAATCGTTCATGCTGAAAACAATCAAGATTGATATTTCTGATGATCAATTATGAACTATATTACGAACATCTTAAAGCTTAAATTTGCGTGCTCTACTATTGCTTTGTCGGTGGATATCTAACCACCGACGGAGGCGCATGTAGGCGGCGTAACGAAGGGACCCACGGAAAATGACAAACGACATCTGCCTACCGCCTGTCAAATAACGGACAGATAATAAATGACCCCGATTGTTTATCATCAAATATCTCATATATCATTATCGTGTTCTCAGCGCTTTAGGGAGCTTTGACTTGGTGCCATGATTAATACTGTTTAGTTAATTTTGAACTTGTAATATAAATAGTTGGGGATATTTTGAATGTCATCGCTGCATTGTCGGTTGGTATTGTGATAGGTTTATGATGGGTTTTAGTTTTGTTTTTGTTTGATTTAATTGATTTATGGGTTATGATGACAGTGACGTTGTTATCGGGTTATATAGTGCGGGTTCGAATCTTAGGTAGTGGGTAGATTTAGAAATTTCTGATGTTACAACTTAGATGGAAACAAGAGTGATCATTTACTTAAATAATTTTAGTTTAATTCGCAATTTATTTATTATCTTGAATCATTCATAATGTAATGTTAAATTTGTTTTAGTTAAGAATTGGTTGCTAATATTAAAAATAATGTAGTACAAATGCAATTCAACTTCGTGTTACATAAAAATATATTCAAAATGGAGAAGAATATTCAGTAAGAACAATTGATCAACTCTAACATTGGAATAACAATTGCATAATATTTCCTAGCTCGAGTACATTTTAAATTACAAACTTAGTAAGTTTCTCGACGGAAACTAAAAGCCATGTTTCATAGTTTACAAGGATGCAAATACTTTGAATATAAATCTCGTCTCGTCTCATGTCACATAAGTCACACACAGGCCATGTTTACCAACTTACTTTGTACAATGAAATGCTCGAAATGTAGAATAAATATGGAATTTAGGGCAATTCATTGTAAGCTTTATTACACATTGTTTTAAAACTCAGATTCAAGAAAAATATGAATTTGACTTCGTACATGACAATAGGCCGTGCTTGTCAGTCAAATGTCCACTATGAAGCGACAAATTTGGAAAATGACATCTTTGATTGATGAATTAAATATTTTGTAGATCAAAAATAAAGAAACGGTGAGATTTAATTAAATCTAGAAAATAAAATTAAGATGAGATGTACATATATATCGCTCTTTGTGAATGTAAGGAAAAAGCGAAAGCGGGAAACGGAGTGTCTTAACACTAGGTTTCCATGGTTCCTGCGATTGCCTCTGCCTACCCTGCTATGAGCTGGATAAATTGTGCTTAAAATATAATAATTAAGGCAAGCTATCTTTAGAGCAACAACTGCTAATCTATTAGAAATAGTGACATATACAATTACATATTAATAGGGTATGTTAGGAGGCGTTCGTGGCGCAGTAAGAAAGCATTCAAAGCGAAAAATAAATATATGGTTTTGTATTAAATTACCACTCAAAGACATGACTTTGATTTTTGTGTAATTTCTCAAAAATTGGAATAAAAGTGGATGACGTGCTAATCATAACCATAGGGTCCCTACAAATAAATTAATACCATCCCATCGCTTTATCCCGCATATAGCCGGGTATGCAGAGGGAACCGCAGGAAAACGAGGCATTGAGTGTTGAGTGGCGGAATTCAACGCCGCGCTTGGTTAGTTGCCAGAGCGTAAAGATGGAAATGAAAACAGTCTATCCTACTTACAAATCGTCTCGTTTACAGGCAGACGCTGCGCTTCTATGCCACAATGGTTCAATTTTAATATGGAATACTAGTAACCGCCACAGACGCCCTCCAGATATTCAAAACAAAAGGACGTTTCATTATAATACCGTATCTTTTGTTGTCATTAACTTAAGCTTTGTCAGTTTATTATAGCGAGCTTTCAAATACCTTTAGCGGGGGAAAGAAACGGGGGAGTAGGGAGGTGCAAAATCATATTTCAGGGCCACAATGTAACGACAAAATCAGTGCTTGTGAAAATTTTACTTGAGAGAGTATTAAGACACACAGTTAAGTCAAAAGCTTTTTACGATATAAATTATATGCCTACTCATATACTTCAAATTCTGATTTCATTATATGGAAAATATATAGCTACCGTCGTGACGCAGAGGAACAGCGTTTAACTGCTAACGAGACAATTGTAGGTTCAATTCTCACTCCGGGCTATTACATTTTTGATTTCTTTATTCTTGTAAAAAATAATTACGAAGCGTTAAGCTGCGCCACTAACTATGATAACATCTTGAAACTAAGGGCCCTCTACTTACTTTGTTGATCAAATTAACTAAATTTACTTACAGTTTCATTTAAGAATTTCGATATTACGTAAAAATAAAAAAAATGGCGCTATATCTAGAAAGTATCTTGTACCATACACTTAATTTCCAGAGCGGCACAGTAAGCTTGATAAATGAGTGTCGGAATTTCAAAGGGGCACAATAGAGACCTGACCTGAGATCGTTAATCAAAAAACATCCATCGTGTCGAGGTCGAAACGAATAAGCAAACTAAAGAGCCATCAATGAGACACGTCTTTTGACTAAAATCGCAGTATTTTTTTTCTATTTTCTTGTGGACATAGAAACATTTTTCCCGACTTTTCCAGTAAGGTAGAAAGAGGGAACCTAGTGTTAAAATATATAGTTTCTGGATTGCACTTTACATTTTTTTTTGTAGCTTCACGCTTTATCCCGCACATGGCAGGGTAGCCAGAGGGAACTGCAGGGACCGTGGGAACCTAGTGTTAAGACACTCCGTTACGTTAGCTTTTAGTTATCATCATGTAATTTTATGTTTTCTTCTAATAAGACTGGAAATATATTATTTTTAACGTTATGAATTATCCGCATACTGTTTTCCATTTCAATTTCGAGATATTACATATTAAGTGGTTTAACTCAATGATGCACTTTTGTACCAGAATGAGAAAGTTCATAGTCCCAAGTTAAGATCCAACTCAATACAGCCACGTGTTCATATGCTGCCATGCCACTATGCCATAAGGAGAAATCTAAAAGAGATCCTTAGTATATAGTATTTATAAGCGAAATTTAAATATTTTTATTTAAATTATAACATTAAATCGATATTAATATGTTTAAGTACTATGGGCCACACGCCACCTAGATAACATAATAGTGGTGGTGTTTTATATGGACATATATATATATATATATATATATATATATATATATATATATATATATATATATATATATATATATATATATATATATATATATATATATATATATATATATATATATATATATATATATATATATATAACACGATTTCTATCAGTTTACCTTTTTTAAGTCTTAATAGATAAATTAAAAAAATAAATGACGACTGTCGTGGCGCAGAGGCGTAAGCGTCTGACTGTAAACGCGACGATTTGAGGGTTCACTTCGCTCTGGAATGTAGGCAAAGCGCGGCGTTGAGTTTCGCCACTCAACACACAATGCCTCGCAAAAAGGCGGAAGGCGGGGACGGAGAAAGCAAGGACTTAACAACGGAGTGTTAAGACACTAGGTTCCCAAGGTTCCTGAGATTCCCTGCAATATGCAGGATAAAGCGTGAAGCTAAAAAAAACTGTCACTACCAAATAATGTAATTTCATGTGATACAAGCAAAAATATTTGAATTTTCAACATTATATTATACAATTTTCTTTATAACTTTATGTTGCCATACCGGAGACTTGAAAGTGATACATCTTTGGAATAGGTATTGAAAGCACAACCTTTTCCAGACCAGAGAACCTCCATTCAGGCATTACATAATGATTCTGAATAAAGTTCAAATACAACTAAAATATGCATTCATTTCTCCTCTGTTCTTTCAATTTTAAAATAAGTTAGTGCATTAAAGAAAATAATGAAAAATATAAAACTACCATCCTCACGCTTTTTGCGCGACCTCCCTCCAGTATCCTCAATACTGTGTTTTTGAAAGTCAACAGAGAACAAGAAAATATATAAATAAGAGAACACAAAACATATATTATATGATTTTCGTATTTAATAATAAACAAACCATAACAACTAGGACTTGATCGCACGCGTTATGACAAATAGTCGATCAATGTCAGTTTCTAATAGGATTATGGCCCCTAATGCCCTCGAGGCCTTCTGTGCGTGACAATGAAATTTTCTTAGAAGAATGATGAAGATTTAAATTCAATTTGACTTTCGATTATACAAGTATATGTATGTATAAGTGTATTAAGATTATGTGATTTGTTATTTTGTTTACTTTTTGTTATATGACATATTTCTTTAGTATAAGTTACATGTGATATATTTTTTTCAATTTCTCATCGGTGTAGATATTTAAGTGTTGAAACACTACGTCCACATTTAATTGATTTTGCAACACGCCTTGTGGAAGTTATAGTTACACAAAATATCCTGCATCTGCCCTTAAGCACGACAGCTCGTTTCTCACTAGGGGAAGACAGATTTTCTATTTACATTTTCTTCGCCCTAGCAACTAAGCAAATCGCAGTGTTGAGTTCCACCACTCAATAATCAATACATCGAAAAAGGCAAAAGTGAACGAACGAACTGAGTGTCTTAGCACTAGGTACAGAATAAATTGTAACGCTAAAAAACACTATTTATTAATCTATACTCTATATTCTTTATAATAGAGAAGAAAAAGAAGTTATAAAAAACGTCAAAGAAACAATTTATTTCGCATTCATCCAGTTTCAAAGTTTATGTGCACATTGCTTATTCATGTGTTTTTCATCCGAACGTTTCCTAGAATGAACGCAGGATGCGCGACGTAAAGGAACTCCGGATACTAAAAATTACTTCATTGACAAATTTATGCAGTTTTTAATTTAGATTTGTTTGAAATTAACGACGTGTTAAGTCCAACATATATATAAGTTTGAAATGTGTAGATATTTTCTTTTTTTTTTTAAACTCTTTTGAAATATTTTAGATTCGACTAACTACAATACTAATAATAATAAATAAGTAATACTTAGTGATCATCATTAATAAATAGTGATTAATTAGTGATTACTTAGACGTCATCCTTGAGTTTTATGATAAGATAATGTTGCTCAAGATGATAAAATGTACGTAATGTATTGGTTGGCATGGTTGGGTTCTATCTATGTCCTATCTACTGGACGAAAGTGGCAAAATACAGGTTGCACTCAAAAGCATTAACACGTAGATTTAAATTCGTGCAGAAAACAGAGGACTATATGAGATGTTTTATAAAATTAAACGAATTATAAATATTTTCTACAACAAAAATAAAAAATGTAGATATTTTAGAAATAGATAGTCTATAAAATATTTTACTTAATATCATCATGTCAACCGTAGGACGTCATTGCTGAACATAGGCCTCCCCCAGGGACCTCGATTGCACTCTGTCTAATGTTATTCGCATCCAGTGGCTGCCTGTGACCGGCCCAAGTTGTCCGTCTACCTGGTAGGAGGCCGTCTCACGCTGCGCTTGCCGGTAGTGGTCTCCATTCGAGAACCTTTCTGCCCCAGGGGCCGTCAGTTCTCCGTAATATGTGCCCTGCCCATTGCCACTTCAACTTACTAATTCGTTAGGTTATGTCGGTTACTTTCATTTGATTGCGGATGTCCTCGTTGCGCACACGATCTCGCAAAGAAATCCGAGCATAGCCCTCTCCACAGCTCGTTGACCTCGAGCTTTTTTAGGAGGCACATATTAAGAAAACACGTTTCTATGCCGTAAGTCATCACTGGGTAACACAAATTGATTATAGACTTTAGTCTTGAGGCACTGAAGTATTTTGGACTAGAAGATACTCCATAGTTTTCCGAACGCTGCCCAGCCGGGTTGGATTCGACGACTGATATCCTTCTCAAAGTTGGACCGGCCTAACTAGATCGTTTAACCCAGGTAGACGTTAATATAACTAGTGATAAATTGCAAAATTAATAATTAATTATTTAAATTATAATATACGACATCACGGTGCAGATGTGCACCGTCTGTCTGTAGGCGCGACGGTTTTGAGTCATGGTAATTCCCGCTCGAGGAGGATAAGCGGGAATGGGAAACGGGAAGGAAAGCGTGAAGCTAAAGAACATAAAAAATATATAAATACATTTAAAAATGGCTTTTAAACGCAAAAACCTATTAAAAGGTCTGCTATATAAATTTTGTCTTTACAACTATCTGTATATCACAAATCGGTGAAACTGTCTAATAACTCGTAGAGATCTTTATATTATATTGAAAAATTTATGTTCCGGAAAAATGACATCAAAGAAACGTAATGTTTGTGAAATGGTCGTAAATCAACGATATAACTCATTTTCCAAGCGGCGTTTCAAAGGGGAGGATGTTTGTACGACGTAATAAGTTAAGATAATTACGGCCTTCAATTTTACGGTTATTTTCGATTATTTCGTTGGTTTCTGTGTAATTATGAGTGGATTTTTTGGATATCTTCAAGGTTTTAGGTTCGAATATTGAGAAAAATGAATAAATATTGTATCGTTTTTTTTTAAATAAATGAAAGTTCCCGAGTTATATCATTTAAGCAAAATAATGTTAAACATTTTATTTTATTCGATTTCATTTTAACAATTTCTATTTTTGATTTCTAATTTCCATTCCAAGTGCTCGTACTAAAACACAATTCTGGTAATAAAATTTATAACTATTATAAAGTACTAATACCTACCAAGTATAATTCAAATTCAATAGTTTATGTAATGACTTATAATTTTTTAACTATATATATAATATTCTTGTATACATTACGTACATTTTATCAGAAATGTCAGACAGAACCACATAAACTAACTAGCACAGACGTAATATCATTTTGTACCCATATTTTTATGTAAAAGAGTCATAACGAAACCTATTATTAACCATAATTTGCCGTCGATTCGCCGTATACATGTAATTAGGGGTTGCAAGCCACGTTATTTGTTCACGAAGCGCTTTCATCAAAAAGCAATTCGAAATAACATTTCTTTAAGAACTTGTAATAATTTGTTTATAATTTTTACTTTTTATTTCATCTTGTACTTGTTAAAGTTTGTTGTTTATGATTATTGCACGAAAATTTGTAATTTCTGAGGACTTATGAAATATTTGTATTTTATAGGAAAGTGGAGAACGGAGTGCCTCAACACTAAGTTCTCTCCTTCGTTCTCGCCTTTTCTGCTATATATTATATTTTAATTAATTGGTTATATTAAATATACGTCCATGATTAAGTCAACGTGAAACTCCTTAAGAATAATTTTATTGAGTAGCGGAAGAGAATGGTTTTGTAATAAAATATATCAAGTTGTTAAATCTTTACTAAAAATTTAAATTTATATGATAATTAAACACAAATATGAATTAATTTAAAATTATATATAGAAAGATTAGCTTAACGTTCAGTGTAAGACTGTACAAAGTAAGAGGTAGTTGTGGGTTCCGGAGCATTCAAGACGACGCAAAATTCAATTTTTCCAGTTTTTCCTGTGTGATAAGTGATATGACGAAACAAAATAAAAAAGCTCTATTGTAGAGAGTTGAAACAGAACGGGATATTAATAAAAACGTAGGAAATTTAAAGCTCCAAAACCAAATTACAACAGATTATATAAGAGCTTTACGTTTGTACTTAAGCTTCCAATGAAAACTTATTTTATACGTGATCACATATTAAATAAACAAGACACTACATATGTATACAACAACACCAACATATATCATTCTAATACATACATATAGCTATATGTATAAATATATGCACAATTTTAGAATACGTCAACAAATAGTTAAATTCTCAGCACGATTTTATTACATTATTATATACATCTAAGTGTCACCGAGCGCCATAATTCACTGTAATCTATTTAACACTGTTCTGCAACGAAACGATTAAATCTATTAGTATACATAGAGTAGAGTAGGTGTTGATCGGAAATTGGTTTTATATATATATATATATATATATATATATATATATATATATATATATATATATATATATATATATATATATATATATATATATATATATATATATATATATATATATATATATATATATATATATATATATATATATATATATATATATATATATATATATATATATATATATATATATATATATATATATATATATAATTAACAATTCAATATTTTATACTACGTGAAATCTAGTGTTAAGACACTCCGCTCTCCACTTGCCAGCTGAATTTCATAAATTACGATTATTGACTGAACTCAACGCAGCATTTAGTCTTAATAAAGCAGAATGTTAGAAATAATTTATGCCCCTGAGTAGAGACCAAGATCACAATCAACTGCTATATGATGGCTTCTTATTAGTTTTAATTTTAAAAATCAATTCAATAAAATGTAAACGTAACATAAGCAAACTGTATAAATGTATACAAATGTTCTGTACATAGTTTATCTGTATCGTTTTATTGAGACCTTTATTATTAAGTATAAACAGGGCTATTACTTGGATTTATCGCCTCGCTTCGTGTCCGAAGGTTGGTAATTACAAGCATGTATCATTCTTCATACTTGAAAGTTGGCAATTCTGTTTAATATAGCATTGAATTAGTGTAAAAACTTGTATGTAATTACATAATTGTTGCCATCGTGAGGTGACACTGATCTTGCAATAAAGGAGTGTTGAGTAAAAAGTTGTCAAAATATGAATACTGTTGTGAATTAATAATAAACTTGGTTTGTTTATATATTTTATATATTTATTCTCTATTTTCAAACAATTCAGTTCTCTTCAATGAAAATAATTTAGTGAACATTTATTCTATTCTCCATTTTAGATCATTTCGAATTTAAAATAAAATTAGTCACTACTTACATAAATAAATAGCTTTGAGCTATATCTCACCGTTCCAGATTTTTTCTTCAATTTTTAAGACAATATATATACTTTATTTACATAACAAGAAACATATCCCTCTATACATTGTTAATTTGACCAAGACCTGCGTATATTCAGCCAAATATAAATATAATAATTTAATACCAACTGTCAACCTTGATGATGTCAATCAGATAATTCCAAGGCGGAAACGTCAATAATGTCACAATGTGAGCGCTAATTACTTGCTGTGTAGCATTCAAATATTACCAACACGAATTAAACGTTAATCGCTGTCGTTGAATACATAAGAAACGTTTCCTTTATAAGGTGCTGTGACAGTGTAAGCGGGTAGGGTTTTTTAAATGTATTTTTTTTTAGCTTCACACTTTATCTCGCACATGGCAGGGTAGGCAGAGAAACTGCAGGAACCATTTGAACCTAGTGTTAAGACACTCCGTTGTTTAGTTCCTGCTTTCTCCGTCCCTACTGTAAATGTATTTATTAATACAAAAATTGTTTTAAATTTTAAATATATCTTTAACTGTTATTTATCTGTCTCTAGTCTAAGTGAAATATGGAGAATTGAATGGTAAATTCTAAAATGAGGACCATCGTTGCGCAGAGCCGTAAGTGTTTGACTGTACGGTTTGTGGGTTCGAAATCCACTCGAGTATTTCATTTCTACTTTCTTCACCCTGGTAAATAGGGAAGCGCGACGTTGAGTCCTGCCTCTTAACACGCAATGTTTCAAAAAGGGAAAATCGCAGAATGGAGAGTTTTAACACTAGGTTCGATCGGTTCCTGCAGTTCTCTCTGCCTACCCTGCCATGAGCGGAATAAAACGTGAATCTAAAAAAATAAGATTATAAAATTAATAAAATTACTAAATAATTAGAAAATTAATCATTGTTTATAACAATTATGATATTATAATGAAATAAAATAATTTGACACTATTACTAGAGACAAGTTTTAATGTGAACAAAAGTGATGTCAAACCGCTGAAGTTCTGACTGTACCTTGCTGATTTATATGGCAGTATAGCCCTCGTTTATTCGCTTACGACATACGTCTCGTACATTACAGTCATCAAATTATCTCAAAATGGCCGCCATAAACAAGCTTATTTCACAATATTGTTTTATATAAATAACATAATATTCTTGATATATCAACGAGTTCTAGAAGTTAACTAACATAAAAAATTAAATATTTAATTAGTGTTTAAAATCCTTCACAGCCTCTTGTAGTAGATACATTTATATTTTTTTTTTCTTACTTTTTATTTTGAAAACGTTTGAAAATGGAGAAATGATCCTCTTATACGTCAATATGACCTCTAAGTAAGCAATAAAAATAGATTATATAAAATAAAGAAAATCGAATTATTACGAATAATCGTAATTGTTGAATTTAATTGAATTCGATTCATTATTAAGAATAATTGTAATAATTCAATTGACCTTACTTTTGTACAATTATATGAATATTTTATTAAATAAAGATAAACCACATTCTTACAATAACTTCACGCTCTATCCCTAGCGGGGTAGTCAGAGAGAACGGAGCGCCAAATGCTGCGGTCCCTGCATACCTCTTCCGCCTCGTCCAGTGTCATTAACCTCTTCATGCATGCTCTCCGCTTTTTACGTGACCTTCCTCCAGTATCTTTGATACTGTGTTTTCGAAAGTCAACCAAGGGGAGCCCCCTTACCTTTCCTACCACTCACTTTTCCATCGTAAATCTTTTTTACCATTCTTTCGTCACTCATTCTTTCGACGTGCCCAAACCACCTGAGCACGTTCTTCTTCATTCTAACTGTGACATCCTCACTGGTACCTACCATCCTGTGTACCTCTTCGTTGTGGATTTGATCAGCTAAGCTGACTGCGCATATCCTTCGAAGAGATCACATCTCCACAGCATTCATCTTTCTTTCATTTTTCTTCTGTAATACCCACCCACGTTTCACTGCCATATAACAGCGTCTGAACCAGAACTGCGTTGTGTACGGCCAAACGTGCAGCGACGCTGACGTTCTGCCGTCTTAACAACGCAGCTCATTCATTCTGTTACCACCGTGGTTGGCACCGTTCATTCTGTTATCGGTAGCAACACGTCTTTCCACATCCATTTCATATCTTCCATCTCTACTTAACATACTTCCCAATTATACTACTTCGTCCACTTGTTCTAATAATTTTCCATTCACAAAAATCTTGCATTTTGTCCTTTCCTCGTCTCTTTCAAATACCAGAACCTTTGTCTTACTTGCATTCAGGCTTAGACCTTAGACTTATTTTCACACCCGTCTTTCAGAATGGTGACCAAGGCCTGCAACTCGCTTTCTGATGATGCAATAAGCACTGCATCATCTGCGTACAACAAGCAATTTACCTTCAAGTCACCAATTTTTACACTCATGTCACTTTCTTTCAGTCCTTGGAGACAGCTATCCAAATACAAATTGAACAATCAAGCCGACAAGGCACAACCCTGTATGACACCCGATTGGATGCCAAACCGAAGCGACATGTCGACTCCTACTCGCACAGGCTGAGTGATCTCTATAAAGAGACTTTACAGCCTGCAGCAAGGGTCCGCTCACAATGTACCGGGGTTGTATCTCCCACAACTTCTTTCTCACAACCCTGTCAAACGCCTTCTCCAAGTCCACAAAAGCACAGAAAACCTTTTGATTTACAGCCAAAAACTTCTCTGTGATCATACGGATGGAAAAGATCTGATCCATGCATCCTCTTCCAGGTTTAAAGCCTCCTTGGGCCTCACACAGAAGCCTCTCGGATCTTTCTTGCATTCTTCTCGCTAAAATTTTTGCATATACTTTAACACTTAAGCTAATCAAACTGATAGCCCTATAGCTTGCACAGTCTATCTGTGAATCTTTACCTTTATACAAAGGCACGATGACTGCACTTTGCCAATCATCTGGGACCTCCCCCGATTTCCAGCACAAATTGCACAGAAACCAGAACAAGTCCAAGATGCGAGGTCCACCATATTTGATCATCTCGGCAGTACTCCATCCGCTCCCGCTGTCTTACCACATTTCAAGCTCTTATTGCACTCTCAACTTCTTTTATACTGATTTCGCCATCTGCTACATCAAGACTCAGCTTGTCGCTGTTACTTGAGGCCGAAGCGTCATCACATTCATACATCTCCTTATAGAATTCCGCCCATCGCTGCAAAACGTGTGATGTGTTTGTAAATATCTCAACGTCCTTCGAAAGCACCCCTTTCATTTTAAAGGTTGACAAACAACTCCGTGTATCACTAACTTCTCGCCAGAAAAGCTTCATGTTATCCCGGAAGTTACTCGTCAACCTTTCATCTCTTTTACTCTCGGTTATTTCACGCTTCATCTTTATCAGTGCTTTCGTTTGGTGCTTTTGCAGCTTATACTCTTTCTTTTTAATCTCTCTCATACTTTTATTTTTACCCGAGGCTTTATAATCCTGAGATGCCTTCTTCTTTGTTTCTACAGCATCTTTCACTTCATTATCCCACCATTCATCACGCTTTTTACCAACAAATTAATATAATTAAAAAAAAAACCTAAAAATGAAACAAAATAATAATTACAATATTAATAATTGCGTTAAAAGGTATTTTTGTAATATAATTATACATCAATTTCATATACTTGTAATGAAATAAAAATAAGCTACCTAGTTTATATATACATATAATATATGTATATTTAACAAGAATGCCACTCGATATGTATAAAAGCACCTTTTCTTTTATATTTTTGTAACGACTACACTTAGCATGTATAGGTATAATAAAACGAATTGACTTTAACTACCAATTAATTCTATATGTAGAGCTATTAATTGTACTTTTGTTGTTCAATTCAACCATTTTAAATTTTAGTTAATTTTATTTTCACACATTGTATAACAGCAAAAACAGCGAGAACTTAGCGTCAACTCCATTGTGTGTGTGTGTGTGTGTGCTATACATATACCATACACACACACACACACATACACACACACATAAGTAAGTAAAGTAGAAAACGGAGTGCCTTCATACGATTTTTTCATACAAATTATTTCTGATAAATATTTATTGCTTTCATTATTCTATTATCACTCAACTTCAATTATGTATAAGAATAAAATAATTCATCGATTGTAGTTGATTAGTATGCACTGAGCGTCTAAGCAAGTGAGAATATTACATACAGTGACACGGTGTGAGGTTCTGCCACCCAACAAGAAAAGAAAAACCTTCTTAGCATTCCATAGGATTCACTGTGCGGTTGTTGTAAGGAAAGTAACTTTGAGTTATACCTGGGAAATGTACTGAAATCTGTTTCAAGGACCTCTTTAAGATGGCCTCTTAGCCTATTCTATTCCAGCTCTTTTCTCTATTAAAATAATACTCTTTACTTATTTACTTTAGAATAAGTTAAAGAGTGAATTTTCATTATTTTTTGTGATTACTTTTTCATTCTTTACAGAGATATCTCTCCATTCGTACACGAGTACAACTCTACTTTAGAACTTACTGATATATTCTATGTAATATGATATAGTTTCCTATTTCGTCTCTGTCTTAGAAGTTGATATAAATACAATAAAATTAGGTCTTCCACATCCAGATTTAACTGAATTCACTAATTATTCATAATCGTAAGTAATATATTTTATATGGATATGTAACTTTATATCAACTTCGATGAAAATTAACTAAACAAAGTTTTAAGACGTGAACTCACAACCATTGTCTAAAGTCAAACTACTGAGCCATGTTAACTTCTGTAAGCATTAAAAGCAACTAAAAAACAGAAAAAAAAACTAGCTTACTATTTAATAAGGCATTTATTGTTCATACAACAGTCATTATCTAAGCAACGTGACTCTACAATGTATGGAAATTATTATGGCGTGCGTTTTAAATTATCGTAGTGCTTGGAAATAAAGACATTATACGCTTTGATTATACATTACAAGGTATATTGTAAATAATATTTTTGATTATTATCTTTGGGATACTGCTTTTTATTTGTAATAGCTAAGTTTCTTGCCACATGTTATGAAATATGAGACACATCGTGCTTAATTTCACTATGATTTAAATATAATTTTCTGGATTGTTAAATAAAATGGAATACTATTTTGAAAACAAGCTATTAGATTATTTTACGTTATAAAAGGAAACAAGGAATTGACGTTAAAATATTTACTTAGATTTTTGATAATTATTTATAGTAAAGTTACGCATTTTTCGATTATATTTTAAATACATAATATATGGAGAAGCAATTACATTTTCATGTTAAGCCACACTGTCATATTAAAAGTTTTATATTAGTCTTACACTTTAAATGTAGAGTCATTTCGAAACAAGTTACTAATTATAAGTGAAAATTGCCTCTCAACCTGCCACACGTCTACACTTCTTACTTTTACAGCTAAAAATGTATAATAAATTACAATGTATGTCAAAGAAAAATCAATTTTAATTTTAAGATATAAAGTTTAATATCGGTTGTACAAATAGCTTATACAGCGTGTTTATTTTTAGTTCTTCCCTATAATCTACGAGTTAGATATCTTAATTATACATACACTAGTGGTATCGTGAAATAAATTTATAATTGAGCCCTTCATGTCCTTTATCTCAGTTCTAGTTTGACAAATGTGTTGTTACACGCGGACATCTCTACATCGCTACCTGAACTCGCACTAATGATGGTTATATTTTATTTATTGCCCTTTCGTAGATAGTGAATTCGAATTTAGTGTTTTATTTTATGGTTGGAAGCTATTTTGTGATAAGTGGATTGAAATATTGTGAGAAATCCCTTTGTAGTATATATTTTTTTGTTTTACAAGTAAATTATTACTTCTCCTTGGGTATTGAAATTATGAATACGACTTTAGTTATAAATTTTGTGATAATAAACGTACAGTTATCAATGGTTCCAAAATTCAAATTATACTAATCAAATTGTACTGTATTTATATTTGAATGTTTCAGGTTTTCTATAAAAAAAAATTAACCTAATATTTTATAATTCATTGTACTTATATTGCTAACTGCTAACGACCTCATCATACAACGATTTCATGACCAATTTAAAGATGTTATGGTAAATTCTCTACATGTAAATAAAAATGTATGATATCGAAAAATCCGGGACGGAGAAAGCTGGAACTAAGAAACAGAGTATCTTAACACTAAGTTCCTACAGTTCCCTGTGCTTACCCTGCCTACAGGATACAGCGTGAAGAAATAAAAAACAAAAAAAACGTATATAATAAATTGATATCCTTTTATCAGTCCATACGAATATAATAATCTCTTTATAATTCAATGATCTTAAAAGCTTTCGTTAAAGTCGTTTCTATGGAAGGGAAACGATAAAGCCTGACATTTATGTACAACTGTTAACATAATATGCCAACATTATAATTAAACCAATGCAATACATATTTTATTGTTCTGACATTCAAAATTTATGATAATTTATAAACTGTTTAATATTAAAATCGACGGCGGTAATACTTGAAACTTATAATTTAAACAATATAATACGAGTATGTTCGTTAAACGATCGAGTTATATTTTAAATATACCTGGGCTATGTTCAATAAGCTGTAAATATATTTTTATATTGAATGTCTTAAATTATATAAATATTAACGATTTTCGTGATAATTAAACATTTTAAATAATACAATTTAAACAAATTGATTAAAGTTGTTGAAGTATCGTTTGTTCATAAATTAGCTTCACAATTTATCCCAAGGGTAAGCAGAGGGAACCACAGCAACTATGGGAATCTAGTGTTAAGAAACTCCTTTTTCCGCTTTAACCATCATGTGTTGAGTAGCAGAACTCAACGTCACACTAGCCTAGTCAGCCAGAGGTAAGAAAAAATAAAATGAAATAATCTATTCTTCCCGAGCTGGAATCAAACCCACAAACCGTCGTACACAGGCAGGTATTGCGCTTCTACGCTACGATAGAGACAAGACGAGTGCTACGTAAAATTAACTTAACACTATGATTCTCTTTACTACACTTATTTATCGCAAAAATTATACATGAATAATTTAAAGTTAAACAAGCAATGTGCATCTGCTTGTTACACATTAAAGTAGATAAGGAATAGCACTTTGAATTCTGAGAAACAAGATTTTTTATATGAAATATGATAATATAGAGTCGTTAAACGTATTGAAAGTCCACTTAACGATAATATAACCAACTTGGTAACATATAAATTGCGATTTTAATAAAAGCTTCCGTAATAAGTATTAAATTATAATTTATTTAAATTTTTAACGCATTTTTCGCTTTAAATATGATTGTGTCTTTATGATATAAAGTAATAGAATAAAGATTAAGACATATATATTTTTATGTTAAGCCTAATCACTAAGGTGGCAAAAACTACACTACGTATGGGACCGGATGTTGCAATAAAAGTTACACTTTTTGTGCCTACAGTACACTTCTATATCTTAACTCTATAAAATATATTTAAAATACCAATCAATGTCAATTAGCCCGTGATATTAATGTAGAGCTTATTAGGGATGAAATAATTGTAATAAAATCGTTGAGATTATTTTTTCAAACAATAAATGATGTCACAAATTGACGCCTAATATTTATATAAATACATACATACGAGGACCGTCGTGGCGCCGAGGCTTAATTGTCTACCTGTAAACGCGACGGTTCGAGGGTTCGATTCCCACTCGTGGAAGATGGATTTATCTATTTTAATTTTGGAAACTAGGCAAAGCGCGTTAAATTCCGTCCACTCAACATGCAATGCCTCGAAAAAGGCGGAAAGCCCCCGCTTTCCGGTGAACGGAGAAAGCAGGGACTCAGCAATGGAGTGTGTTAACACTAGGTTCATATTTTTGCTGCAGTTCCTTCTGTCTACCCTGCAATATGCGGTATAAAGCGTGAAGCTAAAAAAATTTAAAACATACGCCTTGCATAATATATTTAAAAAAATTAACATACACAAGCAACTTTCGACAATAATTTATTATCATATTAAATAGCTGCCACAAATTATGTTGACATTATTTAATTAAAGTGTAATTCAAATAATTAAGCACTAAAAAAATTTTACGTAAATCACAAAATCGTAAGTCGCAAAAGGAGCAATTAGTGTTGTGCTAGTGTCGATAGTCTAGACGGATGTCGATAACATTCCGCACGGCACGACGTGACTGCACAGTGTAATGGTACAACCTCGTTCAAACATTCGTTAGGAGAAATTCAACTCTATTTTCATGGAGAGAAGGAGAACAGTGATGATTTTAAAAATTTGCAGGTGATCAAACGTGAGCTCGATTAAAAAATGTGATTTGTGGCTGACTCTTAGCGTGTTTTATTTTGCGAGGCGTGTACGTGACGGGCAGTCGAGAGACGTAAAAAGACGCCGCCGCATATGATTTAGATGAGAATTTTTACGCAATTTGAAAATTTTTGTCGGGCAATCCAATTTTGTAATATGTTACGCTGTAAGGTTTTTTTTTAAAGAAGTTTATACATTTTAATTTGGCATATAATATGGTAAGTAAAAATGTGAGAAATAATAAAATTTGATACAAACAATTACGTACTATTTTACTTCAAGATTTTAATTAAAGCTTAATTTTAAATTGTATTTGGCTTAAGCAATTAAATATTAAAAATCTAGATAAGAATTTTTAGAAATTACCTTAAACTAATATGGTATAGTGTATTTGTAGTTATTATTTAATTTATTTATTGCTAATTATGTTACGTTCTACTCGATAAAATACTTGTAAAGTAAAATACAAAAAATATATGTTCTTTTTATAAAAAAAAAAACTCAAATAAACAAATTTCAAAACCAACACTGTGTAGCTTCCATTCTATTCCCGTCATAATCATAATGTGCGCAACAAAAACACAACGATTAGCATCAAAGCGTCGTGATTGTCAGTCATCATTCACACCTGTCAGTGTCAAGAGACGGAGACGGGGCAACGGGTAGAGCGTTTTGTGCGGTGAATAAATCACTTTTGAAGTAATTTATGTTTATGCTCAGTGAGGTTTGCGTTTAGTGTCGATAGATTTTATTTATTAATTTACTACGAGTTAGGAATGTCTTCTATTTTATTCTGTATCAACTTTTATTGTAGTTGAATATTGTTGTGTTACGATTTGTAATAGAAATCTTTTATTTGTATATATTAATATTTTAAAACGATATTGGGTTGGGACTGTACGCTAAACGAAGCGTTTCAGCATTTATTTCTCTTACTAATTAGCTCAGTAAAAAAAATTATGTACTTTGTTTTCTCAATACAGATTCTTGATATTATTTTTTTAATGTTTACTGCATTAGTGTATATAAGTATATAGGTGTTTTCTCAGATTTTTTTGATGCACTTTATGCCATTCTCCACTTTACTTACAAGCAATTTATGTTGGTTAATTTAACGTCTAACTTTCGTGTCATTTAAACATATAAAGTAAATAATATTGTTAATATAAATAAAATTAACTCTCGTAGTTTATTACATACTCTACAATCCAGGAGTTACATAAGTATGAAATATAAAAATTTCAAACAAAAAAGCCATCGACAACACTCCACATGCCCTCATCACTCACGGCGAGTCATGTTTGACAAGGCGTGCGTCCACAAAAAGAGACGGTTAATAAACGCGATGACAGCTGACTTTGATGTGTCACACGCATTAATTAGGCAGGGAGGATTGATATGGGCAGAACATTAGAAATGGAAATTTATTTTTTCTTTATTAGTACGTCTAATTATAATGTAATATTTGATATTTCATTCAATACTTTCGTTTGGGCGTAAAATAAAAATTTTTAACTTACTATTTTAAGTAATTGGCAAAGTGTTTTTATCTTACTTCCAGTGTAATTACACAATGCACATCAATATTCAAGGGCAAAGCAATAAAATCTTCAAAAAGAACACTTTCCCTCTCAATATAAAATCTAAAATTTCTCCTCATACAAGAGACGTTTCCAAATAGTGTTTTTTTTTGCCAAATTTTTGGCTATCACCATATAAGGTATAACCTTTGAAGCATCAAACAAAATCAAATATTAAAACACATCTAAACACTTTGAATGTAAAAAGCAAACTATATACACGAGTAGCGGCATATCTGTATTCTTTTGAGCGGCCAATAAAATTGAAATGCGCGACCGTTCGAGCGTCAAGTCCATATGCAGTAAAGCAAACGGGACGCAATGGGGCGATGATTCCATTATTCTTTTTTTACAAGTTTTTAGTATTCCTCGATCGATCGATCGATATTATTATTATGGTTTTACTTTGAATTTAGTTTGTTAGCTACTCATTTTTCACTCGAAATCGAGACATTTTTTATTAAGTAGTAGAAATCAATTTAAGTACCACAATTCGTTTTAAAATATGTAATGAAATTAGTTCTTACCCCTGAGTGGGAATTGAACCTACTGACGATTTTACACATTTTTTTTACTTAGAGCCACACCACATAAGAAAGTGTTGAAATTAACAAATATAAAAACTTTAGTACAATTATTACAAATTTTATGGAATAAATAATGAGATGATCAAATTAAATAAAGCGGTGGCAATAGTCAGAACATAATATGTACTTAAATAATACAAAGTAATGCTTAATATATAAATTAAGAATTAAAAACCATTATTAAACAAATAAGAGTAAAAGAAAGTTAAATAAATGAATTATTACAAAACAGTGATCCATTTCTTTAAAATAGTAAAACAAAATCTAAATAGACTATTAATAATACAAAAAAAAGCCTACAGAACCACTGTTTGTAAAACGATTAAAGCTAGCCGACTTTTTCTACCTCTATTGTGCTTTGATTTATGCGTCGTCACGTATATATCGAATGGGCGGGGGGTCCCTCTGTCTGTATGTATGAAGATGAAAAACATGACGGCTGCCTTATTAAGTGATGAGATGGACGAGTTACGATATCATAATGTAAGGTTAAATGGTGTTAAGAAATTATATTTTGTTTATTAGAAGGAAGGTTATAAGCGATATACACGCAATAGTTATGACTTCGAATCCAATTTGGGGGAGGAGGAATTATTTTAATTTTCAAGTTTTAAGAATAAAGTGCGAATGATTGGGAAAAGAGAAACAGCGTCAAAGCAAAAAATAACCAATTTGCTTTCTATACGTTCAGCTTATTTTTGTCAGACGAAACTCAACGCAGCAATACATATATCTTGTAGAGAGAAGAATTGAAAAAAAAATAAGACAATTAATGTCTCCAATGGAAGTGAACCCTTACCCATCGCCTTTACAGTTTGAGTCTCTTACTGTCTGATCTCTACTTGACGATACACACAACAACACGTAACTCAACTCAAGAACAAACTCACACAACTCTCCACCCATTCTAGAAACTATTTGTCATTGAATAGTAGAATTTCACACTGTTCTCTGAATTCATTGTATCAAATAAATAATATACTTATAATATTTCCAATTTAACTCTTTATTTTTTACAACGCAGAATTAGTTCTTCCCCGAGAACAATAAGTTCTCCGAAAACGAAGAACAAGTTCTTCTTCACATAGAGAATTATACTTACAACCTCGCTTACTTGACTGACTGTAGTCGATGGCATCATAAAAATAATGATTAATCTAAGCTACATTTGAAAGGTGGTTATTAGAACTTAATTTATATAATTAAATGCAAATTAAACGTCGCACGTAATCTATGTAGGTGATCGCCATTCATATTTCTATACCGTTAATTACACGTTTAAAATTTTAATTACTACAGAAAGCGTGTTAAATCTACTCGTTACGTGCCCTTGTATGGAAATGTATGGACAGGTAGACATTAATAATATTACAATGTTAATGTTAACTTTAGTGGAAGTGGTATAACTTTAACTTACTATATTTCAGAATATTGTATTCGCTATATTATGTATGTAATTCGCGTCCTAAATTATTATGATATTTACACACACACACACACATATATATATATATATATATATATATATATATATATATATATATATATATATATATATATATATATATATATATATATATATATATATATATATATATATATATATATATATACAGAGCGCGGAATTCACAGTAATTCAACATAAAATATCTCAAAAAAATAAAAAAACAGTGTATACCATCCCACTCTCTCTAGCTAACCTCTCAGTAATAAAAGTAAAGAAAAGAAACAAAAATATTGAATTTTCCAACTTACAGCACTTTTGTTTTGACACCCCCCATACCTCTACATTAACATGGTCATAATAGCGTCTATAAAACAATGCCAACAGTTCCCTGTCAAGATCACTAGATAACGTACGAAGTCGGTCGCTTTGACTCGTTAAAAACACCTTTCAAATTATGTTTAAAGAATTAAAACGTCTAAAATTACAAGTTACGGTGTCTTTTGTGTAAACTTTTAATATCATTTCAATGATTATTTAATTTTTTTTTATTTTTATTTTTATTTTTATTTTTTTTTAGCTTCACGCTTTATCCCGCACAAGGCAGGGTAGGCAGAGGGAACTGCAGGGACCGTGGGAACCCAGTGTTAAGACACTTCGTTGCTCAGTCCCTGCTTTCTCCGTCCCCGCTTTCCGCCGTTTTCGAGGCATTGCGTGTTGAGTGGCGGAACTCAACGCCGCGCTTTGCCTAGTTTGCCAGAGCGAAGAAAATGGAAATAGAAAAATCCATCTTCTCCGACTGGGGATCGAACCCAGAAACCGTCGCGTTACAGGCAGACGTTGCGCCTCTGCGCCACGACGGTCCTCATTATTTCATTAGGAAAGTTCTATAATGTTCAAAGAACGTATACCGTGCATAACTTAGCTAGGGTCGGTATTTAAGTAAAGCATTTTCTATGTAATTTTATATTTTAAGACAATGTGTAGCAGGACTCTGTGGCGCGATCTGGTTCTCTATTAAGAAGCCTGAACTAGGATATGTAATAAGAATAATAATTCATTTTTCTCAGGTGAGAATTGAACCTAACCTGTCATAATTAATATCAAGATTGGCGTTGTACCATGACACCAATACGATGTCTCAAAAATCGAGCGGAATGTGTTAGCAAAATACGGGAAAATTGCAAAACAATTATTTTTAATATAAAACATGAAGATGAATGTAATATTTTCTTTTTACAGTTAGAAGCAGTTTTGTGTAGCCAATTTATTTGTAACTATTATTATTACTTAAAGTTCGTCCGTCCTCCGTCCCCACTTTCCGCCACTTTTGAGGCATTGCTTGTTGAGTGTGGCACTCAACGCCGCGCTTTGCCTAGTTTCCAGAGCGAAGAAAATGGAAATAGAAAAATTCATCTTCCCCAAGCGGGAAGCGAACTCACAAACCGTCGCGTTTACAGGCAGACGCTTACGCCTCTGCGCCACGACGGCCCTTGACACACAGATAAGGTGTAAATAATACATATAAAGTATTTAAATAGATAAAATTGAATATATGTCAAAAATATATACAAAATCAATACTACGCTATAAAATATCTAAATAATAATATAACTATAAACAAAAACATACGTAAATACAAATTCATACATTCAATAATATATACAGAAATATATGTAGATTAAGTAATTATTAAAAGAACAACCTATTAATTTACTTATTATGATTTATTTTAATACTTCACTTTAAAACAACAGATAAGGTATATGTAGAGATTGCATATAGGGAGATAAAAATCTTAATTTCATCCCACGGTAATTATATATTATTATTTAATTTATCAAAATATTCCTTTATAACTTTAAATTATTATTAAATTTTCCCAAAACTAATTTTAAATTTTAATCAAGAACAGAAGTTTTTATACTTAAAATTTAATAAGTGTAATTTTAAAAGTATATTTTTTATTATATTATCTATAAGGTATTCAAATAAATTCGCTTAGTTATTTTGAAATCATTTTTATACTTATTAATGTTTTATTTTAAAGAAATTATTTTAAAGAATTTTAATAAAGCGGGGACGGAGAAAGCAGGGACTAAGCAACGGAGTGTCTTAACACTAGGTTCCCACAGTCCCTGCAGTTCCCTCTGCCTACCCTGCCATGTGCGGGATAAAGCGTGAAGCTAAAAAAAATTAATAAATCGATTATTTGTTATCATTTTTGAATTCAAATTCATGTAATCATGTAAAATCTCTACGTAAAGCTTGAATTAAAAATTTTAATATACTTATCTAACTGTTACTTAGTAATTTTTTGTTCACCGAATTAAAAATGTCATGGAGAATTTTAGATAATTTGTAACATTAAACTAAAAAAAACACAGCCTGGCTATATTTTATACGCCAATAATTCTAAATAGGACCCAATATAATTGTGGTACTAAATAAATAACCTTAAAATTATTACTCTGAAAGTCTAGCAATTTTTTGTTGGCTTCACGCTTTGTTCTGCTGATATAAAGGTCGGCAGATGGAACCGCAAGAATCTAGGTAGTACCTAATTTTAAGACACCCCGTTTCCCGCTTTCCGCGCTTTCGAGACATTGTCTGTTGGGTGATGCAACTTAACGCTCCGACGAGGAAATGGAATTGAAATAATTTATGGAGGATAAGTACATAATTTTAATTCTATCTCCTAGTGAGAATTGAAGATTATTATATATTATTATTAGGTGTAGAATTTAGTGGGTTCAATTCCTAATAGGGAATTTTTCTATTACCATTTTCTTCGCTCTGGACACTAGACAAAGCGCGGTGTTGAGTTCCGCTACTCAACACGCAATGCCTCAAAAAAGGCGAAAAGAAGGGACGGGGAAAGCAGGGTCTTAACACAATAGTTCCTGCAGTTCCCTCTGCCTACCCTGCCATGTGCGGCATAAAGCATGAAGATTTTAAAAAAAATGATCCCAACACTTCGTTTTCTACTTCATATCAAAACAAATCCATCCAAACCAACCATCCATTATAGATACAACGCAGATTACATCACTCATAAAACAATTTACAACTTAATTGTACACAGCATATTATTTTTATAGATGATAATTATTATGTTCAAAGTATGGGTGGGTAATGGACGTGCCAAATTCATACTAAATACGTGACGGATGAGCGAGAGATATTTCATACACACGCGATGTATTGATTCATCTATTAATTACACATTTTTCCTATAATTTAATTAACCTCAACTTTTGTATACATTTATATTTCATTTTATGAAGATTTACTTTTTTAATTTCTTCTTTATTAGAGAATGTTTTTTCTAATAAAACTATAGATTATTACTATTGTAAGACTGCTTTCTTGGTGCGATTAAATTTTTGTTGTTATATTATCTGTATCATTTATGACAATGTATATGGAAATTGGCACACCTTTGTAACAATAGATGGGTTTAATGTTACCAGATCAAAAATTAAAATCATTATTTTTTTCTACTTGAAAAGGTCTGTTTCTGTGCTGCTAATATAAGCTTATTTTTTATTTGAAATATATATTTTATACAATTTATTTAAAAATATTGCAACATTGGAAGCTAATCACAATTCTAAATGACTGAGAACGGTTTCGACCCACCGCCCTCAATCAAAATTATTCGCAACTGCAATTACATAAGTCTATAAAAATACAATTTAACGATGATTTTAGTTAATTAGCTGGGTAGCAATAATTACGTGGCAATTTAAAAGCGTACGCTCAGTTTACTTTGGAAGATAAAGATTCAAAAAATACTGTGTATGTCTGTATATAACGTTTTTCTAACTGGCAGAGTAAGCAAGGCTGTTTTGAAATACATATTTTGCGAAATAAAACTTTCACTTATGAGAAGGACTATTTTAGGGGAATGATCAAAACGCTCTTTAAGACACGTATTTAACGCTCACCACCAATCACTTAAGAGAACAAAGTTGTTCTCTTCTTAAATACATTCAAAGTGATTCTACATTTTTTAGTTTTTTTATACTATTGGTTGGCAAACGAGCAGAAGGGCCACCAGATGTTCAGTGGACACCTTCGAACTTAGAAAGCTAGACTGTGCTGTAATAGATCATCAGGAGGTATTCCACATAATTCTCCTGGACGTTGACGAAAGAAGGATTTTAAAGAAAAAAAATAATGCAAACAGAGTTGTAAGTAAAAACTAGTGCAATATAATTGTATGTTTGAATAAATTGGTTCTTATTGACGTAATGACCTCTGAAGTCACTGTCATATCATTCAACTTCAAAATTGTTCTCTTAAAAAGTTATACCGAAATAAATTTAAGTTCCGTTTCAGTACGATATGCAAATTATATTCGAAATGTTGACAGTTCCGTAAACAGCTTTAAAATTATTGTAAATTTTAATACTTTGTTGGCTTAGGATTTTGAGTATCTTTATAGATTGGTCTTGAAAAATTATTGATATTTTCTGTATGGTTTAGAAAAGGAAAGACCTAGATTTTAAAGACAATGAGGCACTTTTAACGGATATTATAATTTGCCTTATAAGACCACGCGCCATACATATATATAATGTCCTGAAGGAACACCTTTGAGTCTCGCTATGGTCATTTATATAGGTTTTCGATATTTCTCTGATATTTCTCTTTTCAAATGATTTCGTTAGTTTTTAAACTATAAAAGTATTTTTAATAACGCATATTCTTACGCAAGTATGGAGAATCCATATAGCACATATCTACATAGCACCTGACAGATATTAGAGTCTACATAAGAACCCAAACAGTTTAACGAGGAAAATCTACATTTTTTTGACACTTGAAATTATTGCAATATGAAAATGATTTCATGAAATATACACTATATTTGTTATAAAGGATAAGAATAAAATAAATAAAATTTAATTTCTATGAGAACATAAACTTCATGAAATCGTATACAAAATTAGAGGGCTTCACAAATTACACGTATTATGTTCTTACTTTGGAAATAATGAAGCAATAACTATAATAGATGTATCTATTGTTTTTGATACAACACAATTGAATGGTAAAGTTCAATTGGCTCAGTCAAGGTTAATAGATAGGACGGTTGAATGGATTGTAATAGGTTTTATACATATGTATTTATATATATATAAACATACATATATAAATATATTAGCTTTGTCCACGTGGATAAATCGGCGAATGGACGGCGTGAATCGAAAAAGACGGAAAGCGGGGAAGAAAAAAGCAGGGATTAAGTAACGGAGTGTGTTAACACTAAGTTCATATAGTTCCTGCAGTTCCCTTTACCTTGCAATATGCAGGATAAAGCGTGAAGCTATATATATATACATATATACATACATATATATATATATATATATATATATATATATATATATATATATATATATATATATATATATATATATATATATATATATATATATATATATATATATATATATATATATATATATATATATATATATATATATATATATATATATATATATATATATATATATATATATATATATATATATATATATATATATATATATATATATATATATATATATATATATATATATATATATATATATATATATATATATATATATATATATATATATGTATATATATATTCATTGCAGTATTCAATCAGTATTAACGTCAGTGTGCGGAACACTCGTTTAGCTCGTCTGAAGACTGTACGTAGTGGAACAGACAGTAGCCGGTTATCGCGCCATCGCGACGCGATGACGACATTTCACTGTAATATACGAGTGTGACGTTGTAATACTGTGGATGTGGTATTAATTTTATGTTATTTTTGTATTATTATTAATTGAATTCATTAAAATGAACTCTAAATTCCACTTCAAGTATTTTAGACTGTATTGTTTAAAAAATGGTAGAAAATATAAAACTAGGATAGACAAATTTGAGATGAGAAACTTATGATACAAGTTTTTACTGCTTGTCGCATTAGCAAATATAATTCATAGTTTTAAACTATATAAAATATGCTTTCACTTAACTGATCATTAATGTTACAATATACACATATCGTACTTATATAACATATACATATATGTCATAGTGTTTATAATAAATATATCATTTATACTTACATATACCACATATTTTCATTTTTCTTGGCTTTGGCTATACAAAATACACTATCTTTAATGGCAAAAATCTATGAATACGAGTATACAATTTTTCGTTTATATTGCAAGTAGTATTCTCTCTCAGGAAGGGCCCAACTGTATTTCAAATATACAGGGTGTGGATGTTACTGCGACCTTCATTTAAAGCATAGTATTAACTTGGCAAAACTATAAAACAAGTAAAATTTTCAAAAATAAAAAAAAAATTTTTCAAACAACATAAATAATTATTGTTCCAAAATAAAAAGTCATGTCAAGTATGACGCAAGCGTACACTACCCTGTGAGAGCGGGAAAGAGATATATTCCTTTCTCATTAGGTTATTTTTTTCAATGAAAGGTGACAGATTGACAACGTTTGATAATATTTTTGTTGACTACCTCACGCGTTACACAGCATGTATAAATATCGTGAAATGGGAAAAATGATTCTGTGCCTAAACTATTGATAACTGTAAATTAGTTTTTTGTGTATAGCCTTGAAATATTTTCCCCTATAAGTAGTTTTGATAACGGCCGCCGTGTCAGATACACCTGTATAAATCAACATATACAGTAACAAAATTTCACAAAGTGTCATAGTGTAAAATTAAACAAACATAAAAAAATAAATCTTTCGACACTTGAATATGAAATCAATATATGAATTGTAAGCATAAATAATGTACGGAACTCTGATACAAGTCACGTTGAAAAGTTGGCTGCCATTTATCGTGGTTTCGAGCGACGATGGTGTTATAAATTTACAGTATGTAAGATGGATGTGGCATGTTTTTGTGATAGTTTTTTTTTTAATAAAATTATATTTATGAATTATATTAAAAATGTTTCAAATTAAAATTAATTAGTATATTTGATATTGATACTAAATTGGTCTACTTCAGTAAAATATTCCGATTTAACATATTCATGAATAAACATAGATGTTATTAGATTTAGATTGTTAATATGCAATATATTTAAAACATAACATAATGTAAAGAAAAAAGCTTTTCCGCACTGTCTTAAGCTGAATTAAGCTGCATTGAGTCATCATTTTTGGGGTATATGAATCCACAACTATTAATAACAAATAATATATATAACAAAGCATATAGCAAAATCAAATCATGATTTAAACATTACCACCTCCATTCAACAGCATATACGAACCAACGTACCTGTCACATAAATCAAGATGTAGGCGATAACAAGCCACTCATAAAGGCAACAACGGGAACGGTTTTACGATTCATAATTGTACTTTATTAAATAACAGCTTGCATTTTAATGTTATATGTTCGTACTTGGTAGTTGGTAGTTGGTATGAATCTGGAAAAAAGATTGATTTAAATCTGCTATAACTATATAGTGTTGGTGACTTTCCTTGGTTTTAGATTATTTTATGTGAAGCGTTGTTTTTACTTAGGATTATACAGAATAATAAATTTTGGAAGATAAAGATCTATTTTTGAGGATCGTCGAGGTGCAGAGATGAAGCGTTTGCATATAAAGGCGACGGTTTGTGGGTTCGATTCCCACGTTTTTTTCCATTTTCTTCGCCCTGGCAACTAGAATAGTGTAGTGTTGAGTTTCGCCCAACATCTTGAAAGGCGTAATGTGGGGAACGGAGTATCTTAATACTAGGTTCCCACGGTTTTTGTCCCATACTCTTTTTCCTCCATTGCGCAATGAATGGGACAAAGTGTGAAACTAAAATAATATAAAAATTAAAATAAAATATTAATTTATAAATTGCTTCATAATTAATTGTTGTGTTATAGATTTTTTGTTTATTTGTAAAGGTGTGAATTTAACGTACCCGATTCTACAGCTTGTTAGAGGTGACAGTTTGAAGAAATACCTGAAGAAGTATTTATCATAAACCCAATAAATAATATATTAAGCATAATACAAAAAAAATTGCGGTGACCAATGAAAAGATTTCGCTTTTTACCTTATACGTATAGGATATAGAAAGTCACGCGGCGTAACTTAACGCCACGATCGTTTAAGTCTGGAAAAGTTGAATAATTTAAATACATTGAAATATGACTTTCTGCTAATTTGCAAAATGTGCAATTTATTTGCTTATTCGGAGAATGGAGAATATTATGAACATTCTTCAGACACTATCGTTCTAATTTTAAATATCTCCAAATAAACTATTAAACCTTATTTACTTATTGGTTAGTCATATAGGTACAGTTTATTATTAAAAAAACAATAATTAGGGAACAACGTGTCTTACTAACTTCTCTCCATTTACTCTCGTATATGAAAATAATATGGAAAATATAAAAATGGAATGGAAATGGGAAAATAGTAATAAAAATAGTTCACATTGGTTAAAATTATTTTTTTTTAATACAGCAAATTGCACATAAATATATAGCAAAACAAATATATAGCCACTAATTGTAGGTTTTGTATAGTATAAATGAGGGCTGAAATTAACGAAGCGTTTCTTTTGCAATAACGTATAATATACGAGGTATATATATATATATATATATATATATATATATATATATATATATATATATATATATATATATATATATATATATATATATATATATATATATATATATATATATATATATATATATATATATATATATATATATATATATATATATATATATATATATATATATATATATATATATATATATATATATATATATATATATATATATATATATATATATATATATATATATATATATATATATATATATATATATATATATAATGTGTGTGTGAGTAAATATACTTTTAAGTTGTCCCAAGTGTTGCTTAACTACAGCTTCTATTGTTTCGCTAACTATTTTATTATAATAAAAACATACAAAGTGTAATTATCAATATAAAAATTCTTGGTATATATGTTACTAAGAATTACGTATATTAATATTAACATTGCATAATGAAACGTTATTTAATTAGTTAATAAATACAAATAACATATTAAACGGTTTCCGGTCATAAATTACGATCTTCACGCATCGTAAATTATCATTATGAAAAATATTGTTTTTTTTTTTGTAAAATTGCTTAATTATTATCATGATAGTGTTGTGACGTCTAGATCTAGATTTCGGAGTATTCTTTTTTAATTATATAATTAAGTAATATTAAAATGAAAAGTACATTTGATATAATAATAAACTTTTTTCCTACTCCGTTCTTCTATTAAATACGTTAGAGTTCAACGCCGCGCCTTGTATAAAAGAACTAAAAATGTTGAACTGACTCTACTTGTCTATTTTCTTGTCTTACCATTCAAAATATAAGTGACTTACACTAAAATATGTTGGCAAACGATTTTTGTCTTAAATCTGAACCATCTTTTAACTATTAGGCTTATACACTAATTAAAATTTATGCAAAATTTTCAGTTCAAATTACTTTTTTAGTTATATTACTTAAATCCATAAATATGTGAAAATAAAAATAAATGTTGCCTATTTTTTAACTAAAAAAATTAATTAACAAATTTATTACAAAACAAAAAATGTTCACCGCAACTGTTCAAAACAACAACTCAAATAACACTTCAAGGCACGCACACAACAACATTGTGTACATACACGTATTTAACACACGGACTCCTCTCTCGAGAGTCATAACTCGGAGTCGCGTGACGTTGGCTATTATTTTTAAATTATTTATGGTACAATGAAATAATTCACGTATGCTAATGCCGCGATGAATGGCGGCTTATCACGTTATATTGGATGTATATTAATTACTACCTAGTAGAGGATCGTAAATAATGATCGATTGGAAATATTTTCCTTCATCTGCTTATAGTGTCGATTGATTTAACCAAGATATATATATATATATATATATATATATATATATATATATATATATATATATATATATATATATATATATATATATATATATATATATATATATATATATATATATATATATATATATATATATATATATATATATATATATTTATATATATATATATATATATATATATATATATATATATATATATATATATATATATATATATATATATATATATATATATATATATATATATATATATATATATATATAGGGCAAAAAGTGAAGATTAGTGTTTATTTTAGCATTAGGTCAAATAGTACCTAGTGTTAAGATACAGCTCTCCATTTTAGGTAAGATACAACTTAACGGTATGCGGGAAAGAACTGTTAGACAAACGACTCTATTACATGATCTTACTTAAAAGAGTATTTGTATATATCTTTGCTACTTTTACATAGTTTTATATAGAATGGAAGACAGGAAGATTTATTTAAACTATTAACTGCATAGATTACAATATTATTAAATTATTTAATTTATAACATTATAAACGATATATAAGTAGAGCAGATACTAATTATTTATTATATCTATACATATTTTAATTGTCTCTTAACATATAAATCTCCAAATCAATTAAAAATTAAATAATCCAAAGGTAAAACAAAAGCAAATACCCCATATTTACAAAACGGTAGAACAAAAGGCCCACCAATCATTCGCAAGTAAAACCATCAAGTACCAGAGGCAGTGACAGTGGTACAAACGGCGATATAAATCAGGCCCGCTCGCGTGCAGGTGTTGCACTACACACCTCGGTGATATATTGACGCAAAGAGCTCTGTCATTCTTTTGTATATACAGATGCAACAGAATGCTTGTGTAGTGACACGACTCTCTCTCTCGTAAGTTAGTAGAGAAGTAATATTATAAGTTATTTCTCTGTTGTTTAATCATCTATTGGTAGTAAAGTGTGGAGTGTTTTAACACTAAATTCGCTGTTTATTACAAAATATTATAATACAGACTTAAACGTGGACGTCAATGCATCAATAATCTTATTGGAGGTCAATAGAAGATACGTACTGACAAAAATGACAAATTTAATTTGCGAGTGTGTTCACTAGTTTTGTATGAAGTTAAACACTTTGTTTTACTGTTAACGTGATAAATAACCAATTTTAAGACTTTTTCTCTACTTGTGTAATTTAAAATTCTACAAAAACCTTAACGACTGATTGACAAATACATGCACAACAAAGCAAACATACGAGTCTTCTTTTTCTTTTGAGCTATGAAAGTTTAAAAAAGGCCAAGAACGTTATATGTCCCATCTTATTCTGCACATTAGTAAGTAAATAAAACATAAAAATCACCAAAATATTTTTTACATTTCAATTGTGTAAGATACACATACACAAACATTACACGAACACAAAAAAATAAATACAAAACATTCCGTATCTGCACGTTTTAGTCTTTGATAAAATATTGCCGCCATCTTGCATTGCGGATTAATTGAAACGTCTGGTATTAGGCGAGGCGATTTTAATTTTTAATTATTTATTGCCATCAGATGTTATTTATTGTTGTTAATTATTTATAACGAATAATGGCATTTTTCATATATTATGTAAGCTAATAAAATGCCATCGTGGCGCAGTGGTGTAGCGTCAGACTGTAAGACGGTAACATGTTTAATTTCCATTCAAAGAAGATAGAGCGCGGCGTTGAGTTACGCATTTGAACACGTAATGCATTAAGCCTAAAATGACTGAGTGTTTAGGCAAGCTTACAAAAGCATATAGCTATATGTTGTATTCTTGTTTTTTATATACATATAAATACTCAATGTCATATTTAGAGTTTCGAATGTAAGTCTGGGAAAATAATATATAATATATAATATATTAATATAATATAAATAATGTATTGAAATACTCTGTTTTTCGTTTTTTTTTCTAAATTTTTAAATTTGGAAATGGAAATGAAGGCTGTACTTTGATATACATATTAGAATAAATAAATGAGATAGTTAATTGATTAAACTTTTTCATTTATTTATATACACATAAAAAACTACACGACTATAACAATAATGATTAAATAAAATAAAAATTGCTTATAAACATTATATTTAAAGTATATTATAAAAATAAGGACTTCATTTTTAATAAAAAAGCAAATTATAAATTTGTCGTAAAAACAATTTTCAAAAGCTTCAAATTTTACATTATAATAATTAATTCTTGGAAATGCTAAATCTAATTCTAAATTGAATTATTATAAATGAAAATGGGTTGCGAGAATTACATATTTTAAAATGCAATTTAAATATTTAAATTAACTACCGTGCATGATTATTGCTTAAACGTTTTTACAAATATATTGTTAAAATATGTTAAAATTGTTGCTTTTTATGTATGACGGTCACGGCTCTATTGTAAAAGGTTCGTTTTTTTTATATCTTGACTCTTTTTACTTATAGTATTTAGAGAAGATTTAATATTAAGAAGCGTCTTAAATAATTTTTCGCATAATTTCCAGAAGAACGTTTTTTTAGGTTAACACTTTCGCTCATAGCAGGGTAGGCAGAGAGAACTGCAGGAACTGTGGGATCCTAGTGTTAAGACACTCCGTTCGCCACCCGAGAGATCGTCGTGGCGCAAAGGTTGAAACCTTTGCAGCTCTGCCTGTAAACGCAACAGTTTATGGGTTCAGTTCCCACTTGAGAAATATGAATCATTAGGAAAGTGCGGCGTTGAGTTCTGCCACTCAACATACAATACGTCTCAAATAAGCGAATGCAAACTGGTGAGATAATAAATTAAATACTGAATTCATTTCCTCGAAGTTTACATCAATATGTAGGAATTCTATATCTAGGTTACAACTAGAAATATCTAAGTAGGAGGAGGGCAAATATATTATCAGTTATAGTGGTAGCGCTTGCGAGGTTCATAAGAGGACGCAGGTTCAAATTCATTCATAAAATTTTTATATGTTTTTAAAGTATTTTTTTATGTTTCGTCAACGCCTTATCAACAGAAAAAATAATGAATTTATAATTTTCATCTGTTTCATCCATTAATGTTTTGCCTTAGTCTATAACAATATGTATAAAGTCTTATCGATAATTATTATCAAAATAAAAATTAAAAAGAAATAATAATAATAATTTAATCAATATTTAATAAATGTTGAACATCTCTGTATTATTATTAACACCCACTTAAATATAGTTAATAAAATACTCTACTCTACAACGTAATGCATAAATCATTTGAAAACGATCAAATTTGAACCTTATGACTTTGTAAATTAAAATTCAAAATCATTTAACGTTATTTTGACATGTAATAATAATAAATTATAACTTAACCTACTGTAACGAAGCGGCTTTCAACCTTTGGCCATTTATTTATGTTTTAGGGCAAATAAGGTGAAGCTGTAAAATAGTGTTTATGACACGGCCTTGTTACTTATACTATGAATGATAGACTGGCTGCTTGTGAAAATGTTTTTTTGTAATATAAACTTTATATTGAAAAAACTTTTTTATATTCTGTAATTTGTGTATATAGTATCTGTTATATTTACATAGTGTCATAAATTACAAATAAAAAAAGCTATCAACTTTATATTCTGAGACAAAACTTTTTTATTTTCTTTATTGTAATTTTATTATCTGTAACATACAGGCTGTACATTAAATTTTTCTAGCATTATATTGAAAGGTAGACTTTCACTCTTAATCAGCATTATATCTTAAAAATACTTTTAAGTACAAATAATCTAATAAAATGTTACAAAACGAAAAAAACTAATTAATTATTAACCTTCTATTGCATGACTGATGAATTACTAAATATAAAATTATCACTTAGAAATATTAGATCCTAAGCCTTAATACAAAGGAATAAAGTTGATTTCAGCACTGTATTTTAATAATGTATGAACATATGTGTGTTAATTAGCACTAACAATGAATATTGACTACAAAAATTACGTCCATACAACGTTTATTTGTATTTTACGAAAAATTATTATAATTAACGATATTTACTTTTTACGGCTTTACAATGTTATATTATGGAAATATATGCGAAGGGGGATAGAGCGAAGGTAGTGGGTTCAATATCTACTGGGGCATTGAATTATTTTTAGTTCTGTGAAAGCTAATCAAAGTTTTAAGTTCCGCTATAGAATGGTTTATAATTCAAACAGAAAAGTTTATAGACTTTTTTATTAGTATTTCATACAAATTGATTTGTAAATATTTCATTTATTTATGGCTTTATAAGTATTTATATTTCTATTGTAAGTACCTAGAAAAAATTTAAACTTGTTATATTTTATGAACAAACCCATATAAATAAAGCTGTTTTCACTAACAAAATTGCTTTTGGACAAGCGTCCATAAAAAATTCTAAGAGACGATGAATCAATTTCTTATTTTCTATCCAATTATATTTATTGCTTGCCACATGATATTGATTAATACTTTATGACGATAGACACGAACAAATGTTAAACAAATCGTTAAAAAGTTAACAGGTTTTTAATAGTATGTACGACTTTACAGTTTTATAGTTGAGACTTAATTGACTAAAAACTATTATAGGTCTAAGATTTTCTTAAACAATTATGTCAAGAGTTGTTTTTTTTGTGAATGTTATCCTTGACTGGGTAAAAAAAATATAAATGTACCAAGAATATTATAAAATATCATATCGTCGGACAGAGGTGCGATGTCTGTTCAATTACATGTTGGGGAAGATAGATTTTTTTTATTTCTATTTTCTGCGCTATGCTAATTAAGCAAACACGGCGTTGATTTCCACCACTGAACAAGCAATTCCTAGAAAGGTGGAAAGCGGAAGACGCAGTGTTCTAAAACTAGGTTTCCATGGTTCCTGCGGATCTCTCTGCCTATCCTGCTATGACCGGGAAAATAAAGATTATGCGTGAAGTTAAAGATAGATTAAGGACTGGTTTGGAGCAAAGTCTTCACGTCCGCCTTTAAGCGCGACGGTTTGTAGGTTCGATTTTCATATATATATATATATATATATATATATATATATATATATATATATATATATATATATATATATATATATATATATATATATATATATATATATATATATATATATATATATATATATATATATATATATATATATATATATATATATATATATATATATATATATATATATATATATATATATATATATATATATATATATATATATATATATATATATATATAAATATATATATATATATATATATATATATATATATATATATATATATATATATATATATATATATATATATATATATATATATATATATATATATATATATATATATATATATATATATATATATACTATAAATTTGCGACTTACTTTCGTTATACGAAATCTGTACTGCTATACTGATATTATGAAGCTGAAGAGTTTTTTTTATATATATATATATATATATATATATATATATATATATATATATATATATATATATATATATATATATATATATATATATATATATATATATATATATATATATATATATATATATATATATATATATATATATATATATAGCAGTACAGATTTCGTAAAACGAAAGTAAGTCGCAAATTTATAGTCAAAATTAAATAAATCTCCAAGACAATTTTATAGATTACAAAGTTGTATTTGGGACAAAGCCGTTCATTTATTAAATTTAACGACTGTTTTTTATTCATTTATCATGTTTATGAGCCATTATTTAAGTTGAATGTGTTTTCAATTTATATGAAGATTGTTATTTGTTTGCTTTATATTTATTTTTTTACGTATTTCTGCATTAAGTTTTTAGGCAATACATAGTGACAGGACTCTACGTTTTTCGTTTATCAATATACATTTTATAGTGAATTAATATTCTCTAAGATAAATTAAAGTGTTATTTGTACAATATTATTTAAAATATTGTTTCAATTTTATAGCATAATCCAATTTTTGTTAAATTAGTGTATATAGGTACAGGTAGGTAGGTACAATAGAAACAATATTTCAAATTAACTTATTGACACATATGTATATATTTTAATAAATTAGAGAAAGAAATCTTAAATATCCACATATACTCGTATTTTTTGCATATGTATTTTTTGATATTACTTATATTATGTGGAAAATATCAAAAATGTTTGCATTTGAAAAACATAAATAACGATATGCGCTTGTTAATTCAACAATTTTGTATAACGCTAATAAATAAACTACACTTGTGATCATTTAAATAGCATTTACATATATTTATAGAAAAAAATACGTTAAATTTATCAACACAGGAAATAGATACTAAAATGTGTTGAAATTGCACATTTCTTGAAGGACATTGTAATTACTACAGTTTTTGTTATATTCTACAAGTAAATTTGATAAGTTACAAGTAATACTAACTAGATATATCCAGAAATAATACTATAGTGGCTAAGCAACTTGTGGGCTAAGGATATATTTACCTAAGATAAATTTGTTTTATGTTTTCATATATTTTTAGGTAATTAATAAAATTTAGTAATTGATTTATGATTATGTAAGGGAAGATCTCTCTCGAAAACACACTATCAAAGATACTGGGGGAAGATTACTTAGAAAGCTTGAGTACACCCCAGAGAAAATATATGAAAAGGTTATTGACAATGGATGAGGTAGCTGTAGAGTTAGGGATCACAGCATTCGGCGCTCTGGTCTCTCTGATTACTCCGCTAGGGATAAAGCGTGAAGATATGTATGTATATATGAATTATATTTTTGTAGTTTTACAGAACATTAAGGGCAGCGTTGGGTACTTTGGCCTAAAACACAATCACTTACATTGACCAGAATTTAGAGTTATCTCAGTCCTACTCACTCATGCACGGGCAAATATACTTGAAACTCATTGCAAAGTAATATTTCTACATACTTTACGTTGTTGCATTGTTCAAAGTAAATTGCCATATTATGTAAATACAAGCGAGAATATTAATGCCATTTCAAGATAAACAGTAACATTATAATAATGAATTAATAAGAAAAATACATATATTTTATAGTTAAACGTCTGATCGAACGATAAAGAGTAATTATGAGTAATAAATTTTAAGCTTGAACGCTACTTAATTTATGTAGATGGTCGTTGTAGCACAGTCAAAGTTGGTAGTTGATTATTTTATAATATATGTATATATATATATATATATATATATATATATATATATATATATATATATATATATATATATATATATATATATATATATATATATATATATATATATATATATATATATATATATATACAAATTATTATATATTTTTTAATATACTTCATATAATATTAAGGTGGCTGGTAAAGAGAAGAGAACAATTGCGTAGGTCAACTTAACACCCACGTTCGAACTTTGGCCAACAAATTGGGTCTATAGCACAATCTGCGTCCAAAAAAGTATCAGTTCTTTCAAAGATTCGGCAGTACATCAGCTCTGAAGATCTGCTTAATCTTTGCACTGCTCAAGTTCGATCTTTCATGGAGTACTGCAGTCACCTCTTGGATGATGCAGCCAAATATCATCTGCAGGCTGAACCCTGAAGCCTTTAAGAGTAGAGTGAACAGGTTTCTTCTGGACAGGCGTGTACCACCTTCGTCTGCATCTACACTTTCCATCAGGTGAGATGGAAGACAAACGCCTGTTCCATAATAACTATTAAAAAAAAGTTTTTTCAATCAGTCATTTATTTATACTTATTTATATATATCATGTAAGTAGGTGACGTAATTACTATCTAAGCTTATACATCACTATACAAAAGTTTTTTTTTATTATAGTATGGGATCTGTCTGTATGCTTGTCAACGTGACGGTTTGTAGGTTCGATTTCCAGTCAGGAGGACAGATTACTTCATTTCCATATCCTTCACTCTGGCAACAAGGTATGCAGGTATATAACGGTGTTGAGTTCCAATAATGCTTTGTATTGCTTCGAAAGGCGGTAAACGGGGAACAGAGTCTTACCAATAGTTTAGCGAAATAAATCGTGAGGTAAAAAAGTCTTCACGTAGACGCTATACTAATATTATACCTGAATAACTAAAACTAATAAATAAAATTTAAAACGAAATTAATGACTATTGTTGAGCATCTAAAATATTTCTATTAAAGTTAAGAAATTTAAAATAATTAGGAAATATTGTGAAATAGAAAGAACCTAATATTACAAAGCTATTTTAAACCGAACCCCAAGTAAAATATACTCGTGTAACCATACGTTGATTAATATGCATTCGTACATATTAATTGATTGATACCGTATTGAAATAGCACGTCACGTTTCATAACTTATTACTTCCTTTTAATGTTATTTATGCCAATTGTATTTATAAATATTTATATATGGAATGTTATTGTTTAATATATAGAAATAATTGTATGTAAAGGCACAGCCTCTGACAGCAAATAAGATGAAATTAAGCTATGTTTGGAACTTAAGCTGTCTAGTGGATAATTATTTGGAAGACCATAAATTAAACTGGTACAAGGGAAATCATTATTATTTTTCTCCCTTGAATAGAATATATATATATATATATATATATATATATATATATATATATATATATATATATATATATATATATATATATATATATATATATATATATATATATATATATATATATATATATATATATATATATATATATATATATATATATAAAAAAAGTTTTTTCAATCAGTAATTTATTTATATTTATTTATATATATACTTGTGAAGTAGGTGACGTAATTACTGTCTAAGCTTATACATCACTATGCAAAAAAAAGTCTTTTTATATTATAGCATGGGATCTGTCTGTATGCTTGTGAACGTGACGGTTTGTAGGTTCGATTTCCAGTCAGGGGGACAGATTATTTCATTTCCATATCCTTCACTCTGGCAACAAGGTATGCAGGTATATAACGGTGTTGAGTTCCAATAATGCTTTGTATTGCTTCGAAAGGCGGTAAACGGGGAACAGAGTACCAATAGTTTAGCGAAATAAATCGTGAAGTAAAAAAGTCTTAACGTAGAGGCTATACTAATATTATACCTGAATAACTAAAACTAATAAATAAAATTTAAAACGAAATTAATGACTATTGTTGAGTATCTAAAATCTTTCTATTAAAGTTAAGAAATTTAAAATAATTAGGAAATATTGTGAAATAGAAAGAACCTAATATTACAAAGCTATTTTAAACCGAACCCCAAGTAAAATATACTCGTGTAACCATACGTTGATTAATATGCATTCGTACATATTAATTGATTGATACCGTATTGAAATGGCACGTCACGTTTCATAACTTATTACTTCCTTTTAATGTTATTTATGCCAATTGTATTTATAAATATTTATATATGGAATGTTATTGTTTAATATATAGAAATAATTGTATGTAAAGGCACAGCCTCTGACAGCAAATAAGATGAAATTAAGCTATGTTTGGAACTTAAGCTGTCTGGTGGATAATTATTTGGAAGACCATAAATTAAACTGGGACAAGGAAAATCTTTATTATTTTTCTCCCTTGAATAGAATATATATATATATATATATATATATATATATATATATATATATATATATATATATATATATATATATATATATATATATATATATATATATATATATATATATATATATATATATATATATATATATATATATATATATATATATATATATATATATATATATATATATATATATATATATATATATATATATATATATATATATAATATATATATATATATATATATATATATATATATATATATATATATATATATATATATATATATATATATATATGCATTAGTTTAATATTGTTATCTATATTATACTAACTACGTACTAAAACCAGTAGCCAAGAAATAAATAGATTTATATTACATCCAGATATTATCGAACAAATTATACAACAGACAGTATTGACTGTAACATCAAAACAGTCGATCGTAAAACGTCTCGGCACCGTCGTAAAACTAGGTAACTGGCGTTTATTAAAATTAATAACGCATATCGATGATATAAAATCTAAATGAGCGATGAATAAAATGATAATTTCACTTTTATTGCCAACACGCATGTGATACACCTACCGTTTCCTTCGCTCCATGGAATTTATGACCATTTATAGTCATTTACAGTCAATGGTCAAAGGCTTTTACGAGTAACATTTTATCATTTTGTGATCGTATAAAATAGTTATGCTCTGATGTTTTACGCGCTGTTCTGTCGGGGTTAGTGGGATGTTTAATTGTTGTGGAGTTCACACTAACTTCACAGAATTAAATATATACAAAAAATATAAGAATCAGAATTAATTGATGAACTCATGTACATACCTAAATGAATTCAAAACATAGTGTATAGAAACAAATAGAAAATTTCAGATTATTAAATAACAAATGTGTGTGTGTGTATGTGTGTATGCCTGTATGTGTGTATTTGTATACATTATATAACATACCAAATATATTTGAAAAGGTAATAAAATGCAATCTAATTAATTATAAATACCTTTAACACAACATCCTCAATGAATACGCATTCCAACAAAAAGTAAAGGAAACGGTAAAACTATTTAACTTATGTAGATACATATGTAACATTTCGTCGAAACCAATGCAATGTTTTTCTAACATTTCTAAATTACTATATAAATTAGAAGAAACTAAGTGATTCAATAAATGTACGTAAATGGAGTAAGGTATCCTGACAGCATTGCTGAGAGTACGGTATTCGAGTGATTTCGCTACGTGCTTATAACGCCTGCCTTTAAGTTAAGTAGCGTAAGCTATAACTTGGTAATTGCTTTTAGCTTAATGTAGCTAATTAATTTCATGATTTTTAGCCATTTTATTTCACGATTTTTATACGTGCTGAGTAAGGCGTGAGGTAGGCATGAGTAAATATGAATGACGTAAGGATCTTTTTATTTTTATTTATGGTGTTTTGAAGCGTGTTAGTTAGGTACAATTCACTTCACCAATGTCACGTTGAATGGAGAGCCCACAACGGAGTAAGTACGGTAACGTAAAAATCTTGTGTCAATGAGAAAGAGATATATCTATATACCGTTTCGACAGACTGTCATACTTGGCAAGTCAAGGTTTACTTTGAAACTATAATTTAATTCTTTAATTTGGGTGAATAAAGTGTAACTTCTTTTATAATTTTACTATGAAAACTATGCATTTATTTTTATACGTAAAAACGAAATATGTGTTTATGGAGAATTATAAAACTGTACGGATACTAATTTTAAGGTTCTAACTCTTTATGTGCAATATTTTTTCTAAATAGTTTATATCGGCTGATTTTCTTATGTGATCGAACTGGAACAAATAAGAGTATGGCACAATTGAAAAACACTATTTATAAGTCTTATAGATTTGTGAGTTCAATTTAACAAATATAACAAAATTTGTTTATAAGTTGATATGGGTAAACGTATGTTTTTTTTACATTCATTATATACATTTAAATCACTTACAGAAAAAAATACAATATATTATATATTATCCTAAAAGTGTCGAAATCGCAGTTATATGAATACAATATAAGCAAACACGAATGTTTTACACTAAAATAATACACTTTTTGTAATTGAAAAGGTAAAAAAAAACATTAAAACCTTAAAATAACAAAAAAAAAAACAATAAAAGTAACTTAGAGAATTGTAAAAAAAATAACTTAAATTAGATTAAAAAGAACAATTTAAAAAATGTCAATTACCACATTATCGTTTCACCAGTGCGACATACTATAGCTTGTTTCTACATTCTATTGCCCAGTTTTGCTAATTTCGTTTTTGCCGCAATTATGGCATACCGTTAACTTTGGAATGACTTTAGTGTCTAATATGGATTTTTATACTCTACACATCCGACAGTTGGCCTTTAAAGTGTCAATCGTAAATGTTAATTATGACAAGCGATTATCATCTTTATGCATGATATCGATATAAAGCCTAAATTTATGTGAAGACATAAAATTTAATCTTTGATCTTAGATAAGGAATACAGCAATAAAGTCTTCTGGCAAGAAAATTAAATTTGCAGAGAAATTTCTTATCTTTGCCGCTTTCTAAACGTTATCGATTGTGTTTTTTGTTGACAAGCCTTATACTCGTATAATAGATTTATAATTAAAATAATTAATAGATATTTATGTAACTTGTTAGTCACAAAAACAAAAAAAGTAATAATAAAAATATAAAAGCTAAAAATAAACACCAGGGTTAAAAAGGGGCAAAGTGTTAAGAAACTAATCACCCCGTTTTCTACTCAATTTTTGAGATATTTTGTATTAAGAGTTCTCACTGTAGTAAGCAAAATCAAGCAATTACTGTTAAAATTAACCAACCATATTGCATACAGTCATACAACAACACTGTACTAGGAATAAGTTTCGTCTTTAAAATTATCAAAACACTTATACCATAAATCCTAGAAATCATTCTAATAACTAATATATTAAATCAACACTTAATGCTAAATTAAATAAGTAATAAACTATATTTTATTACGTAAAACATAACATAACGATACAGAGTAAGGCTGTAAAGGCTGTATAATATTAACATATTTAAGTGAAGTGGGAGTGTTGAGCAACCCAATTTGCACACATTTCGGTTGCAAATAATATTTTATGGCGATTCGTGTTTAATTGCGAATGAATTATGAAAATTTACCGGCGCCATTACGATGTTAAAGCTTTGTTGTTTGGTCTAAGTTAAAAGAGAGAGGGGGAAATTGATTTACACGGCGTTGAGTTCCTCCACTCAACACGCAAAGCCTCGTAAGGTAAAATGTGGGAAGTTGAGTGGTTTAACACTAGAATTCCACAGTTTCCACAGCTTATTATCCTGCTACGAGCAGAAAGAAAAACTGATATTTAGCCTACTTTGCTGTATTTTAAAATAAGGCCAGCAAATCTTTTTGAGGACACTTAACTTTGCGTATATTTCATTATTAAGTATTAGAGACAATAATATTCAGGAAATTAAAAGAAACAATACAAATATGAAATTTACATATATAGAGATATAAAAAAATGTTAAAATGATATAAGATAAGAACACAGATATTAACTTTACAGTAAATATACTTATTTAATTAGTAATTATATTTCATTGTTTAAAAAAATTTCAAACATAATAAATATATTATTTTGCCTAGAAATAAAATAAATACTCATACATCTTCACATTCCACGTTTTATCATTTGGGGACATCACTTGTTATTGTCTGAACTGTAAGCTAAAATTTATAAACAACCTTTTACACCTTGTGTCGTAAAACTGTCACAATATTTGACTATTAACTTACCATTACAATAATTTAAGTGAAACTTAAAAAATAATTACGTATTTATAGTTGTATTAACAAAGAAAATTTTTATATTTTTTTAAAGTATGCACATAAATGTCGTTTTATATGTAGTTTTTTATTATAAAGTATGTGAATTATTTATTTAATTATTATTATTATTTATAATGTTATAATAATAAAATTTCATATAAAAATTTGTTTGAAAAAGTGGTCAGTGGAAGGAATTCAAAAAGAAGGGAGTAGTGACTGTGTTTTAAAAGGTCAATTTAAGCCTATAATTTGATTTGCCATAGAACTCTAAGAATTATCTAATTTTGATAATGTTGTAGTGGATAATATTGACAGATAATATTAAAAATTTGTTTATAATATTATTACTCTATATTATTAAAGTTGGGATGACAGTTATGTGTTCAAAACCAACATGAGGTATTCTATTTCTTTTGTGAGATATGATATATATATGTATGTGTGTCATATTAAAATATGTGATGAACTTAAATCAAATTAAAAAGAAGATAAAAATTTACTATAAAATTGTTATTATTATAAAAAATCCGCGCACAAAATCAATTTTCATGGCCCCATTCGTATTTACATTTTTACACCACCGTGACTCTATTAAATCGATAAGAAATATCAAAAAGATACGAATACCACGAACAATTTGCATGTTTGATTCTTGAAGCTATTAAAGATAAAACTGAGATTAATAAAAGTTAAGTTCAAATAATTTTATTAAATTTTAACGCAAAGAACAGGTAAGTTGTGCCATTTAAAAGACAATGTCTTGTATGGTTAACAGGTCAATATAGACATGACACTAAGTTCTTGGATTTCTGTTGTTCGGGATAACACGTCGTGTTGTCGTCGGTTCACGTTTTATCCCGCATATTGCAGGGTAGGCAGAGGGAACTGCGGGAACCTAATGAACCTGCTATCTTCGTCTCCGCTTTCCACCTTTTTCGAGGTATTGTATGTTGAGTGGCGGAACTGAACGCCGCGCTTTGCCTAGTTTCCAGAGCGACGAAAATGCAAATAGAAAAATCCATCTTCCCCATGTGGGAATCGAACCCTCAAGCAGTCGCGTTTGCGGGCAGACGCATGCGCCTCTGCGCCACGACGGTCCTCATTAATTATAAAAAAGATTTGTTTATATATACTTGATATTTGGTTAATATTTTTTTAGTTACCAGTCCACAACTTAAGAAAATAATATAATGTAACTTAAATTCCCTTGAACTGTGTACAGAAAGGACATAAATCTCTACCATCTTTACCATCTCTATAATCTCTATTAGTAATTGGACAACCAGGTAAGTTATCAACGAGACTTTCTCATCTTAAACCATAATAATATATATTGATAAATATCATTTATTCCATAATATATAGTACTTAGAGTTTTATGTATTCATTAATAGTTGCAATTTTTGTATAAAGATTGAATTATTTTTATGTAGTCAATTTATCGAGGACACATACAGATATTTATATTATTTTAATTACTTTGATCACTCCATCTCACTGTAAGTAACTTATATTACTTAAAATCTGAACGTGAATTTGATGAACTTACCAAATGAAATTTAAATCCTTGAAAAATATTTTCAACAACAAAATTTCAATAAAGTTCTTACATAAAATCTATGTTACAGTAAATTTTCATCTAAACCTGTTTAGTAGTTAAACCGGAACGAGCATCCATCTTTTCAAACTTTCACATTAATAACATATAGTAGGATTAAATAAACATAATTTTAAATTCCATATCTCGCGCCAAAAAAAAAACACCTGTCATTATATTTAATGGTAATTTAAATCGAAAACAATAATTTTCCAAACACCTTGGTCTGTAGCTAGCATTAATTTATTTATTGATTCAATGTCGAAACGTATCGAGAATGTCAATTACGACACTGTAATAGATTTATTTTGACATATTTATGGATCACGACTCAATTCGCGATTAATAAGAATTTCCATTTATTATAGCTTGTTTTAATAATAAATTGGCTATACAAAAATTATATTAAATATTATTTACATATATTTTTACCTTGATTTTTTTTATATTGTTGAATTTAATATGCAATACCTTGAAATGCGGAAAGCGGAGAACGTAGTGTCTCAACACTAGGTTCCCAAAGTTTCTGTAGTTCCCTTTACTTCTCTTGCAGTAAAGGGAACTTGCAGTGTGAAGCTTAAATTCGACTGAAAAAGTTCAAATTATTACTAGCTTAAATAAAACAAGTTCCTCATCGAGGTTCATGAGTACCATAACCTAGTACAGTGCACATGGAGGCGCTGTACCCATAAATAACCCATTTATGTTACCTCACGATTAAAAATGGTAATTTTGAATAATTGTTTGTAATTTTCTAATTTTTTTAATTATTTTAAAGACCTTCGTGGCGCAGAGGTGTAGCGTCTGCCTGTAAGCGCCACAGTTTGTGGGTATGATTCCCACTCGAGGAAGATGGATTTTTCTATTTCCCTTTTTTTCGCACTGGAAACTAGGCAAAGCGCGGCGTTGAGTTCCGCCACTCACCACGCTGTACCTGGAAAAAGGTATAAAGCAGCGACTGAGAAAGCAGGGAACCAAGCAACGGCATGTCTTAACACTAAGTTTTGCCTACCCTGCCATGTGCAGGGATAAATCGTGGATAAAGGTTATTTATACAATTATTTAATATATAAAATAAAAATAATATAACTAGAATAAAAGCACGTTATAGTTACAGACATATATATGTATATGATGGTGATATATAAATACGAAAGATTTAATTTTCTTTTCTTTGGTTCAAAACGAGAAGAATGGATGAAAAAATTATAGTGACCAAGAGGTGTCGGCTTCCGAGGTTCCGTAGGTTCAATCTCTCGATCTCGACGTTTACTTAAAGATATTCGTTTTCTATATAAGAAAAAACAATAATTGCAGAGCAATTTATTAAATTAGTTTACCATGCACGTATATAACAGTATATCATTTCATTCTTGACAATCTTTACTTTTAGACAAACTATTTATCATATTATCAATATAATTTAAATACAATGAACCGTTTTGTTTACTGTCTCTTCATACAAATTACTGTAGGTGTGCAAGACTGGCTATAAAGGTGTCAAAGCAAAGAGGGTATAACTGTTTTTTGTGATTATTAATTATTTTTTTAATTATTTTTTGTGATTATTAATAATTAAGAATGTTGAAATAATTAGTAGATTTAAAGACATATATAAGAAGATTCTCAAGAGTATATATAGTATATTATTATTGTCAATCTTCAAAGTCGTATGAGGGAAAGCTATAGATTTACGTGCAACGATTTAAAGCTTATATTGGTTTCTACTTCTGCTGCGTAATTTTTTTTAATAAACAATCTAAAAAGAAACGCATTATTTATTCATATAAAACGTCTAAAAATTTGACATCACTTTAGAGAAATTTACTCAAATTGAAATAAAATCGGGACAGGCCACATATTCTTATAACAGGAAACGATCGAGTCAACTATACACATATAGTATATGCTGTCACAATATCCTTTATATATTTATCAAGCACGCTGATCTTTGATTGAATGATTATCTTGTATACAGACAATGGGTCGCCACATAGGGCAAATGTGTCACCAAATAGTACATCATAAATAGGTATATTATGAGATTTTTTTAGTTGGCCCACTTTTGTGAAGCTCTATAAAGATCTCATAGTAAATCTTAAAATACCTATTTTATTGATAAATTAAATTATGTCACCCTTACAGATTTTTTTTAGCTTCACGCTTTATCCCGCACATGGCAGGGTAGGCAGAGGGAACTCCAGGAACCATAAGAACCTAGTGTTAAGACACTCCGTTACTTAGTCCCTGCTTACTCCGTCCCCACTTTCCGCCGTTTTCAAGGCATTGCGTGTTGAGTGGCGGAACTCAACGCCGCGCTTTACCTTAGATGCCAGAGCGAAAAAAGTGGAAAAATCCATCTTCTCCGACTGGGGATCGAACCCAGTAACCGTCGCATTACAGGCAGACGTTGCGCCTCTGCGCCACGACGGTATTTAAATTTATTTTTTGTTTTGTTTAAATATCTATAGTCTATTTTTTAATTTTTGGTAAAGATATAATTAGGTTTGTATAGTCTTATCTTAAGGTCAATGTTGTTTACACCTGTATGATTTATTCACCTAGATTTAATAGCCTGCTTCTACTGCTAAGTAAATGTGTTAGTGTAAAGTTGATGGTGAAACTATTTCCAATAAATAAATAAATCCCACTTATCACAGAGGCAATTTGTGTTGACTGCCGAAACTCACCGCCTCGCTTGAATAGTTACCAGAGAAAATCGAAAAAATCCATTCTGAGAATTGAACCCGCAAACCGTCACATATACAGGCAGACGCTGCGCCACTGCGCCATTGCGCCATGTCGGCCATCTATATCTATCTGTATTTTTTCTTTATTTGCACATTTCGAAAACTTTACTGCTGAAAAAAGCTATTTAAGTCTGAGTAAATAATTGCTTCGAGGATATACATCCAAAAACGTAGTTTTAACTGTTATGTAGCTAGATTATACACTAATATAATATTTGAATAAAATAGAAAAAATGAATGAAATCGCTTAATAATTTTAACTTGACATATATTTATTAATTATATATTTATAAATATATAATTAATAATATAGTAGTAATATTATCATAATGTCAACATCATGATTTGTTGGGCACCGAATAATTCGCATGGAAACATCGTTGTGTCAATACTTATAATTTATTATATTTGATCTTATATACTTATTTATTTTTACTTAGTGGCTGTTGTGGGTTCAAGGTAGAGAAGTAAGAGAAAATCACAATGTCTCTAAAATTTAAGGGTAAGTGAGAGGGACGACCAGTGTCTCTACTCTAGGTTAGGCTTTTGCCTGTATCCAACATTCGTATGCGTTTGAATTTTTGATACTATTGCTTCTACTGTGCCACATGAAGCTAAGCTATTATTATTACTATTATTATTAGTAATAATCAAGTTTGTGTGTAGGAAGCATATAGGGATACTTACATCTAAGGAATTAAAATCTATATTGGGTCGTGCTTCTGCTAAATTAATTTTTTTTTTAAATTATCTAAAAAGGAACACATTATTTATTGACCTAACACCTCATAAAATTTTACATCGTTTTGGGAAAAATTACTTGAATTGAAAAAAATTCAAGGAAGGCCACATGTTCCTATAAGATGAAACGGTTGAGTCAATTACACATATAGAATGTCACAATATCCCATCCCCTATATACATTAATAAATTCTGTCATCAAAATATACTAAAGTATAATTTAAATGCGCCTTTAAATATTAAAATTAACATTTTCATAAACTATAAACAAATTAGCTATAAATCAAGCATTTAAATTTTAAACACACTCTGCCATATAAATAATAAAATATAAAAGATTTTCTAAAAAAATCTTTTTTAAAAAATATTTTTGGTTTCACGCTTTATCCCGTATATACCAGGGAAGCCAGAAGAAATTTAGTGTCAGGACACTACGTTCTCTAATTTTCACAATGGAAACATTGCTTACTGGGTCTTATTAATGGTAGCGGAAATGGAACTTACAACCGTCATATTTACATTCAAATGCTATAGAAAAGAATATGTCACTTTGTAACTGTGTAACTCTGTCATACTAAAACGTCCCCTGAACTGGAATCGAACCAAAAACACCTATAGAAGCTTACCCAAGCCAATTACGAGCAACATTCCCAATGCCAAACGAATTATCAATAAAATTATTCAAAGAAATAAATTACATAACAAGTTAATAATTAAAAAGGCTGTACGTACCAACCATAAATAAGGACTCGGCATGCAAGTCAATGTAATTATAAAGAATTTAATTCATTCATTAGAAGCTCTCGGGCGTAATATCGTGAAAACACGATATCGATGGATTTCAATAAAAAAAACATACAGCGTTATGTATATAGATTTTTTCGTATAATCGGTTTGTGTAAAACGAAAAGTAAAGTTAAAAAGCAAGTTTAATATTATATACGGGTATATTATCCTACATACAGCGGGGTAGGTAAAAATAATCTATTTTCAAGACCTTTCCTACCCCATTTTCGATTCTTAAGCAATTCTGTTCCATGATTAGGAATCGAACCCGTAACCCCTTTTGTACATACGCTATTTCACTGTACTATTGAAATACTTCTAATTTCGCTTAAACAAAATATCATTTATGAATCATTCTAGTGACCTAATGACCTAACGATCTAGTGACCTAGTCATCTATATACCCACATAAAAGTTATTTCCATCTACCCTCAAAAAAAAACCAAAATAAAAAACATATTTAAAAATTATTCAATTCTAAATAAACAAGAAGTAAAACCACAAAATCCTATTGTATATATGAAACTCGTGTAAACATGTCCGTCGGTCGATTAATACTGATTAACACGCAACAGCATACAATTAATATGTGATTTGTGTAAGTGGTGTATCAATAAAGTTAGTACAATGTGCAATCAATCATGCTTGACATGACTATGAGAAACTTTTTGCTTATAAATTTGCTTGCAATGTTTACGGTTTAGTACCTAGAGAAGAAAAAAAGTGGAATATATAGCTTTGCCTGTCTGTACCATTTTCCTCTAGAAGAAGGATGTGGAGGTATTCAGCTGCAATTTATTTTAAACAATTGAGCCTATAGTTTCTTAGAACATAGAAAAATTTCGAAGTAGACACAATTGAAGGATATGAGCGCTTGCTTCGGTGATTCTCGTTGACCTAAATTTGCAAAATTTTGCAAGAAAGTGGAGAAAATGTTAAAATTACCCAAAAAGTAAGACTTAGATATTTCTGTAAGTTACAAGTTTCTCTATTTTTACAAGTTTCTCTATATAATCAAATTTCATGTTTGTTACTAAAGTAATTAACAAAAAAGAAATTAATCCGTCGTGGCTCAGAGGTACAACGTTTGCCTGTAACGCGACGGTTTCTGGGTTCGATCCCCACTTGGAGAAGATGGATTTTTCTATTTCCAATTTCTTCGCTCTGGCAAACTAGGCAAAGCGCGGCGTTAAGTTCCGCTCAAACGGAGAAAGCAGGGACTAAGCAACGGAGTGTCTTAACACTAGGTTCCCACAGTCCCTGCAGTTCCCTCTGCCTACCCTGCTATGTGCGGGATGAAGCGTGGAGCTAAAAAAAAAAAAGAAATTAATATGAAATGCTCTGTGTACAAGTACGAATCGGTCTTAATCGATAGTTTTTATATGCATATAATATCAGCTAAGCAGGTACAGAATTCCATGATGAGGATCTCTATAGAGTGATCTCTATTTTTATTTATTATTTGAATAATAAGGAAGGAATATTCAAAAAACAATTAATAATAGAACACTCTGATGCAATACTTATTTCAAAATTCTATACTTTACATATTAAAAGACATAGCAAGTTTCGAAATAAGAAAAAACTCTCCTGGCACTACTAGTCTAATTTTTGGATAGATCACAGTTTTTTTTTAACTTCACGCTTTATCCCGCATATTGCAGGGTAGGCAGAGGGAACTGCAGGAACCATATGAACCTAGTGTTAAGACACTCTTGGCTTAGTTCCTGCTTTCTCCGTCCCCACAGGTTTAATTAATCTGGCAAAATATATTACAATCTTTCTTGTGTTGTCTTAAAGCGCTTGCGCCAATTGACGCTTCATTTTATTAAAATTTTCTCCTACAAATATCCATATTGTAAATATATGATATAAACACACATATAAAGGTACATACATACATACACAACACATACACAACCAAATGAAAAATTGAATTGGCAATTACCTCCACTAAAAACCGTCCAACGTCCGCGCGTACCAATTATATTGATTTATAAACCGATAAATCGTATAAATACAAGCAAGCTTAAATACTTTGCCTATAACACGTTACGTGGGTGTTATATCGAGGATTACTGCCTTTAATTTATTGCTAATATGTTTGTTTTTTTTTTATTTTTTTAATGTAAATGTCGAGGGTTATGGGATTGCAGCAATCGATTTGCTTTATATAGTCGCAGCTTCGATTCCGATATGGGGGTTTTGGATTTTCGCAATGTAATTTTCTATTGGCTGCTCTAAATACCTCAGTAAATATATAAACTATAGTAAGAAAAAGAGTTCTAATTTCACCTGTATCTTGTATACAAGGAAAGTAGTGTTAAGACACTATGTTCTCCATTTTTGCGAAGTCTAAAAATAAAATTGCATACATATCTCTCATTTAGATAAAACTCTTTATTTTATCAGACCATACCTATGATATTTATATCAAAATGCCGTTCGTTGACCATAGGAGAAGAAAAGTAAAGTCCACAAAAATGCCTAAACATATATTAACATATACAAAAATATAATGTAATTTATTAATTACACAAAGCAAATAAACTTATAAAAAAAATTACCCACAATCAATAGCGAGATAAGATTAATTGATTGCATTTTCATTCAAATTACGAGGCCATCAATCTCTTGTACAACAACTTATATCATTTAAAAGAAAAAAAAAACGCCATTAACTAACAAATGTTCACACTTAACCTTTCTTTGGAATACACCTCATTATTACTTACAAACTTCTTTATTTAAGCAGCTGCCTTCGCTCGTATTGAGGTTGTCCAAGGTTCAAAATCCTTTGAGAATTTGAAGCAAACTTACAGGTGTCGTAGAAAACTTAATTTATGTTAAATTCATTTCGTATTCGATTATTTAAGTGGTCGATTCGAGATAAAGGAGATTAATCGGACGCGGCATAACTTAAAAATATCTACCGAAATAAAGTTAGGATGTCTTTTTGTACAATGATAAATATGGTTTGGATGTATGGCACAGACTCACAGATGCGAGGAAGTTGGTGGTTCGATTTCAGCTGAGGTTGAATGATTTTTGTTCGTTCATTCGTTAATTCATTAATTTCATTCATTCATTATTTAATTTATTCAATAATTTATTTATGTATTCTTTATTTTACTCAAAAATTTATTTATTTATTCATTTATTCTATAATTTATTCAATATTTTTTTATTTATTCAATTATTCAATCATTTATTCAGTGATTTATTTATTCATTTTTATTCGTTCATTGCCTCGAGAATGACTGAAAAGCAGCGATTAGAATATCTTGACATAATATATTGGATATTAGTGAATTAACAAAATAAATAAGCGAAAAGCAATAAAAAAATAAATTATCTAAACTTAGAATCAAAGGTTGGTTGTGTAATTTGATATTTGAATTCGTTTGAAAGTATTTCGTGAAACTTTTTGAATATTTTTAACTTTAATTCATGGATTACGTTAGTGATCTATAGATAAGCTAATGTTTAAAGTTTATCAAACTTAACGGCGTTTTTTTTGCCTTTGTTTTAATACCAGGCATGTAAATTAATTAAAGAACACGTAATAAATACTTAACATAGCCAAGGGAGAAACACAGAGTCTGACTGAATATGTGATGATTAGGGGTTCGATTCCTACTCACATGTATGCAGACATGTATCGTTGCGTATACTTGTTCTTGATAAACACAACGCGGCGTTGAGTTCCGCCGCTCAAAAAGTAATACTACAAATTTAAGCAAATAGGAGGAGAGCAGAGTGACCTAACACTAGGTTTTTGCCTACCCTGCTATGCAAATAACAATGTGAATATATTGTTTAAATAAAAATATTAAAATGTTCACTATTTATCCTAAATAAAAAGTTCACTATAAGAATCTTATATTTTTAATAAAAATACAGTATAATTTACACATGAGAGTCGCATTAATTATAAAATAATATTGATATATTACAATAATTAGTCAAAAGCAGACATGTTTGTAAACAGTTTGTTCTATAAATAGGTGCTCTGTACAAAGACGGGGGTCAGCTAAGGCCCTTTGAACTGCTAATCTAAACCAACGTCGAGTTAAATGCTGCATAAATCTTAAGGTGAGAATAAGGAAAAGTTTAGAATATCCATAATATTGTGAATAATATATTTTATGGTACTTTAGTTAACCTTTTTATTTTTTTTTAGCTTCACGCTTTATCCCGCAAATTGCAAAGTAGGCAGAGGGAACTGCTGGAACCATATGAACCTAGTGTTAAGACACTCCGTTGCTTAGTCCGTGCTTTCTCCGTCCCCACTTTCCGCCTTTTTCGAGGCATTGCGTGTTGAGTGGCGGAACTCAACGCCACACTTTGTTTCCAGAGCGAAGAAAACGGAAATAGAAAAATCCATCTTCCTCGAGTGGGAATCGAACTCACAAACCGTTGGGTTTACAAGCAGACGCTTATGCCTCTGCGCCACGACGGTCCTCAACCTTTGGGAAAACTCGAAAATTCAATTTATATATCTATAACATAAAAGTATGCACTAAATAATAATCTATGATATTTTTATCAATTTTAAAATTAACTTTCGAATTCGAATTCTGATCAGAGCCTTCAAAAATTTATATGATTGTTAATGTATATTTTATTTAAGTCAATCAATAATCTGTTTTTAAAGTTTAAATATACCTGCTTATTATATCTGACCAATAAATTAAACTATAGAAACTTTAAACATTCGATTTACATTTCTTATAAATATAATGTATTTGATTATAATTTCTATTGTAAAGTTTTATTTTAATCAAAACATAGGTGACACTAAAATTATTATAAAAGATTGATATTAGAATCACAATGCCTCCATTACATTCACTCTTCTATTCATTGAGATTCTAAGACCGGGTAAATTACAAGCAAAGCTGGCGGCGATGTTAACGCGGTCACATAGTGTCCTCTGTATATTAATATTATATGTCTTTATCGATATTTTATAGAGATTTATATGTTAGATAAGTTAAAAAAGGATTATTTCTTGAGGAGGTTTGTGGTTTCGATTCCCACTCGAGGAACATGGATTTTTCTATTTCCATTTTCCTCGCTCTGGAAATTAGGCAAAGCGCGGCGTTGAGTTCCGCCACTCAACACGCAATGCCTCGAAAAAGGCGGAAAGCAGGGATAAGCAACGGAGTGTCTTTACACTAAGTTCGTGTGGTTCCTGCAGCCCTCTGCCTACCCTACCATGTAGGGGACAAACGATGAAGCTAATAAAATCTTGATAGTTAGTTTAAACTTGCTTAAGTGAAACCTTAAAATTGTGATCAAAGTTCAGTTATTATTTATATATAAAAATAAACATATAACTGACACTTCATTACGCATTCAAGTGAAACTCAAATTTCGAAATCCCAATATCGTTCGTATTTATATGTAAAACAAATATTACAATATAGTGTTAATGTGTTCAAATTGAACGTACTGTTGAATCAATACTCGAGTGTATTTCTGGGAGGTTAATATCGATAATTGATTTGGCAAATTTTCTTATAGCTACATACCTAGTGTACTATAGTATATTATAGAAGTGACATTAATAAGAAAGGTCATTTTGGTGAGTTTTGTTAATTATGGGTTTTACTAAGGACACGTTTAGTTCATTTATTTTTTGATAATACTTTAAATTTCGTCTTACTCGATAATCAAAATTATTTATAAATTTATTTAATTTGACTAGGTCAAGTAATCTATCGTCGTCGTCGTCAGCTAATCGCAGTCCACTGCTGGACGTAGGCCTCCTCAAGTTTGCGCCAAACATCCCGGTCCTCCGCAACCCTCATCCAGCCTGCTCCGGCAACACTGCGTATGTCTTCGGTCCAGCGGAGGGTGTCCTACACTACGTTTGCCAAGACGCGGTCTCCACTACAGGACTCGTTTGCTCCAAAGGCCATCGGTCCTGCGGTAGACGTGGCCGGCCCATTGACACTTCAGCTTGCTAATTTTGCGAGCTATGTCGGTTAGTTTCGTTCTCTCACGGATAACCTCATTCCTGAATTTATTCTTGAAATAGACCCCGAACATAGTTCGCTCCGTAGCACGCTGAGCGACTTTAAATCTGTGGACCAGCCCCATTGTCAGTGTCCACTTCTCAGCAGCGTTAGCCATCACCGGTAGGACGCATTGCTCAAAGACCTTAGTCTTCAGGCTTTGCGGAATTGTCGACGTAAGGACTCGATGGAGCTTGCCAAATGCCGCACAACCCAACTGAATCCTCCTATCCGCTTCCTTCTCAAAGTTGTGTCGGCCAAGTTATCTATACATCGTTGAAATTGAGAATTTTTTAAAATATTTGCACTTAACTCAGAGGACAGTTTTGGCACAGAGACGTACCATCTGCTTGAAGACGCAAGGGTTTTTGGGTTCAATTCCCACTCGAGGAAGATGAATATTTTCAGCCTAGTTGCCAAAGCGAAGATTAAAGACGGTTCCTGAGGTTCCCTCTGCCTACCTTGTTTGTATTTGTTTAATCCTCCGTTTCTATATAACATTTGGTTATTAAAAAAAATTAACCTCCTGTCACTTCTATTACTTTACAACACTTCTACAATATTCTAAAGTACGTATACTCGTAGTCGGTAATAACAAATTGTTTAATCACGATACGTAACAATTGAATGATTTATTTATAAGTGGTGTTAATCAAATAAGCGTATTTAGAGTGGGTATTTTGAAGCATGTACTATTTTAGGAGTTACATATGTAGGTAAAGTTTAAAAATAACCAGATAAACACTTTACGCAATAATTTTAGCTTACTTTCAGTATAGTCCGGTCAATTTAGACATAAAACAAGTGATAAAATAACAAAAATTCCCGGAAAGCCAAATATTGGTGAAGATGTATAGTTTACCATTACGAATCAAGTTTTAAAAGTCCCCATCGATCCTATGTGTGCTTAAAAAGTTATTCAAGGTCAAAGGTCAAAATTTGAGGTTATTTGGATTTTGCTTGAAAATGGTAAGTTTTATCAATAAAAACTTCCAACCAAAGTTGTAGATCTTAAAATTATCTACAAAAATGGTATCAATGATTTTTTTCCTAACAGTTACCATTCCTGAGATATCGCGATTCTAAGTCATATTATACATGATGTGCACATGTAAGCCACGTATATACCTACAATACATATTAGGCACTTAATACAAGTATAAATACTTATTTATTTCTCTTTTAAATATTATACTATCCTAAAAACATTTATTCAAATGGTAGCCAGTCCCTAACTGAATTTCCCCTATGCACGGTTTGAAAAACATCGGGCTATTCTATTGTCCGTAGGCTTCGTTCATATACCTGGTTTTTTTAGTTCTAAAGGTTCAGTTCAAGTGAATATACGTACTTATTATAAGCGTCTACCATTTTGGTTATATGTGTTTTTTTATAGCTTTAAAAAATGTTTCAGTTTTGCTTTATTTGCAATAAATTTTTAACTGAAGATAAAATAGTTGTGGTTGATCATGAAATGCCAAATTTAATCGAGGCTAGTGTCGCGAAAGGTGATGAATTAACTGAATATTTAAGAACTCAAAAATTCGTTACAATACACGTGGATTGCAGAAAATCATATACCCAAAAAACTTCAATTTCTGCAGTGAAAAGACAACGTGAAGATAAACAGGCTAGTACTTCAAAAATAAGTCCACCTCGTACTAGAACGCGAGTAAATGAATCAAATTTTTGTTTTAAAAAATATTGTTTATTTGTGGCAATGAAGCCAATGAAGAAACTGAGTAAAAGAAAGCACAGCATCTTCGAAAAAAAAATTCTTGCGTAACTATATGAACGAAACCTACGGACAATAGAATAGCCCGAGGTTTTTCAAGCCGTGCATAGAGGAAATTCAGTTAGGGGCTGGCTACCATTTGAATAAATGTTTTTAGGATAGTATAATATCATTAAATGAGAAACAAATAAGTATTTATACTTGTATTAAGTGCCTAATATGTATTGTAGGTATATACGTGGCTTACATGTGCATATCATGTATAATATGACTCTTAGAATCGCGATATCTCAGGAATGGTAACTGTTAGGAAAAAAATCATTGATACCATTTTTGTAGATAATTTTAAGATCTACAACTTTGGTTGGAAGTTTTTATTGATAAAACTTACCATTTTCAAGCAAAATCCAAATAACCTCAAATTTTGACCTTTGACCTTGAATAACTTTTTAAGCACACATAGGATCGATGGGGACTTTTAAAACTTGATTCGTAATGGTAAACTATAGGTCTTCACCAATATTTGGCTTTCCGGGAATTTTTGTTATTTCAAATGTCTATTTTGACCGGACTAGTAGTAGTGGCCGATTTCTACTTTTTTTTCTGTCATAACCTATCGTTAATAATAATATAGCTTTAGTAGGCAGAGGGAACCGCAGTAACTTTGGGAACCTAGTGTTAAGATACTCCGTTCCCTGCTTTCCACCGTTTCAAAGCATTGAGTGTGGAGTGGCGGAGCTTATCGCCGCATTTTGCCAACTTGACAAAACGAACAAAATGTATATGGAAAAATCCATCTTCCCCGAGTGGGAATCGAATTCACAAACAGTAGCGTTTACAGACCGACGCTACGCGTCTGCGCCACGACGGTTCTCATCACTATTATTCCTTTTTCCTTTATTTCTTCAACATTTATTAATACCATTACACCATAGAGTGTATTGTATAATATTGATTGTTAAAAACAACTCTTGATATCATTATCTTATAAGATTGGAGACTTGAGGACCTAAGTCACAGGCTCTTTGCTTAGTTAAAGCATGCGTCTCCCGCATAAAATGTGATGTAACTGTAATATACCTACACAAAAGTTGTAATATGTTAAGTGAGGAGAAATAATAATAAAGTTTTTTTTTTTTTTTTTTTTTTTTTTTTTTTTTAGCTTCACGCTTTATCCCGCACATGGCAGGGTAGGCAGAGGGAACTGCAGGAACCATATGAACCTAGTGTTAAGACACTCCGTTACTTAGTCCCTGCTTACTCCGTCCCCACTTTCCGCCGTTTTCGAGGCATTGCGTGTTGAGTGGCGGAACTCAACGCCGCGCTTTCCCTTAGATGCCAGAGCGAAGAAAATGGAAATAGAAAAATCCATCTTCTCCGACTGGGGATCGAACCCAGTAACCGTCGCGTTACAGGCAGACGCTACGCCTCTGCGCCACGACGGTGCTCATAAATATAATAAAGTTTATTAATATTATTATAACAATTATAAGATTATACGCAAGAATTGTTTATGATTGTTTATAAATATTTAATGGAGAAGATTTACCGACGATAGACCACACAAGGCTATTGCAAAACTAGCTTTTGAATCTTAGTCAATATTATACAGCCTATAGTCTTAATTTTTTTTTAAATCAACAAAACGTACATATTTTTTATTTGATCTATATGGTATAAGTATAAAAATACTATTGTATATTTGTTACTTTGTCACACTTCAATTGCACCAATTGCACCAATAGGGCATTTTAAAAATAATTTTTATTCAAAATATCAATATTCTCATGTCAATATTGTCCATAGAAGCGCAAACGTAAGCGATACGGTCTTGATATCATCACAATAGTAAGATGTAATCTGATTTGGTTTAACACCCTGTATGCCTCAGATGTCGGCTTTAGTACAAACTATAGTGTACGACGCGACTACGTTACGACATTTTGGTCTATCAACATTTTTAAATATTTTTTGGTAAATATTGTATTAATTTTAGACCATAAATAACTTTAGACAAATATTATTAAATAGCTTTATAATTATGCTATAAATAAAAAATAGTAAAGCCGAAGGGAATTCTAGTTATTTCGTCTATTCTACTAATTTTTTTAATCCATGTCATACTAAACAATACAATGCAACGCGGTTTGTGTTCATTTTATATCAGTATTATAAGTAAATAATAAGTATATTGTAAGTAAAGAAATTAAATGTTTTGATCTATCTGAAGAATAATCAAATTGTACTTAGCACTTTTAAAGTCTCTGCACCATGACCTCATAAATTACTGATAATGTTGCTTTCTAAGAAAACAAGAAACAATACCTTTTAATAATTTAACTTTATTGGTATCAAATTTTAAATAATAAGCACTTAACTTAATGACAAATTATATGTGAGCGAATTAATAGAATGTTAAAATATATTAATTTTATTTATAGCTTCACGCTTTATCCCGCACAGGCAGGCAGGGTAGGCAGAGGGAACTGCAGGAACCATACGAACCTAGTGTTAAGACACTCCGTTGCTTAGTCCCTGCTTTCTCTGTTCCTACTTTCCACCCTTTTTCAAGGCATTGCGTGTTGAGTTGCGGAATTCAACGCCGCGCTTTGCCTAGTTTCCAGAGCGAAAATGGAAATAGAAAAATCCATCTTCCCCGAGTGGGAATCGAATCCTCAAACCGTCGTATTTACAGGCAGACGTTTACGCCCCTGCGTCACGACGATCCTTGTGTTAAATAAAAATATAATATCATAAACATGATAATAAAAAAAAATGTCATAAACAGTAAAATTTTTTTATGCTAAATATATTTACGTGAAAATTTAATTCATAGCAATCACTTATATACTATTTCATACATATACAACATATAAGGCAAGCGTTGGTTATAAACACACACATTCCTTATAAGTAGATATATCGGCATAATTTATACGTAAAGCAATAGCTTGGCATTGCGATTACAATATGGACACAAATTACAATAATTCAATTAAAAATTCGCTTACCACATGCTCCACGTGTTTAATATACAGACCATATTTTTACAATGTTATATGAACCGTAAAGTATTCGAATAATTAAATTCTTTGAATAATTATAAATGTATTGACTTAATAGACCGTTCGAAATATTCAAGATATGTGTGTATGTATTATACAGCAATAATTGAATTACCATACATAATTATATGTGATTGTAATGACTATAGTGTAGTGTTTTTTTTTAGCTTCACGCTTTATCCCGCTCATAGCAGGGTAGGCGGAGGAAAAGGGTATAGAGCAAGAACTGTGAGAACCTAGTGCTATAACACTCTGTTCCACGCTTTCCGCCTTTTCCTTGCTTGTTGGGTGACGGAACTCGTTGCGCTTAGCCAGTTGCCAGAAAGAAAAAAAGAAAATATCCATCTTCCTCGAGTGGGAATCGAATCCAGAATCCGTCGCGTTTACAGGCAGACGCTACGCCTCTGTGCCAAATCGGCCCATTAGATGTTGTAATAATATGTTTATGTCAAAGACAGAGTTGTTCAGATAATGGACCTTGTATATATTACAACTAGAACTTGTATAGCTTGAGGTATTTCAGTTATTATTTTTTTGAATAGAATAAAACACCATGTTCAATGAAAAGTAAACCATATGAATATGTAACATAGAGCGCCTTTAAGTGAAAAAAATATTTGCAGTATAATACTTGCTTTTGTAATTCTACTGACATTCTTTACTAATATTGACTTATATTTATATATCCTTTATTGCACATAAAAGAATACAAATGAAATATATAAACAAGAAAATTTCGTTGACAACGGTGGGCTTATTTCTGAAAGAAATCTCTTCCAGCCAACCAATGGAAGTGAATAAATTTCAATAAGCGGGAATGAGTAATGCAAATAATTAAAATGTTTAAAATAAACAAAAGAAATATAAACTAAAATATGAAATAAAATATAAATTAAATATATAATATTTAATTAAGTATATATTTACATATACAAACATACATAAACCTACATACATACTCGTACATACTGTATATACACAAACATATATATTAATCAATATATATATTTTTTTACTTATAGTATTTGTTTAGAAAAACCATATTGTTAGATTGTATTGTAGATTCTTGCAATTAGCGAGGTAAGTTTTCTACTTGCTAGTCATTTATTAAACCATATTTTTATTGCTATTCCATACAGTCCTATAGTCCCCAACTTCGACCACAAATTACACATAAATACAATATTAACATATTTTTACGACAAAAATAATACAAAAATCGTATCTTATCCGTCTCGTTACATCTAAAACAACAGACGACAAACACCAATTTACCCGACGACGGGTCGGGTCAGGTTGCGGCGTGTTTAATTTTATGGCGGCGGCGATCTTGTAACTATTGAGCTTATCATCGGGTTCCCTGTTAAATGGATATTACAAAATTGAACGTTTCCCTTGTGACTTTCAGCATTTCTTGTTCAGATATTGGTTGTTTATTTGTTTTCTTAGTGTTTTATAGTAGTGGAGTAATTTTGTTTTCTTTGAGAATGAAAGGATGTTACATTTTTTTAGCTTACGCTTTTCCCATATACTCGTATAGCGGAGTAAGCATAGGGAACCGCAGGAACCATAAGAACCTAGTGTTAAGAGACTCCGTTTCTGGCTTTTTATCTTTTTATGAGGTATTGCGTTGAAAGAGCTCAACGCCGCGTTTTTTTAATTAAGACTGCTTATTAAATATTTATTTATTTGATTAATATGTTGAAGTTATCGTTTAATTTAATGTAAATAAAAACTGAAATTAGTAGCAAAATGGTCAAATATTTCGCCTATGTTGAGGTATATTTTTGTTACTTTTGATTAAATATATACATACTTGTTTTATACAAAGATTTCTTGTATTAAAAATCTCCCATATTGTGATGCAGTTTATGAGAACCAATGTAATAACCACTGAGGATATCAAAGATCGATGGAACGTGGTTTTTCTTAAATCGGAAAATAGCTGTCAAATAAGCTAAGATAGTGCTAAGTAGTTGAACATATCATGTTAAATAATTACACAGTAAAAGGATTACTGGAGTAAAATCATTTATTGTGGTCAAATCTGTCAGTCACGTACAGTAAATAAACGTTTAGAATATTTCCACACCACGAATATTTTAGCAACTACCCACCAAAAACACACATTTGGGGCGGTTCGTATGTCATCCCTTAAATATTATCGAGCAAATAGCAATTAAAATTCGTGACACGATATAATTTAACTTACAAATAAGATTGTATAAACATAGATATTTACTATTGAACCTTCTGGGAACATGTAAGGACCGCCGTTTTAACATATTTATGCTAAACCGAAGACGGTTGACGTTCGGCAAAGCAAAGTAAATTAACTCTAACCAACCAAAACGAATGCTCTAATTGATTTTATTTTTTGTTTTATTTTTCTTTGAAAATAGCTACTTGTTAATTATTTCTGTGTTTGATTTTACATGAGTGTACTTAGTTATATTGACAGTACTGTGTTTATTTCTAATTTATATTAGACTTATGAAATCATCGTTCCCTTGAAATTGTAATTAAGTTATCTATGAATTAGGCTTAGGCTTAGTTTGCGATTGAAGTAAGAGCGAGAGGTATAACATCGAAATTTTCTTTAGTTTCCTAAAAAAACATGTGTAGGTTACAAAGATTGATTTATTTATAGAAAGTGCTTACTTCGATGGCGACCTAAGTCATTTCAAGTATGCTTAGCCAGTGAGATTAGTTCGGACATAGGAAGTGACTGGTAATGTTACTTTAAACTTACACTTGCGTTGCAAGACGCTGCTCTGTGCTCTTCATACAAATGAGATGAAGCATCTATACATGGCTAATTAATGTCCTCTCCTATTTGAATAGCCAGAATCAAATCTTGATTTGCAAGTGGTAGAGCCAAGCTGTACCAAGACCAGTAGTTCAAAAGGGCCAGACTTAAACCGGAAAATTACCACGTTTGGAAACAGCAGCATATTAGTGCTACTGTGTTCTGTCAGGTGAGTGAGAGTTTCAACAACCCATAAGGGGGGTTTGAATATTTGGTTGGCAATGCATCGATATAGGTTGTAGATACCTATGAGCTAGGGTGCCCACTTAACATCAGATAGCCCTTCTGCTCGCTTGCTATCTTATAATATAAAAAAATGTTTAGAATCCAAAAAAATAACTCCTATATGACTTATGCCACGTGGCAATTAAAAACAACTCATTACTCATATCATATTAAATGTACATATATCATGCTGCTGTTGTTGGTAATTTAAAACCAAAATTATCCAAAAGTATAAGCATTTTACCTTTTCCTTATTTATAAAACACAATTGCCACGTCACGGATCATGCTCCAAGGAATCTTGTATAACCACTGAGTGTATTTACTTCACGCATCATCTAACTATACACGTTGACTCTCTATTTGTCTAGAACTTAGCACCAAGTTTCTTACTTATTAACGCAAGCTGACTAAAATGTGTATACAAATAGGTGCCTCGATAATTTATTAATGTGACTTAACATAGTGTTTAGTTTTCTTTAAAGTTGTTAGTAGAATGGTTTTAGTTTACCGCCTGTGAGATGTAAGCAAGCAAGTATACGTTCACACCTTGTGATAATATAATTATTGGAAATATTTGACTATGCAATTGAAGAACGAAGTATTTTCTCTCCAAAGAAGTGAAGATATACAGTTATTAAAAAAGAAAAAGGCAAATATGAAACAATAAATCAGTTGATATTGCCCGATTTCCAAAATAGATGGTCACGATATATTCCAATCCACGTCCAAACGATCAAACTTGGATAGCTCCAATAGTTTTTCCAACCGCCCAACGAGCCCTAAGGGTCCCATAATAAAGAAACATACAACTCCCGAAACGATTAAACTTGTCCTACACATTTATTTTTGGAAGACGTAAAAAACGTCTGACTTTATTGTACTTTTGAGTGCTTGGGCGTGATGATGGCTGTAACTTTCTTTTCACTGGGATAGAAATCGGATAGATGGATTTAAGCCTCTTCAATGAGATACATTTTATGATCTATAAACTCTTGTCAATATATATATATATATATATATATATATATATATATATATATATATATATATATATATATATATATATATATATATATATATATATATATATATATATATATATATATATATATATATATATATATATATATATATATATATATATATATATATATATATATATATATATATATATATATATATATATATATATATATATATAAATATATATATATATATATATATATATATATATATATATATATATATATATATATATATATATATATATATATATATATATATATATATATATATATATATATATATATATATATGTATATATATATATATATAAATATATGTATATATATATATATATACTGAGGGAGTAAGTAAATAAGACTGTAGTGCTTGTTTCTAATTTAAAAAATATTGTATAAGTATACTTAACCGATAAATATACTGCAAAAACAGGCAAGCTTGTTTTTAATAAAAGCCAATCAGTCTGCCGCCGGAAGCGATGCCGTTCCACCGGAAATAAAACATGTCTGTGCCCTCCGGAACATGAGACCCTGTGGGTAAAAGTACCAATAAACATTGGATATTGCGGACATTTGGTAAATAAGTAAATAATGATATTTGGTAAGACAATTCATTACCACATTTATCTATGTATTGGAAATTTATCCTTCTGTGAAACAAAGGAAGCATGAATGTATGATAAAAAATTATAAGTCAACAAAGGAATTTAAAAAAAATATATCATCTTAAATTTTATACTATTATCTGTAATTGCATGCATCTTCATGAAATTTTAAAAAATGTAGTTCAATGGAAAATACTGTATACCTGCATATTAATTACTTAGTCTTTCGTCGACATATATATATAAAGGTCCAACATCATATACGGGTACCGTCTTAATTAAATTATATTAATATATAATAAGTTAACAAAAAAAACATTCTTTTTACTTTTTTTAAAAATATTTTTTTTTTATCCTCAAACAAATCCTGACACTCATATTTCAATGCTAATGTTTTGATTTCATTAAAATGATTTTTATACTGTATAATGTTTTTGCAGCGGAAAGCGGGGACGGAGAAAGCAGGAGCTAAGCAACGGAGTGTCTTAACACTAGGTTCCCACGGTCCCTGCAGTTCCCTCTGCCTTGTGCGGGAAAAAGCGTGAAGCTAAAAAAAAAATAAATGTTTTTTTTTTATCGAAACAAATATATAAAAAGATAACCATATAACCATATAACCATATATTTTGTTCAAATGCTTTACATAGTACTAAACTGAGCGTTATTTCAAAATCCGAACTGAGGAACAACAAGCAACGAATATAGCCGCAGGTGCAGGATTTTAATATAAGCGAATCACTTCAGTCACCGGATGTGTGTGTATCTGGAGTTGAAAGGATGCAATATGCATTTGTGTAAATATTTTTTAGAAATGTGATTTTTCAATATACTTATGTATATATTTATATTTATATATTTCTATTCAGAATTTGTATATATATTTTTTTATTAGCTTCACGCTTTTATCTCGCACGTGGCAGGGTAGGCAGAGAGAACCGCAGAAACCATAGGAACCTAGTGTTAAGACACTTCGTTCCTCGCTTTCCGCCTTATTCGAGGCATTGCGTGTTGAGCAGCAGAACTCAACGCCGATCTTTACCTAATTGCCAGACCCAAGAAAATGGAAATAGAAAAATCCATCTTCCCCCAGTGGGAATCGAACCCACAAACTATCGTGTTTACAGTAAGACGCTACGTCTCTGGGCTCCGACGGTCCTGGAATTTATATTAAGAGATTTATTTGCATTCCTTTCTATTTAATAGCAATTTGTGTTACTTAAACTAAAATAAATAACAAAAATCATTATCCTTTACCATTCTACCTTACCATATTATCTATACTTTCCCTTAAAGCATTTTTAATAACAAATCAAATATAAATGAGTAAATTATAATCTATATATTAATACAAATATTTATTACATATATAATAACGGTTTGAAACGTGAAAATGTAAATATTAAACGATCGCTTACCATAAAGCGGTATTATAGAAGCGGGTACCATCGCTAATTGGGTAACTAATGAGCAATAAAAAAAACCAGATCCTTTTAGTTTATTGCTTCATCAGCGATTGATAAAATCGAAACGTCTAAAAAAGATAAGAGACTACATATAAATTGCTATTTACTCTAGATAAGAATCATCCAAATAATTTAATGGTCTATAAAATCAAATTCTATTGTAATAAATTATTATAATAAGTTGTTAATAAGCGTGGAATATTAGATATGATGATATCGACTTGTTTGAAATTAAACAAATCTATCTATCTGTTGGTCTGTAGCGTAAATCACAGAAAGTATCTAAATTAAATGATTTGTCTTTGGGAATAATAATATTTCTTTGTTTACAGCGTTCCGTTAACGTTTTGTTTATTTTTTTTAGCTTCACGCTTTATCCCGCACATTGCAGGGTAGGCAGAAGGAACTACAGGAACCATATGAACCCAGTGTTAAGACACTCCGTTGCTTAGTCCCTGCTTTCTCACTCCGTCTCTGCTTTCCACCTTTTCCGAGGCATTGCGTGATGAGTGGCGGAAATCAACGCTGCACTTTGCCTAGTTTTCAGAATGAAGAAAATGGAAATAGAAAAATCCATCGAGTGGAAATCGAATCCTCAAACTGTCGCGTTTACAGGCAGACGCTTAGTCCTCAAATTTTTGTTTTGTTTTAGAAAAATTCAAGCTAAAGTTATATTGTACTAATATTTTTTTATTATTTACAAACTTATTTTAAATAATCTGTGTTATATAAGGCAATTGTAAGTTTTTCAGTCAGTACAGTCAGATTTAGTACATACATACATTAACTTGGCATCCAGAAGTAATGGCCGACTAGAAAAAGTATATAACCAAAAAATTTTTTCCTATACAATAAATGACATCTGTATAGAATCCTAATGCTTGCCAAAAACATATACACATATATTGTCTTTATATAACAAGCTCTACTAGTTTCATTCTACTAAAACGAAGGTAGTCAAACTATATTATTTTCATATAATCAATTACTAATGTATAAAAGAATAATCTCTCATATTAAAATTGTAGCATCTTTTAAATTAAAGGAATTGTATATATTTCGATATAATTCTACATGCAATGACTTTAAAAATTGAAAATATTTACGTAAATTAATAAAGAAGTCAAGAATAGGATCTTTTATTAAATCCAAACATATATTCTATATATCTCGCTATATAACATCAACTATATATGTAGAAATACACTTGTAATTAAATATTCTACGGAACCCCATCGCATTGAAAGACTCACGCTTACCATTACAATAATTAACGTATCACCATCGAGACTGAATACATTACAGCCCCCGATAATTATGTTTCTGCATGTTTTAATATATTAAATGTCAATAAATATGTATGTTTGTATGTACATATATATGTTACGTATAGCTTTAATTTTATACTTTATGACGTTTTTATATTATTTAGAAATGAAATCAGAGATTTTATCTATTGATTAAAGATACGAATTCTTAATAATATTTATACGGTAACTGTTTATGTTGTGATATATTATAATAATATTTTCGAGGAATGGAGTGTCTTATCACTAGGTATCCACGGTTGTAGCGGTTCCCTCTGCCTATCTTGCGGATATGAGAGAAATAAAGTGTGAAGCTAACAAAAAAAAAATATTTAAATTTAAAGATAATATTTGTAACAATCTTAAATTAACTTAATTTAATTAATTTATATACTTTTAATATTGTCCAATAATTTTTTCTCTTATTGTGTTAAAATATTTGAGTGCATTTTATGTCTCAAGAATCAGTGGAAACTTCGCTGGATAATGTGATATTTAAACTGTGCTATGTAATTAGATTATATTTTATATCTACTTACATACTAGTGACAATTATAGTTATATAAAATATATATAACTATAATTGTCACTAGTATGTAAGTCAGATGCAACGTGCATATGATTTATAAAAAATGGACATTCAAAAGCGGCACGCTGTATGACCTCGGCATATAAAACACATATATCAAATTACAACGGTTTTGTTTCAACAAAATTTATCACCCATAGATTGCTATAAAATATATGTATATATATATATATTGTATATTTATGTATTATATAATAACACAACGTTTGTCCGTCCGTATGCCTTCAGGCAATATGTAGAAGACTATCAATTTTGTCATAGATGAAAAAAATATAGACATGTTTTTAAATTGATATTTTATGTTTACCATCATCTTGATTATTTAATGGAGATGGATTAAAATTGGCTGTAATCAATAATATACGCTATAAATTTTACAGACAGGATGGTAATGTCGAATATGACAATAGGATTCACCTTATTTCTATATTAACCTTATTTCTATATCGGACTATGTTTTAAGCAATATTTAAATACATATTAAAATGAAGAAATATATATCTATATATTTATGGGTATTTAAGCATATATACTTTTCAGGGTACCCATGAGAGAAATAAGAGAGAATTTCCCGACATACCAAGAGGATGGAGAAGTTCACATACATAGACTACACAGGAAATGGGGTGTTTTCTTCTTCTTCTTCTTTCAGGTCAGGTCTGCCTACTCGGTTAGGAGCGGGACAACGCGTGAAGCTAAAAAAAATAATATTACGTGTTATAGCGGGATTAAATACTTAGTACATACAGTAAAATCATAAAATCCATATCTACGATGTGTATTCAAACTCATTCAATATTTAACAGCACAACTGGCCTACCATTAAAACACTATTAAAACATTTGCATATGTGATAATTTATGGCTTATAAATGTCCCGCGGTTCACGACTCTATTAATTACGAAATATTAACTTGACTTGCTACATTGAGGGATATTTAATAGGAATTTGATTAATTTTGATAATGGGTTCAAATTTTAGTAGAACTGATATTTCTATGTTTAAATTATTTTATTATAATGTCAGCGTTTTTCCTGTTTGGGTGGCTAAAGTGCAAAAAGATCAATATTTCATAGAAATGTACCATAAGAGTCACAGGTTCGAGTCTAATTATACATAATTTCACACGTTACAAAAAATAATATAATTGAGGACCGTTGTGGCGCAGAGGTGTAACTTCTACCTGTAACGTGACGGTTTCTGGGTTCGATTCCCAGTTGGAGAAGATGGATTTTTCTATTTACTTTTTTCGCTCTGGTAATTAAGCAAAGCGCGGCGTTGAATTCCGCCACTCAACGCGGAATGCCTCGAAAAAGGCGGAAGTGGGGACGGAAAAAGCAGGGACTAAGCAACGAAGTATCTTAACACTAGGTTCCTATGGTTGCTGCAGTTCCCTCTGCCTACACTGCCATGTGCGGGATAAAGCGTGAAGCTAAAAAAAAAAGAATAATAATATTGTTGTCATATATTTCGATATAATAAAATAGTTATAAATATATATTAGTCCTCTAATATAATACGATTATAAAATAATACGTTTAACACGTTTATGAGAGAGTGATATAGAATTTTTGAAAATGAGATATGCTACTTACTTAAATTATGTTTTTAGTGTGGAGAATTTTAGTTCCCTTTGTTTTGTCACATACCAGCTAACAAAGCAAAGGGAAATAAAATTCTCCACATTATTTTAGAATAATTAAATATATAGTATTTACTCGTATATACTAGGTACAAGTACATTATGCAAGTGTTATCAATATAAAAAAACCAGACACACTTATAAAACGATAAAAAACTCATCTCAATAAAGTGTAAATTTTGTTGCGGTAAAAAACTAGCTGAAATACAGATTTATGCTAATAGAAGTACATTAATTCAGTTGCATTTGTTAGTGATGCTGACGGATTGAATATCGATAGAGCTTTTTTTTTCTGTATATATATGTATTTTCCGATTTTTCGGTATACAGAAATAACCCAATGATACATCACTACGTTTTCACTTTTTGTTTATTTAAAAGTTCTGTTACTGTGTAATGGAACCCATCTATGGGTTTGTCTTATCAAAATTTGAAAGCAATATTGTGTGAATCTTAACACTTATCTCCTATTTATCATGATTTTAAAGTGTAGTAAAGTTAATCCACACTAAGGATAATTTTTACATGTTTCTTTAAAAATACTTTAATCTATCCTCAGTTATGTCTTAACCGATTACTGAATTAATAGTGATCTCTTTTAATTATTTATTAGTAAATAGTAGTAGTGAATTGTATTTATTTACCACGAGCTACCCCATGCTTTTATGATATATAGGGTGTATCTGACACGGCGGCCATTATGAAAATTACTTATAGAGGAAAATATTTCCAGGCTATATACAAAACACTATTTAATAATTATTAATAGTTTAGGTACAACATCATTTTTTCCATTTCACGATATTTATACGTGCTGTGTAACGCGCGAGGTAGACATCATTAAATACGAATGACGTACTACAAAAATACTACTAAACGTTGTCGTTCTGTCACCTTTCATTCAAAAAGTAACCAAAAGAAAAAGAGATATGTCTCTGTCCCGCTCTGACAGTACAGTGTACGCTCGCGTCATACTTGACAAAGGGCGTTTTATTTTGGAACAATTATTTAATTATTTATTTTGTTTGAAAAAAATATTTTTTATTTTTGAAAACTTTACTTCTTTCATATTTTACCAAGTTTATAAAGGCTTGTTAATACTATGCTTGAAATTAAGGTCGCCGTTACCACCACACCTGTATAAGCTATATGTGTATTTATTTATTAGCCTAAACCCTGATATATATTTTCACAAACTTTCACATTTCAAATATTAGTAGGATTTATTGTATTTTTTGTATACTTCTGTAATTAATAAAATTATAAGCCTATGAAATTTTTAGTTACAAGGAATAATAAATAAAAACAAAAATTAAATATTTATAATTCCTTAGATACCACTTCCATAATTGTAACCTTAATTCAATCACTAAAGACGATTATCATAAAATATAAGAGACGGTAAGTTCTCGCCTCTTGTATTCGGTAAGAGTATTATTAATTTACTACAAGATATTGCTATTATACTACAACATGATATTCTAGTTAACTTCATGACTTCTGTTCGAGATCTCGATAAGATCTTATGCCATATTAAATATATTTTATAGGTTAATAGAAATCACTTGTAAAACTCAAGACGGTAATAACGTCTTATATTTTAAAAGAGTACCGTAAAGTGCAACAGTTTATGGGGACGTCTGAGTATTATGCTTAAACGCCTTGATATGTTTATATTGTGACAACTTGACTGACTAATTATAGTTGTTAATAATAGCTAATCTTGAATATTGATGCTACTGGTGTGAGTTCGATTCCTGTTTTGGGGAGAGGGTTATTATAATTTTTTGTTTTTGTTAGAAGATTAAGTGCAACGTTATGTTTCGCCACTTAACATACATAGTTTTAACAGAAAGTGGGCAAGGAGACTCAATCTGTGTTTCCGGCTCTACGTGAAGCTATACGTGAAGCTCTTCGGTTACGTTCTTATTTTATTATTTAGTGAATTTCAAAAAAATTTATATTTTTTAGACTAAAAGAGGCACAATATCTAGGTATTTTCAGGGATATTATATAAATTGACTGACTTTTTCACAGTTTTTCCTATTTAATGTGGCTTTACAAATTTTCTTTTTGCAAATATTATTATATTTTGCTTACGCTTCCCAGGCTGATTGTAGTTGGGCCGAAAAGGAATCATTTTGGGAGCACTGTGAAGAGGTTCTACTCGCTATACCATCTAATGAGGTAATCATAGTTCGGGGGACCTTAAACGGTCACATGGGTAAGGCTGCTTAAACATATGAGCGTGTCCACGGTGGTTTTGGTCACGGTTGTCGCAATGCAGAGGGAAAATATATTCTAAGAACCTATATTGCGTCCTATCTAGCCATCATGAATACGTTCTTCCAGAATTGCCCGCAACACCTTATTACGTATGCGAGTGGGCCCCACTCAACTCAAATAGATTATCTGTTGACCAGGCGTTGTCATGTGGGCAAGGTAAAGCAAAACTAACTAAAGTCATTCCCGGTGAAATTCTCATGGCTGAACATCATCTTCTTGTCATGGACTATGTTGTTACTCCGACAAAGAAAATACCAGATACGCGTAAGCCTAATATCAAGTGGCGGTTTGTGAAGGGACCGATGCAGACCGACTTTCTGGCAGAAGTTAACAGACAAAACCTATCAACTAATACCGAAACTGCTCAGGAAGCTTGGAATCGAGTTCAGTCAGCAATTATTACGACTAGCAAACGTGTTCTAAGCGCTTCTAGGGGAGGGCGTGTCATCGACAAGTAGACGTGATGGTGGAATGACCAGATACAGGTGGTTATTCGTGAAAAGAAGACTGAATTTAAGGAGTGGCAGAATTCTACCTCTCCTGAAGACAGACTGCAGTACATAACAGCAAAACGTGCCAGCAAAAGAGCTATAGCCAGAGCCCGCAGTGAAAGCTTGTCACCTTTATACGACAGTCTCACTGTGGAGGGGTAGAAGATCATTTACAAACTGTCACGTACTCGGGATAAAGTGACGCAAGATTTCACAAAATGTCTATGTGTCAAGGATTCCCAGAGCAAGCTGCTTTGTACACATGCTTCTGTGAATGATAGGTGGAGAAGCTATTTCTTAGAGTTGCTGAATACTCAGCACCAGTTTGGTCTTCCGTCTGAACCACCTCCTAACCTTGGACTTATTGCTCCAATTACCCTTGATGAAATTCAAGATTGTTTTCGACACATGAAGAACGGAAAAGCGGTCGGCCTGACAATATTCCGATCGAAGCGTGGAAACCGTTGGGATCTCTTGGTGTGCTCATACTTACTGACTTTTTTAACCGTCTCTTGAACACTGGGACGATGCCAAGCCAGAGGCGGCACAGTTTTATTACCACTATTTACAAGGGAAGGGGCAGTGTTCAAGATTGTGGTAGTTATTAAGATTATTAGTCACACCATGAAACTCTTCGAGCGCGTGGTAGACTTCAGGCTCCGTCAAGAATGTACTGTCTCTAAATGTTAATACGGATTTCAGCCAGGATCAGGCACTATGGACGCAATTTTTGCCCTTCGAACTTTGATGGAAGCATACAGGGAAAGAAGGAGAGCTCTGCATATAGCATTCCTAGACCTGCAGAAGGCCTTCAAATGTGTGCCACGTCAGTATCTGGTGGGCACTGCAATTCAAAGGGATCCCCGAATCCTATATTGATATTAACAGAGTCGTAGTACAGACGACTCTGTTTCTGTGGATAGGACCGCTGTTGGCGACACAAATCCCTTCCCGATTACAGTAGGGGTTCACCAAGACTCAAGTTTGAGTCCGTTTCTGTTTAATGTAATGCTAGATACTATAACGACACATATCCAGGACTAGTCTCCATGGCTGATGATGTATGCCGATGACTATAGCACTCATTGACGAGAACCGACTGACGTTGTGAACGGTGGTCTTAAACTAAATGTGTTGAAGACCAACTACATGGTATGCGGGAACCTAGGCTCGAGCACTATCCGGATAGGTTGCGAATCAGTCGTCTAGACGAAAAAGTTCAGATACCTTGGATCCATTATGCACGAGTCCGGACCCCCGTAAGCTGAATAAACGGGAATTGTAAAAAAAAATATAATAATCTAAAACAAAGACCTAAGCCTACCCTTCTGTTTATAAAATCTTAATATTTAGATAAAAAATAATTTATTTATAACACTTAAGTCCTTAAACGATATAAATATTTTTTTGAAAATCAACACCTTAAAGAGTCAAATAGAGTTGAAAGTTTCCCAAAATAGAAATATGCATTTTTTAAAATTACTCTTGGTTAACAAAACGATAATGCATTTATCAATATTACTAATATTTTGGGTTACTTTTAGACACAGAATAATAATAATAAGGCATGAGGCAAGCAAAGCTGCACGTGTAAATATAGTGTAATTAATATTTGAACACAATATTATTAGGTCAGTAGTTCATTTGTAGAAATTAATTAATTTCAATTTTCCAGTGTGTTCTAGTAAAATACAAGTGTGCAAACCAAGTGTTTTAACACTATACTCTCCGTCTATTTTGTTACATGTAGGATAAAGCTTGAAATTAAAGAGTTCTTTAATTTCAAGCTTATAGCTTACAAAGTTTTATAGTTATAAACCAACAAAATTTTTAAAAAATAACCAGGAATGTCAAAAATACATTTTTTTCGTATATATTTATCTTATAATTTTGCTAATACAATAATTACTTGGGAATATTTTTATAGTATAACTTAAGTGTAAATTATATGTTGAAAACGTGAAAATGCCATTTAAATATTTACATTTAAATATTTATATTTAAATATTTACTGGAAAATTGAAATTAATTAATTTCTACAAATGAACTACTGACCTAATAATATTGTGTGAAATACTTTTTAAAAGAACACTCTTTTTATATCTCGTTGAAAGATGAAACTCAATTCCGCGCTTTGCTTACTCGGTAAAAAATTGAAAAATCCATCTTCCATAAGTGGGAGGGTAGAATTCACAAACCATCTCATTTACAGGCAGACGTTATACCTTTGCGCTACGATAGTCCTCATATTTTTAATTTAATATTACGTAACCTTAATTGTATACTTAGAAAAATAACAATTTTAAAATCGATTTTTTAATAAAAATCACAAAATCGATTTCCATTACACAACTAATATCCCTACACTATTGTCCAAGTTATTAATGCTAACATTATACGCTGTTCAATCGATACATCATTCATGAGGTACAAAATTGATGCTTCCAAGTCTTGATGAATGATAGACATTATATGCAGTTGGAGTTGTTTGCAGTTCGAATATAGCATAATTTTTACATTTGACTGTCCAGGTCACTTGTTAATGTATACGTTGATATATTTGACCTTGACTTCAGTTTTCAGTTGTCAGAGTTTTAGTTATTTTTGTCTGATGAATGAAACCCAATTTATTTTAGTTGTTTGTTAAATTAAACCCAATTTCTAATTGAACACTTCCTATCCCAATATGATAGACTGGCTCATTAGAGGTGAGGTATGTATTGATTTAGGTTGTAATTAATAGGTAGGTTGGTTTAGGTAGGCCAAAGCTACTAAACGCGATGGTTTATGGGTTCAATTCCCACTCCAGGAAGATGGGTTTTGTATTTCCATTTTCTTCGCTCTGGCAACTACACAATAGCGCGGCGTTGAATTCCGTTACTCAATTCCACACGTTACCTAGAAAATATGGAAAACAGAGAACGGAGGATTTTAACATTAACTTCTCCGTGTTTACTCTTCTATAAGCGAGACAAAGTGTAAAATGTAATGTTTAGTGTCATATAGCTGACAAGTTCGTTAGGTTGAAATAGCCAACCTCAGGAACTTTTAATATTTATCAACATATAAAATCGACGTTACATACATTTAAACTCAACTTAAAATTGGTACAACAACATAAACGTAGGTGTTTACACCTTTTTCTATATCAAAATAAATATAATATATAACTCTACTGACAATATTAAGTAAACATAAAATAAACAAATAACATTTACAACCGTTTTCCTATGAAATAAAAATTATAATTTATTTTTAATAAATGGAGTTATATTGATATTACATTATTAAGTATCATTGCAATATTTTATTAACATTACTAGTTGTTGCCCGCAACTTTGTTGCGATATGAACTTTAACTTATAATTTCCTGAACCTGTTTAACCGTCTCTATTACGTGGGAGTACTCGTAGCTTGCTATTAAAACATTAATTTCTTCTTCTCTGTATTTATGGCCTTGAATGGAGAATATATATGCATTTACTTGTTGTGCTTAGTAATAATTATGATATTTGCATGTCGATTAATATAAAAATCTAGTACAAAGGGATTTTTTCAGACAACTGGTAATTCTCAAGATTAGCGCGTGAAAGCAAACTAACAGACATATCAGATTTGTCATAAACAATTGTTTATAATGATATCTTTTTTTTACCGTACATTCTCCTTTGTGTGTTCTCCATTCAACGTGACATTGGCGAAGTGAATTGTGCTCAACTGGCACGCTCGAAACGCCAATAATAAAAAGAAGAAGAAGAAGTATAATTGTTTAGTTAGGCCACCTCAGTAGTACAATGGGTTTGGACTTAAATCGCTTTGGGGTAGTTAATTATTTCATTGAATAAATAGTGTATCTATTCGAACAAAAAGCAGAGAACGGTGAGTATTAACGCTATTTATTTTTCTGTTATACCTTAAAAACAAACACATTATTACTATAAACAAGTAAAACAATTAAAACATCAAGCTAGTCATTTAAAATGTATAAGGCTCAGTAAGAAATAAATAAGTGCCTACAATAAATTTTATTTTGCCGGAAGTCGAGGCAAGGCATTGCCACAGTACTGCAATTATGTTGTCAAGCAATGCTTTAGTGTTTTTGTTGGATTAGAGGTAATTCTAGTGAAGTTACTGAATTCAATGGTTGTGACTTTATATTCTATACGATATATATATATATATATATATATATATATATATATATATATATATATATATATATATATATATATATATATATATATATATATATATATATATATATATATATATATATATATATATATATATATATATATATATATATATATATATATATATATATATATATATATATATATATATATATATATATATATATATATATATATATATATATATATATATATATATATATATATATATATATATATATATATATATATATATATATATATATATATATATATATATATCTCTCTCTGCCTAGCCTTATACCATTTCACTTGGGGTCGGCTCTCCTCGTCATTCTTCGCCAGGTTGGTCTATCTTGGATGGTCGAGGCATTAAGTTCGGCTTCCTTTAGATCCTTGTTTATAACAGCACTCCAAGTTAAAGAGGGTCTCCCCCGCTTCTTAGGTCCGGTATCTAAGCTCAGGACTTGTCTTGTCATGTGGTCTTCAGGTCTCCTCATTACGTGGCCGTACCACCTCAAACGCGCTTCGGAGAGCTTTTCTTCGATTGGGCGGATCTTAAAACTGCCACGGATATATTTGTTTTTCACTCTGTCTGCAAGAGTGACTCCTCCTGCCCATCTCAGCATTCTCATCTCCGTCGTGTGCATTTTCATGGTATGAGTTTTCTTCATAGGCCAGCATTCAGCCCCGTGAATAAGAGCGCAGCGAACCGCGGTTTTGTATGCCTTTCCTTTAACGCTTATCGGCATTCTACTATCGCATAAGACACCTGACAGTTCCCGCCACGTCATCCACCCTGTATTAATTCGGTGGGTTATATCAGCATCGATCGTACCGTCATTTGTGATAATAGAGCCCAGATACTTAAAATTTGCTACTTCCTTCAGATGGTAGCCTTGAAGCACAACTGGTTGACATTGGTTTGGTCCTGAGAAGTAGCAACGCATGTATTCGGTTTTTTGGCGGCTGATCTTTAATCCGGCATTCTCCAGGGTGGATCTCCAGGTTTCCAGAGAAACTACCAAGTCTTCGCGGCTATGTCTAATGAGGACGATATCATCCGCGTAGAGGAGGTCCCAGGGTGGATTTTTTTGTATATTTGCTGTGAGGTAATTTAGCACGAGATTAAAAAGTAAAGGACTTAAAGCTGAGCCTTGGTGTACACCTACGCCTACGTGGAATTCATCGCTCAGACCCGCTGGAGTACGTACTTTTGTGGAGACTTTGTTATACATATCCTTAACCACTTTAACGTAGTATTCTGGGACATTTTGCGATCGAAGTGATTGCCATATTAGTTCTCGTGGTACTCGATCGAATGCCTTCTCCAAATCTATAAAAGCGAGATGTAAGTCTTTTTTTAATATTTTATACTTTTCCAATAAAATCCTTAGAGTATGTAGAGCGTCTGTTGTTGATCTTCCTTCTACAAAACCACATTGGTTTTCAGTAACCTTAGTAATTTTCAACAGTCTGGTGTTTATGACTCTTTCCCATATCTTAAAAGTATGTGATATGAGTTTTATGGCGCGATAGTTGTCACAGAGTCTGACGTCACCCTTGTTTTTAAAGAATGGGATTAGGTAACTTTTTCTCCATTCACTAGGTATTATTATTATATGTATATATATATATATATATATATATATATATATATATATATATATATATATATATATATATATATATATATATACATATATACATATATATATATATATATATATATATATATATATATATATATATATATTATATATATATATATATATATATATATATATATATATATATATATATATATATATATATATATATATATATATATATATATATATATATATATATATATATATATATATATATATATATATATATATATATATATATACGTGTGTATATATTGAAAGTATTTAATAGGTTTTTTTATGCTAAGTACTAATAAACCTAGTAAATAGAGCTATTAAAAAAATAATTTATATAATTCATAATATCAGGTTCTTTATTGAATCTTATTTAATAAAAGACCTCATATTTTAAGTTATTACATGTTTTTGTGTACTTATAATATAATTATTTTTAAAGGCCAAGTAACTTGTGCTTTCCATTATCATTCGCCGGAAGCCAAGTGGGTAATACCGGTAGCGGTACCAATTATGCATTTAAGTATTAAACTGTAAATCGAGACATATCTCTAAAAGTCAGTAGTTTCACTGATTGAATGTCAGTCAAGTATTGCTATTATGGAATAAAAGTTGAGATTTAATTTTTTACCTATATTGAATAAAACAAAATTAAACAACCACATTTCCTTTAGTGATAATATAACCTGCTAAAGCAGGGTTTAATTTTTCTCATACAAATGTGTTTTCAACACGACTATTGACTTAGCGTCTGTATAAAAGTTAATTAGTAAATATAAATAGCGACTCACGTTGATAAATATTACAAAAGGTTAAAGAGGAAACGGTTGAGTATTTATTTGTACAGTAATAATTATATGTTATGAAATGTTAAGGTGTATTCATGTTGGTGTTCTTTTTATTAAGTTTTTTTTAGCTTCACGCTTTATCCCGCATATTGCGAGGTAGGCAGAGGGAACTGCAGAAACCATATGGACCTAGTGTTAAGACACTCTGTTGCTTAGTCCCTGCTTTCTCCTTGCTTCTTTCCGCCTTTTTCGAGGCATTGCGTATAAGGTGGCGGAACTCAACACCGCGCTTTGCCAAGTTTCCAGAGCGAAGAAAATAGAAATAGAAAAATCCATCTTCCCCGAGTGTTTACAGGCAGAGGCTTACGCCTCTGCGCCACGACGACCCCCTTAAGTTAAGTTGATGTGTTCACTATGTTTAAATTATATTTATATAACTCAGATGATTGAAATTCTGGATTATTTAATAAGAGAAGTCTGTATTAGATTTTATCATGTATATTAAATTGAGGACATAATCCTAGTTATTATAGAATAACTGTCACAGAATAAACACTAAACAAAAGAAAGCGAAGTTCCATTGAGAACAGGAAATAGACTTTATAAGTTTTCCATGTAAAGCACAAGCTTGTATTATATAATGGGTTCGCCGCGTACGTACACTTTCTGATAATTTAGTACTTTTAAAGATAGTAAAATTACAAATCTTTTTGTTAACAGACAAAATTTAAGAGACTGACAAAAAATGTACGCAAATATGGAATGTCAATTATAAATTGAACTGTTCAAGTTCAAACATCGACTATATATTTTATTAAATCGCTTTTTTGAAATCTTTAAAATAGCACTAAAAGTTAAATTATATAATAAAAACTCACCTCTCTAAGTGTCCGCAACGAGAACGCTATTACAAGTAATATATAATGATAAAGTTAATTTAAAAAAAAAGGTAAAAATAAGAAAAAATCTTCAATAAAAATTCATATACAAAACCTATGCCTTGTAATATCTATATAAATATAAGCGGTATTTATTTTAGTCGTGACAATTTCGGCATATACATACAGTAGAGTCTATACAGAAAAGTGTTAGGACATCACGACAGTACTCCACAGTATGAATAATGTAAGTGCACGTTGCTAAGGTGATAAATAAGGATTATAATTTTATCGTGTAAATAAATCGGAGATTGAAAGTCTTTGTGTCACAGTAGGTGCTATGTAGGTGTGTGTAATTTTCATCTAGGTAATTGTGACATACGGATGTTTGATTATACCAATTTAATAATTATTAGAGGCTTCTGGTAGCGAATTAATGCAAACGATCGTGGGTTTGATCCCCGATTGAGGGCATTTTTTGTTTTAAATTCGTTTTTCCTACAAGAACATCTCGACACTAACGTGGTTTTCTCTACTTACAGAATACATATAAAAAATTGAACGCACGGGACTTAGCTAGGCTTATTTTCCTGTAACACTGTAGAAATCATAAAACATATCTTTTTCGCAGGATAAAGTATGTAGCTGCACCGCTGGTGTAAGATATGATTATATATATATATATATATATATATATATATATATATATATATATATATATATATATATATATATATATATATATATATATATATATATATATATATATATATATATATATATATATATATATATATATATATATATATATATATATATATATATATATATATATATATATATATGTATATCTTTGCTTAGTTCAATTTTTGTATAAATGCTTCAGAGATAGCTATTTTTTTCCGTAATATGTGACATTTAACAAATAAATATAAAATTGCTTTGACCGGAAATTGATCAACCATCTCACTTAACAAACAAATGGCATCACCAAAATGGCGTCAATTCAATAATTTATCCGTCAATTTCCAAAGCAATACGTACCAAACTCAGTGTAAGTGTGTATAGGGAAAGCAGTTTTTGCACAATTCTACGTAGATTTATGTCGTCAACTCTTGAATTTATGATCGTGCCGACAATGTAAGTTAAAAGTGTCTGCACACTGTCGACTTTACGCGAACATAAATTAGAACTGCAGTATTATCTACATATGAGCTGTAAGTCAGTATTGAATCGTAATCTATGTGCATACATGAAGATTTTGATTCAAAATTTTTTTATAATTTTTTTATAATTGATTTTTGATTGTGAACAAAATGTGATTGCAAATGTGTTGAATAATCATTTTTAGATTTTTTTTTTAAATTTCTGTTCTTCTTTATCTGTTACACCAGCATTCCACAATCTATAGTATTTTTTCACCTTCACCATACGACCTTTAGGTTTTGAGACATAACGTGTTGACGTATCATAACGCCAGGAAAGCATGATACAATTTAAAACCAAAATAAATTATACACAAAGAAAAATCAAACTTATAAATTCTAAAATATTATTTAAATTAAATATATATTATTATTACATCATCTACACCCATTAAATATTGCGAAAAGGGAAAATAATTATGATTTATTACATTAGTCTACGACGGAAATGCCGTTTGATCTACGATCTAAGCTGTGCTGGCATTAGTATTTATTACTGGATAAATAAACGTTAAGTGAGCAGTCTAGTCGTTGAAATGTTGAAAGTTTTCTAAAGATATTTATGTTAATTAGGTAGATTTATTAAAATTCTTGTCATCTATTGGACTTTTTTCTTCATGGTATATACCGCTTAAGTAGGTGGGGACCTTGTTGACTACAAGGTCCCCACCTACTTAAGCGATACTTAAGGTGATACTCTTTATCCGTAGCTTGCAGTCCGAATTCGATACCTTAGTGAATGTGTGAAGTAATGGAATTTTACGCTTGCGCTAAAATATTCGGTTCTAATATACTTCTTTGACCTCGTCCACTATTATTAACCTCTTCATATGAGACCTTCATCCAACATATATGACAAGGTGTTCTTAAACGTCAACTAAAGTCAAATCCTATCTCTCTTCATTCATTAAATTTGCAATGCGTCCTTTCTTCATCTCTTCCACAAAGTTAAAGCATTATTTTACTCAGATTCAGTTTCATTTTAATCCGCATGTATCATTCATGGAGGTGACTAATGCTAGCAACTTGTATGCTGACGATGTAATAAGCACTGTATCATCTATATACAACACTTTAACCTTTAAGTGTAAATTTCACGTACTTATATCACTTTGTTTCACTTCTTGGAACCAGATCTCTAAGCCTGTTGGACACCCTACTATATGTCACTGTCCTCCTGCTCCTAGACGGACGGAATCAATTATATAAAGAGACCACAGCCTGCAGCAATACTCCGTCCACATTGTTCTGGAGCAGCCCCGGAACTTCATACTAGAAACTAAATCCTTCGTTTGATCTTACCGACCGTCATGGCACAGAGGCAAAGCCTGTAGGCGCAAAAGTTTGTAGGTTCAATTCGCACTTGGGGAGAGTGGATTCTTTCATTTCCATTTTTTCGCTTTTGTAAGTATGTAAGCGCGGCGTTGAGTTCCGCCACTCAACGCGCAATGCCTATCCTGCTATATGCGGGATGAAGCGTGAAACGAACTAGTGCAGAGAAACGATAATAATTTATTTCTTCTTATCAAAATCGAACCCACAGACACAGCCATGTCACGACTGCTTGAACTTCGATCAGTTCTATTTGAAAGGTTATATCAATTACTTTGCCTTAAATTTCGCTTAAAAAGGAAATAACTAAATGACAGAAGGTTTTTTGCTTAACTATAACAAATGTGTTTATGTAATTGAGGTAATGTAAAAAATTAAAGCAATTAAACATTCTTCGAAATCGATTACTTTATTTTTATAGCTTACTAGCATTAGCAAGTAGCTCCGTCTGTTCTACTCGACTTCAGACTGTACAAATAAATACAGAAAAAAATTGGAATGTCCATGTATTATAGACGTGCTAATTGCTTTTGGCAACATTTTTAAAGCGACAGCTTCAGAAAATGAATTAAACTTCCATATTAAGCAAAATAAATTAACTAATAAAATTTTATTAATTTAAATTTATTGTTTAATAAATGCAAAAAGTAAAAACTTCTTAAATTTTTCAAATAATACAATTCTCTTTCATCACTTGGTTATAATTGACATAAAATGTATGTAATTGACATATACCTTATATTCTTTTTTAATATCTATTTAACAAAGAAGAAGAAACTACTAAGCATTCTATAGATAGTAGGCAGAGGAGCTCCGAGCAGCGCTTGGGACTTGCGACCCAAGTGTAGGTTTAAAGGGCCCCCTTTAAATGCATTTACACTCTCCTCTACTGTCCGAGCTCTTCCCACTACCTAACCAAAGTTGAAATAATTCCTTCAATTCTGACCTTCGAAGTGTATAATAGAAATGAATTAGTAATAATTCTTGACAGGCCGAGATCTTAAAGATCTCGGCAAAGTATAGAGACACATTATACTCTTGCTCCTATTTCAACTGCATATAAATTAACTGTAAACCTTTTCCTCACCTTTCATTTGTTAGTAAGATCGAAATTTTAACTATTTTTATTTGACTTATTTATGATTTAATCTAAAAATATACAAACGTAATATTCTCTTTTCTTATAAGTCTATTTCCTTGTTTTATTGTCGAGATATTGCATATTTGGTGGCGGAACTCAACGCCGCACTTTGTCTTGATACCAGAACAGAGAAATGAAAATAATAAATTTCTTCGAAAGGAAATCAAACCTACAATTGTCTCGTTCACAGAATTTTTTTTATTTAAGTCGGAGGTTAAATATGTAAGGTATAATTGCTATTATTTATTACATTGTATTTTTAATCGATAAAAACTATGCGATGAGCTTGTAAAGGTAACGTCAATAATATATATATAGATGTTTACTTTTTTATACGCTTTTGCAATTAATCACAATCGATTAATGTCGATTAAAGATATTTAATTACATTTAATTATTGTAAAGAATCTCAACAATACGTGATAATTTTATTAATACTACTTTGACAGGCTTTGATAGAAGAGTATCACAAAAGGAGTGTTTTTAATGTCAAAGGCGTCTTAAACATATCCTGAAGAGACTGGAAATATTTAATTTTTACTTTTTTTTTAGAATTTTGTATCCAATTCAATAACTTCTTAGAGCACAGAAAATATCAAACTACTAGGTCAACGCAATCGAAAGATATAAGTGTGTATGTTTCAAATTCATTGCATTTGTAAGCCCAAAAAATGACATATGCGATTTGACATTGACCTACGATTTGACTTACAATACAAACAAAGAAAAATTTCAAACATTTGGAAAATTACAGCTCACTCCCAAAAATCTTTTACAAGCTTATTCTGTAGTTTATTTAATATAAAGCGAGTGCGTCGTAAATTTAAATTTATCGACTTTAAAGTAACAAAACGAGAAAAACTTATATTTGTAGTTCATTACACTAAAAAGTAGATACTATTGCAAATTTAAGTACACCTATTATTATTTCTATTATTTAACAACATAAACTAGGCAAAGCGCGGCGTTGAGTTCCGCCACTCAACACGCAATGCCTCGGAAAAGGCGGAAAGCGGGGACAGTGAAAGCAGGGACGAAGCAACGGACTGTATTAACACTAGGTTCATATGGTTCCTGCAGTTCCCTCTGCCTACCCTGCAGTATGCGGGATAAAGCGTGAAGCTAAAAAAAAACAACATAAAATTTGTACGGAACCTTCGTTACACGAATATTGCTCGCACTTTACCAATATTGACATACACAGACAAAGTAAACAAGCAATATATTCATTTCGACATAAATAAGGTTAAACTATCAACCCATGATATAATGTAACATTTATTTCAGCTGCTTTTCAAGTGTCAAACGCATTGACATTTATTCTATACTCGTTCAACTCATTAAATGGGAATGTACTTAAAAGCTTATTAGGTATTACTTATTATAATAAAATTGATATATCCGTTTAATTCCCTTGTATTTTTGAATTTTAATGCATTTTTATTTAAAAATTATTTAGCACGAGACATTTGTGTCTAATTAGTATGTTTTTTTTTAGCTTCACGCTATATCCCGCACATGGGCAGGGTAGGCAGAGGGAACTGCAGGAACCATACGAACCTAGTGTTAAGACACTCCGTTGCTTAGTCCCTGCTTTTATCCGTCTCCGCTTAGTATTTTTTGTTATAATTTAAAAGTTTATTATTGTAATTAATGAATGCAACGTCATTTTAAAATTAAAATATGATGTTAGAAACTTGATTATCTAACAATTTTAAAATGTTGTTATGATAAAATTTAGGTAAATTTAAATAAATATCATTTTTACAATATATATTGATTTTATTCTGAACAATTTAATATTTCTTATCTATTTAATATGTCCACTGTTTAATATGCAAATTTTTATTTGGCGAAAATCGAGGAAGTGTGGTAACACTAGATTCCTTGTTTTCCCTTTTATTGGGAAAAATATTGCTAATGTACCAAAAATACATAGAACAGGGAAAAATTAATTAAAAATTTTCTTTGACATAGTACCACTACAATATTAATGTAAATAATCTTTGTATAAATTGCTATATTAAATTAACAGGCAGCTGATATTCGTGTTTTGTAATTAACCCAAGAAACGAAATAGATGAATAAATATTGGCCTTTTACGGACACATGAATAATAATGTATGGACGTTGGAACATTTATTAGACCAAATAAGGCTTCGTACAAATTAGTTTGTTGTAATGTTTTTAACATTGTAAAACGATACGTGCTTATTGGAGCGTTTTGCTTGTTTATAATTTTGTTTGATTTTTTTATGGAAATTAGTAGGAAATACTAATATTGCAATATATGTGTTTAATATTTATATATATTTCGTAAAAATATATAATGTTACATATAGTTATATAGAGACGTAATATACTGACATTTGAGGTCATTTAGACCTCACACTAACTGACACATGTTGAATAGCAAAACTTTGTGTTATAATTCTTTCAAATATCATAAATGAAAATAGTTTAAATATAACATTTTTATACTGAATATCGGTCAACTGCTTCATTTTCAAGATAATAAAAGATACTTCAAATATGTCGTCAGGGTCTAAATGTCAAACTGATGACTGTGGGTTAGATTTAAACTTCGAGAACTGTGTTATATTTTCTTCAACGTAAAGTAATACAATACAATTAATGCATACTGGTTAGTGACGTCAAATTCCATCACCGAGCACGCATTGTCACCAAAATAATAAGGCGTGAAAAGGAGTGACTGTAAAACGGAGTGTCTTTGTCTAAACCTACCCTCCTACATGCGGGTTAGAGCGTGAAGCCAAAAAAATAATGAAATTCTAGAAAACAACATAATATTTTGCTTGCTATGCCATTAAAAAAAATTGCGTTCACTTCAATTTCCATAAACGGTATTAAAATGGAATAAATATTTTTAACATCTCAAAGTGTAGTTAATTGGACGACATTGTCTCACAGCCGGTCGCTTTAATTGCTGCTATAAGCGTATGGAAGTAAAAAATTACAAATTAACTGCATACATACGTATTGCTAATTATTTGAGTTTCGCGCTTGGTTTCATACCAACTGACTTTTTATATGAATATTCTGCTAGTATTACTTACTTAGTAACTTGAAAATGTTATTTTTTTTATTATTACAATAGTTAGCCAAAAAAATTGAGATAGTATTTGACAGACATAGACTAAATAGAGATTATCATGACTCGACTAACTCAAGTGATTTTTTTTTATTCCTCATTTTGTGGAAATGGTGAAGAATTAGTGACTTATCTTTACATTTTATACATTTTTGTATGATAGACGTTGAAACAAAAGCGTTGTCGAGACACTCTTCTTTTTACATTCCTTTCTGGACTCTCCGCCTGAATTCTGATGAAAATACGCTGTATAACAAACATTATAAGGTTTTTGATTGACATTTTTTTCTATTGCCATCAGTTAGGACGGGTGATTAAATTCCCAGTGGCGGCGCGGCATTGTCGGCGGTCGCTTTGCAATTAGCTATCTTACGTCTGACACCTTGTAGGGTTGCCAGTTTGTATCATAATTTGCTCATTTTTTTAAATATATATTAAAAATATATACCTACCTATATATTATAATAATTGTTACATTTGTAATTAATTAAATAAATATATCTTTGCGATATTTAATAATAAAATTAAATAATAAACTGAAATTCTATCAAAATATTTTTTAGCTTCATACTGTATCCGTAGCCAGTAAGTAATACTGTAACAGCATACGCTACGGGCCTTGCATACCTTTTTTGCCTCTTTCATTACCATGAAATCCCATACATTTATACCCATGCTTATAATGTAACCTTCCTTTCTTGTATTTGAAACTGGTCGAAGGAGGAAAACAGTTGTTTTTGAAAGTCAACCTAGGTCTCCCCTTAGACATGACACTTACTACAAGCTTTTGCTTTATACATACGTGCTTAACACACATGAGCACGTAATTTCCATTCTCACTCTTACATTCTCGTTAGCGTCTGCTATTATCTTTTTGTATATAATTCTTTTTTTGTTTTTTTTTTGCTTTGGCTAGTTGCCAGAGCGAAGAAAATGGAAATAGAAAAATGCATCTTCCTCGAGTGGGAATCGAACCCAGAAACCATCGCGTTTACAGGCAGACGCTTACGCCTCTGCGCCACAATGGTTCTCAAATATTTAAAATTACTGAGTGGTATATCACCTCGTTCGTAAATACTTAATCTCCATTAACTATAATTTTATTAAAAGGTGCACCAAATACATAATATAAAGATTTCCACAGTATCTCTAAAGTAAATCATTCTTTAATGATGTTGGTTGCCAACAAATAGATGCAAGCTTCTTAAATCCAAAAAATACCAGCAAAACCAGTTGTATACATATATAAATTAGTAAAATTTACAAAAACATTAATCTAAATACAGTTTTCTTGTACGAGGCAACCCTGCTCCGCGGGTGGCAGGCCGGCCATCTCAAACAGATCGCCTCTAAAAGGGTTTGACGCGATACGTCGCTCCCAAAAGAAATTAGTCGCGGCTTTGAAGGCAGATCGCGTTGCCTAATTGCATTTACTTTGATCTTCATCGACGCGTTGTTTACACCGTCACATGACATGAAACAGAGATATATCTGGAGAGATATATATATATATATATATATATATATATATATATATATATATATATATATATATATATATATATATATATATATATATATATATATATATATATATATATATATATATATATATATATATATATATATATATATATATATATATATATATATATATATATATATATATATATATATATATATATATATATATATATATATATATATATATATATATATATATATATATATATATATATATATATATATATATATATATATATATATATATATATATATACATATACATATACATATACATATACATATACATATACATATACATATACATATATACAATTATGAGAGGCTTTTAGTTTATCGTACCTTCTTTAGTAGCCCCTGGTTTCCACTTTCTTTACGCAATTTTTTCTACATAGCTGGTAAAAGCTAACATATAAATCCGTTCCCACAATAGAGATTGAACTTAGAACTATACTGTGCACAGAATTACTTTACCACACGGTCTCTTTTCCTGATTTGTTTGCTTATTCTAATGTGTCTGTAATAGTGAACAGCTCTTGCTTTTGGGTTGAACATATTAATGTTTATTTATGTTTGGTTTCTTCTGTTTATAACTGCTCAAATATCATTTTTAAACGCTTTGAAGTTTTTAATATATATACTAATAATATAAGATTGCTCTGTTAAGACTTCTCTATCTTTGTCGTTATAATTCGGTAAAAAATATATATATTGAGAAAGAAGGAAAAATATATCATAAAATTAACATATAAAGAATATGACAATATATTTTGCACTAGATGACATCGGAAAGACGAGAAAATGTACGTCAATAAAAAAGTTTAATACATAATTTTGACAATTTTTTATATCAAGGACCGGTTTCAACACTTACTGATACGGTCCAGATAGCAAATATGTGCCTTATCTGACAGATATGCAACAAATTTTGGTTTCACAAGTCTCAGTTGTGACTATCTACTAGATAAAGACCTGTTTAATGTATTGGCCTTTATCTTTTAGACAGTATTAACTGCCAGCCGACCGGTGAAATTGGCCCTACGTGTTTTACCAAAGTTTTAATTAAGATAATTTTGGGGACGGTCGTAGTTCAGAGGCGCAGCGACTGCCTGTAACGCGACAGTTTCTGGGTTCGGTTCACAGTCGGGGAAGATGAATTTTTCTATTTCCATTTTCTTTGCTCTGGACAAAGCGCAGCGTTTACTTTCGCCATTCAACACGCAATGCCACGAAAAAGGCGGAAAGCAGGGACTAAGCAATGGAATGGAATGAAAGATTCCTATGGTTCCAGCATTTCCCTCTGCCTACCCTGCATGTGTGGATAGAAGCGTGAAGCTAATAAAAATAAGCCAATTAATGAATTTATCTCTTTAGCTTAGCTTTTAAAAGAACATCGTCCTAACCAATGCCCATTAACTTGTGTCACGGATAAGATGAATCTGAATGACTCGTTGAATCATGCCGTCTGCTGTGTTTTATATTTTTTATTTGGCTTGTACACGATATATTTATACAGAAGTTCTATATTAAATCAAACAAGTGGATGCTTTAAATTCACTTACATTTCTGTTTTAAATTTGTTTTTGTAGCAATTATTTATTCTATGATGACTATTGAAATAAGTGTATATGAGATTTAACTATGATTTTTAGCTTAACGCTTTATCCCGCACATACCTGCGCCTTCCCTGTGCCTACCCTGCGTAGGCAGAGGAAATCGCAGGAACCTTGGGAACTTAGTGTTAATACACTCCGTTCTTTGTCGAGGCTTCTTGAGTGGCGGAAGTCAACGCCCCGCTTCGCCTAGTTGCTAGAGCGAAGAAAAAAACCTTTGATCTGAAATTGGTGCTATTAATACGTAAATGTGGAGTTTGACGCTTAATTTCATTTATCTTTATATAATGTATCAAACGTGAAGCAAATTACAAAATATTATTTGAGTTGGAAAATAATTCACTAACCCGGAATAGGAATGGAACCCACAATCGTCGCATTTGAGGCCAAACGTTATTAGACGAGATTACACGAGAGAAGAAGAAGAGGGTCCATCAAGCAAGAGGAGTAGTGCCTGGGACTTGCGACACAAAAGTTTAAAGATGCAAGTTCAAATTGAATTAATTCTAAGAAGTGTCCATTAAAACTATGAAAAATAACAAATTATGACAATATAGATATAACAAAAGAAGATTTAGAAATTAAGAAACATTATTTTCGGAAAATATAAAGACTCTGGAAAGTATAACAAGTTCGATAAGAATTTGAAGCTCGATAAGATCGTATGGTTTAATTGGTAACGACCGCTTGAATGGCATTTAAAATGCTCAGGTTCGAATCCGCCTAAATGTGTTTCTTTCTTTAATGAAAAATAACAAAATGTGTTAAATATCTTTTAAATATCACTGTAAATTAAATTAATTACGCTGATATCTTTCTCGGCAATTCCGAGAGATACATCGCTTCAGATGTAATAATTTATTCTTATCACTAATGATTAAAGTGTGATTAAAAAACTGACTTGTTTACTTTATTAACTTGTTGCTCTCATATATTCGTATATGTAACTAAATATATATTTATATATTTAGGTACATATACTATTTTTTCTAGTTCATACTTTATAGATATTTAGAGATATAGAGTGGAGTAGACGGAGAGCCTTAGTGTAAATATGGATTTTTCGTTTTGTCCTACTGTACACAACATTTAATGTTCTATTTATACTTATATAAAAAATCATAAAAGATAAAGTGTAGAAAACGAAACTTTTGGATTGAATCCAGGAATTCATCTATAATTTTTGATAAAAACTTTCCTTGTAGTGATCTATAAAGGCAGATATTAAATTTCTATTAACTAAAACTGGATTTAAATTTAGTGGATATACACCATATTGCATATTCTTGCATATTGAAGCAAATATTTATAAAGTTTATGAATAGAAAATATTAACAAGTCTTGAAGCTTAAATCAAACTCAAAATGCTCTGAACGCAATTTAAAAATAATTACACACAACCCCCTAGAATTAGCCAAAAGACGATTGTTATATAACAAAAAAGCATACAACCGACCCGCCAATTTTAAAGTAATTTCGTGCCAATTATTTCTTTGCTTTAGCCGAAAATTTTCAACTAAAATAACTATTGGTTTTCGACATCTTAAATCATGCGAGATGAAACAGCATCCGTCATCACTCATCTTTCCTTTGAAGTAGGCGCCGTGTAATTGATAGCTCTCGTACACTCATTAATGTTATGTGACGACTCAGTGGTAGGATTTCACTGAACACTCAATAGTTCTAGATTCAAATATCTAGGAATATAGTGTTAAGACACTCCGTTCCCTACTTTTCGTACTATTTAAAGACATTATGTATTGAACGGTGGAATTCAACCAGAACTGAAACATGGGGATAATTTTTTCGATTTATTTAGAATCCATTGCGACTCTACCCCATACTGCTGACTTCAAATTTCAAATTTGTGTTTCAAAATCCGATATAGAAATAGATAGAGTATGTGATATTATTATTTATGTATATGTTGGACTTAGCTTAAAAGAAAGCTTGTCATTTTATTTGTCAATATGACGTGTGAGAGGGTATAAAGGGAAGGGTAAATGGGGGGAAAAGACGGGTAAAATCTCCTTACTGGTTTAACAAATTAAAAACATTTAAAAAAATATAAGGAGCGTTGTAGTTGTATATGTATTAGTAAATTTGTAATTATTAGTGTGTATCATGTATATATGCATGTACATGATATGCATCTTTGCCTGCTGCATGCAATTGATACGTATCAGTTTAATGATCAATATTGATAAGTAGGTAATATGTTAACATTTACCATAAATATATTTAAAATAAGAGTAGATATTTTTTTGTAATGAAATATGGAGATAGGTTGTATTTAAAAATGGATTTTTAGGGTTTTTATATTAAGTAAGTAAAATACATACGGGTATATATATATATATATATATATATATATATATATATATTGTTTTTTTTTTTTTTTTTTTTTTTTTTTTTTTTTTTTTTTTTTTTTTTTTTTTTTTTTTTTTTAGCTTCACGCTTTATCCCGCACAAGGCAGGGTAGGCAGAGGGAACTGCAGGGACCGTGGGAACCTAGTGTTAAGACACTCCGTTGCTTAGCCCCTGCTTTCTCCGTCCCCGCTTTCCGCCGTTTTTGAGGCATTGCGTGTTGAGTGGCGGAACTCAACGCCGCGCTTTGCCTAGTTTGCCAGAGCGAAGAAAATGGAAATAGAAAAATCCATCCTCTCCGACTGGGGATCGAACCCAGTAACCGTCGCGTTTACAGGCAGACGCTTACGCCTCTGCGCCACGACGGTATATATATATATATATATATATATATATATATATATATATATATATATATATATATATATATATATATATATATATATATATATATATATATATATATATATATATATATATATATATATATATATATATATATATATATATATATATATATATATATATATATATATACCCAAACAAACAAAAATCATTAAGCAACCAAAACAAAAAAACATGATACAAAAAAGTCCTCAGCTCAGTTTAAAATCGACCGCTTTCGGCGTCTTTCATATAGCGGTGTTTACACTAAGCTAACTGAGAAACAAGTCATTTCACCGGCAAATCCCTTTGATGTTGCCGCTTTTTGCCCGCCCACTTGAATTATTGCCGACGTCTCGAGTTGACGAGACCCGGCCGCCGTGTTACGCCGAATTTCTATCGTCATTCGAGTAAATAACTTATTGTAACCGTAACTATTAGTTTTAGTGCAGGATTTTTGTAATATTTATATATATTTATTCAAAATTTTGAGATATACAAAGTAAAAAGTAAAATAGTTAACTACTAAGTAACAATTCATAAATTTTTATGCTTTACGCTTCATCCCGCATGGCAGGGCAGGCAGAGTGAACTGCAGGAGCCATAAGAACCTAGTGTTATGACACTCCGTTTCTTACTTATCTGCTTTCTTCGTCTCCGCTTTCCGCCTTTTTCGAGACATTGCGTGTAACTTTCTATGGTTTTTGAAAAACGGACTACTTAGGTTTACTCTTGCATTTTCCTTACTTTCTATATATTATCATATCATTATTTTTTGTGATAAATAAACATTAATATAAGTAAATTAATTAGAAAATTCATATTCATTTTTATTATACTTACCAAGTAAAATCGAACCCACAACTGTCGTCACCAATGTAAAATATGTTAACAATAGTCAAACTTTAATATGGGAATTGTTAATTTTTACCTGTCGCGATCTAAAAGTAGAGAACTGCTATACATCGTGTTTTGCGAGATTGTTCGTGAAGCGTGAACAAATCTAGATAGGTATGTACAAAGTACAGTGAAAAATATTTAAACTTCTTATACATTCGTGTACTTAGGTATTTAAAATTTGCGAAAAATACAACTAGGTAGATTGTCTTATCGTACGTCATAATAACATTCGAGGTGTGAACGGAAAAAGAAATAAATTAAACATTATCAAAAAAAAATAACAACTTTAATTTTTAATAAAATGTAATTTTATCTTTAATTACGTCTGATTTATTACGTGTCCCGTTTTTGAAAGTGAAAATAATAAATGATTTTGACTTTCATAAAATATCGCGTAATTGGAGGGAATGTCGGTAAGAACTAAATAATTAAGATATAAAGAATTTAAATTTATCGCTTAATCAAAATATACGTGACGGTTAAATGGTATTTTTTTAAATGTAAGACTGACCGTGGTGCGTCTGCGTGTAAAACGCGACGTTTTGTAGGTTCGATTCCCATTCGGAAAAGATGGGATTTTTTAATTTCCATTTTATTCGCTCTGGCAACTAGGTAAATGGCGGCTTTGAGTTCCGCTAATCAACACGTAATGCTACGAATGGGCGGGCAGTGGGGAACACTAGGTTCCCAAGGTTATTGCAGTTCCTTCTGTCTATCCTGCTATGAGAAAATAAAATGTAAAGCGTATATATATTTTTATATATATTTATTGTTGAATTTTCTAATTGAAAGCGAGAAAATATCTACTAATTTTTTGTAGTCAAGCAAGTTCGTATGAGAATCACATCTCAAGACAAGGCAATGTTATGTAAGGAATTGTCAAAGGCCCTTAATTATTCGGAGCAAATATCTTGTATGTGGACCTACGCAAGAGTATACCAGGATGACATCAACCAGGAAGAGATGGCGAAAATTTATACGGCAATATATATGCCAATAAGGTTAAATCAATATGTTTTCTTTATTTTAGTGAGAGAACACCTTAAAAATCATAAAAATATTTAAAATAAATTTAAGATAACCTTTGTAAGTTTAATTTATCGATTAATTTATCGATTTTAATTTATCGATTATCGATTTATAAAAAAATTATATTAATTTATAGGTAAGTTTGGAAAATTTACTTCGACCGGTGCTGAGGATTTTAAGCTATTTTCACATTTTTATTTTGTATATAGGATTTTAAGCTATTTTCACATTTTTATTTTGTGGTATAATACGAAATATTTTATACAGAAGGTGAAGGCACCATTTTCAATCTGTATAACTGCTAAGGTTTAACAAGCTAAACTTAAAGCTTAGCACTTAAAAGCTTATGCTAATCTTAGACAAAAAATAATATTTGATATTTTTTTTAGTTTAGCAATTATAGAATGCCTTAAGAAGTAGTCTATTCCTCTTCATGTGGAAGGAAAGATATGTAAAGGCACAAAAACCTAACTGAGTACCTATACACCGTACTTGGTTGTTATATTGTAAATTAATCTTCCCATAATGAGAATCAAACTCACATTACGTTCATAATCACACATCCTACTAAGCCATAGTGACTTAATTATAAACAACTTGATTAAGCAAAGCGGTGAGTTAAAAGGAATAAAATTATTTTTATAATTATGATAAAATTTAAATATCTAGATAATAATATACATACATATATTTTATTGTTATCTAAATTATGTTTCGTATAACCATAAAATACATAAATAGGTATATATATACATTTATTCTTCGTTTTACATATAGGTATATATATGCGGCGGTGAGTTCTGCCACTCAACACGCAATGCATCGGAAATGGCGGAAAGTGCTGACGGATATATATATATATATATATATATATATATATATATATATATATATATATATATATATATATATATATATATATATATATATATATATATATATATATATATATATATATATATATATATATATATATATATATATATATATATATATATATATATATATATATATATATATATATATATATATATATATATATATATATTATATATATATATATATATATATATATATATATATATATATATATATATATATATATATATATATATATATATATATATATATATATATATATATATATATATATATATATATATATATATATATATATATACACATATATATATATATATATATATATATATATATATATATATATATATATATATATATATATATATATATATATATATATATATATATATATATATATGCCCTTGATTAGCCATTTATTTCGCTTCGCAAGCGAAAATTCGCCTCGTTTTGTTATTTTGGACCTGTATCAAAAGAGATAAAATAAACTTTAACAAATTGAAATAAATTTTCATACTAATTATACTAATCAACACGGCGTTGAGTTCCGCCACTCGACATGGATTGCCTCGATACTAGGAAAGAGTGTCTTAACACTAAGTTCCCAAGGCTCCTGCTGTTCCCTCTGCCTAACTTGCTACGAGCGGGATGAATCGTGATAAAAAAAGTTATAGTACTAGTAATATCCTGTGAAGAAAGAACCACTCTCTATTTTTTCTCTTCTGTACATTATACAGCAGATAATAGATATATAATATATTATTATTATAATTTTTACGTTGCATCATAAATTTAACAACGTAAGTTGAGATATTCTAGTGTCAATTCTCTCCGTTCTTTATTATCAGTCAAAATTCAAGATATTATGTATATAGGATTATTTTTTACCACAAATGGAATCAAACCCACTATCGACAATTTCTAGAAAACGACTATTAAGTCAGGAAGGCCTAAATTAAATTTATTTTTAAATTTTAATAATAAAATAATTTATTTTAATATCATAGTAGTATAAGCCGACTCGAGCACGTGTTAAGGCGGAGTTAGTGCCACGCCTCCAACATGGCCGACTGCAGGCTGTTGCATTGCTTGTTAATATTAAGTAATTATTATTATAATTTACTTTTAATTATTAATAAATAATATATTTTTTTGAATAAACAAAATATTCTTTTAAAGTCATAGAAGTCCCTACCATTATCATATGTTATGTGATGGAAATATATATAAATATTTAAATTTAAAATATATTATAATTTTAAAAACCAAATTTAAACTTTAAAATTTCGATTACCCATTTATATTTTAAATTTAGTTCATATAAATTAAAAAATATTTATATTTTTTTTTATAATAAAAACACTAAAATATTAAATTTGTGCTAAAATTAATAATTTCTATTTAATAATATATTCAAAATTTAATAATAAAAATAAAATTAGCTTTATTACGCTTAATTGAAAGCAACCGTGTTCATAGGAGGAGGGACTTGACGCCACGCCTACAACATGGCCGCTTGCATTGCAATTCTTTATAAATTAATTACATATAAATTAACATATAAAATGGTGTGAAATATAGTATTTGATTATGATATAGATTATTTTTACATTTCCTGTATATTTAAATATTTAATATTTTATTGTAATAATATATTTTTAATTAATAAAATTATACAGCTTTTCAAGATATCGTAAAGTTAAGTCTAAAAAGAGTAGAAAAAAAATGTTAAATTCAATTAATGTACTTCTTTTTACTAATAAATGGCTAATAGTGTAAATGCCAAAACAATTGTCATTATCTAAAATCCAATTCAATTTCCAATTTTTTAATTATAAAAAAATGTTTTATGAAATTATTATACTGCATTATCTATGTATGTATGTTTAAACTTTTTATATACAAGAAATATTACATATTAAATAATCAGTTAGCTGATATAGATGAGTTTGAACCCACTATCCTGCACGAGTGACTACATGATTATGAAATGCTTCTGATCTAATTCTTCTAACACGCTACAACGACTTAAAATAACTAAATAACTTTTTTAGCTTCACGCTTTATCCCGCATGTAGAGTTAGCAGAGGGTACCGAAGAAACCGTTGGAGCCTAGTGTTAAAACACTCCGTTTCTTGCCTTTCTCATTTTTAAGGTATTGCATATTGAGTGGCAGAACTCAACGTCACACTTATCAATTTACAAAAGCGAAGAAAACGGAAATGAAAACATAGATTCTCCCCAAATAGGAATCGAACTCACAAATTTGATACAAACAAAATATGTATATATATATTAAATTAAGTAAAATGACTTAGGTATATAAATACCTTGTACATTATTATACAAATAAATAAAATTAACATCGCCACTAGAACTAAGTACTAAATAACCTTTGCGATTTGAAATAGACATATGCCCTCTATATTTATCCAGGTTATTCACCGTAAATCAGTCTTAAGTGATGATCATTAACTTCGGTCTGAGCTCTTAGTAAAAATACATGCGCTCTAATCGCGTAATATCAGTTATTATACTATGGTAGAGCGTGGGACGTATTTGAAATTTCCAAATAAATAATTATTTTTGAATTTTTTTCTAAAATAATAATCAGGATTTTAACATTATTTTTGGAAAGCTTTCAACCTGTTTTAACAAAGCTTACATATGAGAATTGCATTTAGGTTACAATTTATTATAAACGAATGTAATTCTCTCTACTAATAAATGGCTAATAGTGTAATCCAAGTAAACCCACGAACAGGTCGCCAATCAAATAATAATAAAAAATAATAGCTTCACGCTTTATCCTGCACATAGCAGGGTAGGTATGAGAGCTACAGAAACTACGGGAACGTAGTGTTAAGACGAGGCATAGCGTGTTAACTGGCAGAACTAAACGCCGCGCTTTGCCTAGTTGCCAGAGCGAAGAAAATGGAAGTTCTGAGTCCGAGGGAATCGAACCCAAAACCATCGCGTTTACAGGCTGACGCTACGCCTCTGCACTACGACAGCCCTCTTAATAATTTACCTCAAATTTACGTCAAAATCCGTCCCTGCACCGTTACGGTGCTCTACCCTTCAATAACGGAGCAACGAGGCGCCAATCCAGTTCGGCTCAAACCAAATAACATATAATTTGCTGAAATAACCGACAGAGAATCACGCTGACATTTAACAAACCGACTTGATTTCACGTCTGGAGTCGTAAAGGAAGCTATTTGAAGCAACAACGGCCTTTTAATTAGTTGTTGTATTTTTATTTATAAATTTTGAGTTCAGCAAGTTTTGGAACTCGCGTGTATGTTAAAGCTAACAGATGAAATATGTTCTCTCTTTTTCTCTCTCTCTCTCCATGTTTCTCTGTCTCTCTTTATTTTTTCTTTAGGTGTAGATGTTTTTTTTACATGATTGTGCTATTCAAATACTGTACAAAGAGCAATTTATTTTAGCTGCAAGCTTTTTTAGTGGACTCAGAAGGCAAGTCAGGTGAAAGCATACCTTTTTGAGCTCTTCCACTATCATCAATATTTCATAAATACCTCGAATTTTCTCCCATATCTTGTTGTATGCATAATTTTCTTGAAATGTAAAAAGAAGATAATTTAGTACAAAATTTATGTACATTCAAATTCTTTTACGTTTTGTATGTAGGGAACTTTAAGCAATTACAATTTCTTCATATCATTCAAACAAAAAATAATCTATACCGAGATATATATGATATGTTAGGCAGAAAAGGTAGAAACGACATAGGTAATTACATACACAAATTTACTATTAAGGGCCACGCAAAATCTTACAGTGAAATAAAAAAAATTAATACCCTCAAACGGGAATCGAACCTTAAACCATGACATATGGTGAAACCAAAACTACACAAAACGATTTTAAAACACAAAAATATATATAAGATATTTCATACAGAACAATCTACTCTAGCCTAAAAACCAAGCGGCAGTTCAACTTTGAAATCGCTCATTTTATCAACTGACTTGCGATTTGTCTTTCAATCATTATATTAGTTTATTAAGGTAATTATAACCGTTCCATATTGAGGCGCCGTCGCTTTTTTCTAGCGGCGCCTCACAAATTGTTCTACCTGACCATTGTTTATACTTCCTGGGTGGGCATCGAGTTGTGAATGGGAGTAATTTTTTCCCGGCTTATTAATAATATACTTAAAATTGGGTAAAAAGTTGTTAATTTTAGTAGCTTTTGTGTTTTTAAAATTGGGGAAAGGTAAGAGAAGTGTGTAAATACACGCAGTGGTTGCGCTTTCAAATGTATCTTATCTATTTTAGGTGTTTTTTTTTAATAATGTTAAAAATTGTTCGCTTTTATTCATTTTTTATATGATTAATAATATATACTTAAAATATTAATAATAATGTATGCACGTGTTTTAATAACACAACATATTAGTTGGTCAGCTACAACTTTATCCCGCATAAAGCAGTGTAGGTAGAGATTTAATTAGTGGCGGAACTCAATAGTTCTTTTTAGGACTGGACATGAACACTATATATAAAGCAACCTTCATTTTGTAATGAAACTATCCAGAGACTATGTCCATATGGACTACAATATCTGTATATAACGATATAATTTTTTTTAGCTTCACGCTTTATCCCGCACATGGCAAGGCAGGCAGAGGGAACTACTGGAACTATACGAACCTAGTGTTAAGACACTCCGTTGCTTAGTTCCTGCTTTCTCCGTCCCCGCTTTACGCCGTTTTCGAGGCATTCCGTGTTGAGTAGCGGAACTCAACGCCGGTCTTTGCCTAGTTGCCAGAGCGAAGAAAATGTAAATAGAAAAATCCATCTTCTCCGAGTGGGAATCGAACCCAGAAACCGTCGCGTTTACAGGCAGACGCTACGCCTCTGCGCCACGACGGTCCTCAACGATAATAACGATATTTATTGTAAATTATTAAAAACATTTTATTTTAGTTTTAAGGAAAAAATGGTTTGTTACTTTTACTACCTTACAACGACTGAGATAAAAAAAAAGTTTTGATTTTTTAATTTCTTTCTAGAAATTTGAACCGACTTCACCTTTTCTTATCAACAACTATAAGTGTGAATAAGGTAAGGAAATATGTGGTTTAAAAAGAATATTATTTAAAAATAAGATTATATTTAATCTTTTTTTTTAATTTTTAGTAAATTACATACATAATTGTATCTAGCAGATAAACAGTTGCCTGTATTTTGCCTATTTGTTGCGTGGAACTCAACACCGTGCTTTGTTTTGCCATTGCTAAAAAATAAAATGACTCTTTACCTCGAAACGGAATCGAAGCCGTAACTTGCATTTACAGCCATACAGTGGCACAACGCACCTTAAAGCTTTTACAGTATATAAGTGACAGCCAAAAGTGCTTTAAAATATTCGACAAAGCAACGCCATATTTTATATAACAAGAATAAGGCAATTTAACGACAATACAATCTGCAAACGATCTTCGCTGTAAACTGACAATGAATTTAATTAAACTCAGCATCTGGAAGTACACTTCACTATGTCGACATCGTATACAGAAATTATTCTCAGATTTTTTGATTAGTGTATTGGATTTATGATATTTTTAATAGTTCCTATGAATATTTATTTAAAAATCAAGTTAAATTATGCAAAAAATAAGTTTAAAAATCTTATAATGTGAAAAATAAATAAAAAAATACTTTCTCCACTACTGTACTACATAAATAAGATATTTATATATAAGTTGCAATAAACGTACAAGAACATTGGCGTAGCTAGATGAAAACGTATGACACAGCGATCAGGGGTAACCACTTAGACAATCTCATCGGGACGTGGGTTGAAATCCCATCAAAAAAATTCATACATTTTCTTAAAAAAGAAACATTTGTTTCCCTATTTTGGAATAACATTTAAAAACACATAATTACTAACTTACTATGTCCATATCGAGAACGTCAACTGGCAAAATTTTTGAAATGCAAACTTTTTGCCAACACCCACCCGTGAAGTTTGATGCGTCTGAGAGCGACATTCTTAAGCGTCCTATGTTTTGCTCTATATTCAATTCAATGCATCAGATCCTGTTTTGGTAAGTCGATTTTTCTAGTGGCTTCTTCTCTCTGATCATTTACCGCCAGATTCATGAATTTACGAGCGTCGGCCTGTTAGTTATGCTAATTGTATATATATTAGTTTTATTTTTGTATTGGGGCCTTTGTCTAAACTAGCGTATTTGTATTCATAGACTATCTTGTATCAATTTGGATCAAAGTTTGATGTGCTTGTATTTATTTTAAAAGAGTTTTAAGCTATGCAAAATACTTGATATTTTTTGTTTCTCTGGGCAAATGGTTGGTGGAATATGCAATAATAGTATTACTACTACTGTAGTAGTAGTAATGTAAATGTATACAAAATCACTTTTAATCTAATTCATACACCTTAACAAACTGTTAATGCAACGATTATGGGCTCGATTTTCATTTGTAGGAACAATTATTTTTACTTATAAATATTATTTTGATTCTTTAACGAATAGCGGCGTTGTCTCAAAAATTTACCGTTGTCATGGCTACTGCTCGGATATTTATAAATTATAATAAGATCTTTTATTTTCACACTCTCGTTTTTAAACATTTTAAATAAAACAATTCAATCGGATTTATCGCGTATTGACATTTATTCTTCTAAATTGCCCTACCATCATCTATTTATATCTAAATTATAATACTAAAATTACCTACACAGCATAATAAATACACATCCAAGAGAAGCCGACAATCGATAGAATTCTGTATATGACGATGCAAATACAATTGGATTTGCATGTATATTTCAGAGACGAGCTGCACTTCAATTAGTATTGAGACCGCCCAGATTGTGCGACTAAGTCTAATGAATAAGTATGAGGATTGTACATATTTGTTAATTTTGAGTTAAAATGTATTAAATCTATGTATAAATGTTATATTAGTTTTAAAGACAAGTCAAGTAACCAGCTTAAGTTTAATATGTCCTATACATATCCGTAGGTGATATATGGTAATATATATTAAGTACCTTCAATAAAAGGTGCTTTTGAAAAAAAGGCTCTTAGCTAAATTTCCCTTTATGTTGACAAAGAGCGTAATAGTAGCAGCTTTAATCCGTTCACAGCATAGTTTGGGTGAGTTTAAAAAATGTGACGTAATTCCGCCATTTAACACGACTGGAAAATTGACAATAGACAATTCGTAAATTATTTAAATATATATATATATATATATATATATATATATATATATATATATATATATATATATATATATATATATATATATATATATATATATATATATATATATATATATATATATATATATATATATATATATATATATATATATATATATATATATATATATATATATATATATATATATATATGAAAGACGCTAAAACTTAAATAAGAAAACTACAATTCAAAGCTCGTACGACCCGCATACATACATAATATATTTGGATCCAATTTGCAAGTAAATACAATTTAAGAATGTCAGACGACGTAGAATGTGTTTTTGCAACTTCAGTGAATGCTCGTCCAAGTGTCTCACACGACGAGAGATTTGCCATTTGAGAGTGTTAATCATTTTGCTCCAGGTTATCTTTATCTAATTATTACTTTGTTTTTTTAAAATAAATTAGTAGATTTATTTAAATATGTATATGTATATATATATATATATATATATATATATATATATATATATATATATATATATATATATATATATATATATATATATATATATATATATATATATATATATATATATATATATATATATATATATATATGGACTTTATGTGTTTTGTATGTTACCTTGTATGTCATTTATTTTAAATCGATATAAAAAAATACAGATGACACTACATATTGTACTATAGTAAAATAGTTACTAATTAGTTATATGATTTTTTACCTTTTTTACCTTTTTTTTCTGTTACACGCACATGTTTGAATTAACTTAACCGATTTGTATCATATAACCAAGAACCATAACAGACCACCTAAAAAAGAAATGTGAAAAAGTCAATTTTAATGTCACATGTCGATCGTGATAAGCATTAGTTTTTTTATAGCTTCACGCTTTATCCCGCACATGGCAGGGTAGACAGAAGGAACTGCAGGAACCATACGAACCTAGTGTTAAGATACTCCGTTGCTTAGTCCCTGCTTTTTTTCCGTCCCCGCATATTTCTTTTACATATGAAAACTGAAAATTTGTAATACAACGTTAAGAACTACAATTACCAACTGGCAATAATATAAAAAATTAGAAACTGGCGCCTTAAACAAAAGTTATTGAGCTTAATCGGAACTTTTACTTGATATGATAATAAATTGGCTAGCATAGGTCATAAAGCCTATGCTTAATTTCCAGAGAAATTTGAATGATAATAAAAATAAAAATACATGACTAAATTTAACGTTTTCAAATGGTTATGCCAAGACTTTGTATCAAATTAAATATTTATGCACGCTAATGTCTCGATGCGACGTCGAATATGTATAATATAGTATGAAATATATATAGCAATGTCACTGTCTTCCTCTAAGTCTAAGAGAAATATTTGAAGCTATAATTATACCTATTTAAGTTTAACACTTAATTATATTGTACTATTGTACTACAATTATGCAGAAGTTAAATTTACGTACAGATATAGAACATGTAAATTCAAGGTAGGTATAAAATTATTAATTTTTAAAAATTACTAAAATCATTATTTATTAAAAATAATTTGATTTATTAGGAAGGTATACAGTTCTTATACTATGTTCTATGCTAACCCTAGATTCTAAAACAAAAATGTCACAGTAACAATGATAATTTATTACCGGCAAACTTATGCCATTAAATAACCATTAATGCAAAGTTTATGATAGAAATGTAATTCCAGTAATGAGTCAAACCACATACATAACTTTGTACAACATATGCCTTGGCCGAGATATTATAAATTCATAGCTTTTCCAATTAAAAGAGAACATTGAAACATTTATCTTCATCACGACCGCGGTATTAGCATCAGCTCTATATCCAGTGAAAAAACCTTTAGCCAAACCGTACATTGTGTGCAAAGTATGCTATAAACGACTTAAACTTAGTATATAGTCAAAAATAGATTTTAACACAGTGGTATAGAGTTCAAATTGTGATACAGGAATTGTGACAGCTATCTGTACACTTGCTTGGACAATATGGACGTTAAATCTATGGAATTAGGGCGATATTCGCATGAGAGTAGTATTTAAGGCAAGCATTGAAGAGCTAGCGTTTGAAAAAGTATTATCAATCATCTGTGACGATGATGGACGACACTGAGGCGTAAAGGTAGGTGCAAAGTGAGAGGGTTTATTACTGGATTTTAAAAGATTTTATGAGCTCCCCTTAGCATAGATCAATGTGGCCAATATTGTGGGTGACTCGTGGAAATTTACTAAATAGTGACTGTTTATTATTTTTTTAATATACTTTTATATTTTTATCCTTGTAACAAAAGCAGAATATTTATGAAAATCTCTTGTAGAAAATTAAAAAGATCTATAAATTTAATTTAATTAATATAATTAATATTTATTTTCATCACATTCCATTTCAATTATTATACCTTGTAGGTATAATAATTGAAATCACGTCTTCTTCCTCACATTATGAACATAACAAAAATTTTTTCTAATTTTTTAATATTAAAACAAATATTTCATTCACAGCACTTCGTCCTAAAAACAAAACTTACAACACCAAAAGAGCATCCACATTATCTACAATCTTATCAAAACTTTAAAATTCATTTGGGAACCAATTGATACAGAACAGTGAACACGTGAAGACTGTTGAAGAAATAAAAAAAAACGAAGGCAAGTGCTCACTCAATTAAGGGACGGTGTCACAAAATCCTCATTTTGAAAACCGGCAGCATTATCTTTGCTTCATCAAAGCTGCCGACGTGTCGAGGGATCGATAAAGTTTCACCGCAGAGATATGAGGAGCTGACGTGGCACAGTTCAACATATGGTTGCAAGAGACGTTTCTGGGTTCGATTTCAAATCCTAATTTAGTACCTATTATTTTCTTTATTATATTTTATGGGTGTGTGTCTGTGTGTGTGTGTGTGTGTGTGTGCATAGGTGATTCAATTTCCACTCATTCTACCCTCCAGTATTTAAATGTACGAATATTTTATTGTCAAAAGTGTCTTGACACTAGGTTCTCTCTCTCTATTTGTTGTATACGTTATAGGTGAACTAAAAAAGGATCTGCTTTGTACTTTCCACGTGTTACAAAAGAAAAAATTGGACAAGCAATAAAATAAATGGGTATGACTTCAAATAAAATTTGAAACATGAAATTATCACCAATTTTTTTCGGATTCCGTCCGTTGATCTTACCACGTTGTATTTTATATCGGCAATAATTATTTAAATGTTTTTATAGCTTGTGATAATGTGGACGGACTTTTATTGGTTTCGGTTTTTAGTATTTTTGTATATATTAATAAATTATTTTTGCCCTTGGATAAAGGAAATCTTTATTGTAACTAATGTATATAAGTAAATTAATATATGTTTTTGCCTTTTTAAGGTAGATAATAGTATATAATATAACGATATGTTGAAAAAGGTCAATATATGTATCAAATGAGAATCGAACCGACTATATATATATATATATATATATATATATATATATATATATATATATATATATATATATATATATATATATATATATATATATATATATATATATATATATATATATATATATATATATATATATATATATATATATATATATACATATATGTATATATATATATATATATATATATATATATATATATATATATATATATATATATATATATATATATATATATATATATATATATATATATATATATATATATATATATGTATATATATATATATATATATATATATGTATATATATATATATATATATATATATATATATATATATATATATATATATATATATATATATATATATATATATATATATATATATATATATATATATATATATATATATATATATATATATATATATATATATATATATATATATATATATATATATATATAAAACAAATATTTCAATATAACATAATTTTGAAGTAATAAAGTTGTTTCAGGAGAAAGCTTTAATAATTTTATAAATTAAATTTTTTCATCGCGTATACTAGTATGTTAACAGCTATCTATATGTTATATGATTTTTTTTAATAGATTCAATATAGATGAATGGAGAAGAGAGTGATTTTTCATTTAAAATACAATTAACACCATAGACACTTGATTCGTATCCTTTTTAACTTGTACTATATGTTCTTGTCATAAGTATTAATTATAATACTGCTATAACATAGTATTAGAATTAATATTAATAATAATGAACTCTTATATATATCTTTTACATTATTTTTTATATTTATTATTACTTAGAATTAAGGTTATTATGATAGTGAGATTTTTCTTACTCCATTTAATATGTTCGAAGAGAGTGATTAACTACTTTTTTTTTTTTAGCCGCCACCACTGAGCAATGAACGCATGGCTCATTGGGGAGAGCGCTTGCACGGTTCGCAAGAGGGCGCGGTTTCTAGTCCGCTAGATAAATTATAAAAATTTGCAAGCTTAATTTTAAAGTCATATCTCACATATTTTATATGACATGAACAAATTATATAGGTTTCTCTGTGGAATTTTTGATTTTATATTATATCCTGTAAGTTCTTACTTCTTGTCATATAACTATATATGAAATGAACGACATTACAAGGTTGTCTGGTAGTTTTTTTTTTTTTTTTTTTTTTTTAGCTTCACGCTTTATCCCGCACATGGCAGGTTAGGCAGAGGAATTTGCAGGAACTCCATGAACCTAGTGTCAACAGTGTTGACACTCAACGGAGTGTAACTAAGCAACGGCTTAGTTCCTGCTTTCTCGGTCCCCACTTCCCGCCTTTTTCGAGGCATTGCGTGTTGAGTGGCGGAACTCAACGCCGCGAGTTGTCTGTTATGTATCTCTAAATTTCCATTTTGTTTTGTGGGTTTCATTCCCACCCGGGGAAGATCGGTTTTTCTATTTCCATTTTTTTTGCTCTGAAAACTCGACAAAGCGCAGCGTTGAGTTCCGCCACCCAACACGCAATGAATCGAAAATGGCGGAAATCGGGGACGGACTAAGCAACGGAGTGTCTCAACTCTAGAATCTTATGGTTCCGGCAGTTCCCTCTGCCTATCCTACCATGTGCGGGATAAAGCGTGAAGTTAAAAAAAGATGTTATCATACAGGCAGATAAAATGAAATTTTTCACTATATTGCTGAGTAATATCTAAGATGTAATAACAAATATTGATTTGACAACCATCATTCAGTAGTCAAACAAAATAATATTACGAAGGCTTAAAAAAGCCGTTGTAGAAATGTTGTTTCTCCAAACAAAGCATAGCCTCATATCATAATGAAAATTTAACCTAAAATCGATTTAAATTGAGCCCTATTCTTCTTAAAATAAGATTGGTTTTCATTTACAAAAGAATGTAAAATCTTTGAAATTCTAGACGCAAGGTAAACAGTAGCTTGCCACCCAACTTTACAAGTGTGAAGTATGTAAATACGATTAGTATATAGCTAAAGGCTTATTCAATGATTGTTCAAAAAATTTTTTTTCTATAAATGACATTTACTTCTATTGGCGATTGTTGAAAAAAATTTAAATAATAATAGAGGAAAGTCACCAAATATGGAATACCATTTTGTTTCTGGGATATATAAAAAAAACTTTACATAAATTTGGTTAGTTTAATGTTTTTACTGACCAGGCATACATTTGTGAGAAGTAATTAACAGTCATTAATCAAATATATTAATTATCAAATTAAAATCTAACACAAAAAACAAAATCACAAATGAGTAACCAAATATGGAATAGGACCCCAAATATGGAATATAAGTATAAATAAACATAACACTAACAAATGGTCATTAATATCTAATATCTTGTGATAAATGAAAAACGTAATACAATTACTTGCAAAAGTTACAGATCCAAGTATCAAACTTTGGATCAGCACAATCATAATGTACCCAGAGCCTACACATCAAGCTTTTAATCCAGCTTTCTCCACTTTTATGGGAAAAAGTCTTGAACAGAAAATACATTCTGCATCAGAAGTCAGGAGTGGACATGTGGTCCATCAACTCATCATGTTCACTATCTTCATTAAACTGGATAGCGCCTAGTTCCTCAAAGTCTTGTTCTTCACTATCATCCATATTCTAGTTCGGAGCCCAAGATAGTTTTTCTTCCTAATGTAGTAGCCGCTGCTACTTCTGGAGATTGTTCATCTTTTTGGCAGAGATGTAATAAAGTTCTCCTAGGCACTTGAAAATACTGTGCCGCTTTCAAATACCCTATTTTCTTTTCCCGGACGAATTTTGTAGCTTGTGTCAATTTTTCTTCACTCCAGGTTTTTCGTTTGGTTGATTGTGAAGTGGACATTCTAAAAACAGTCATTCCATATATAGTATAAAGAAATAATATCATTTATCTATCATATAAAATATTAAAATCGAATTATGGACTATTCCATAATTAGACACCGACGACTGTCCATATTTGGATTTTTATACTATTTCAAACTCTTCTAAATATTTTGTCAAGTCACAACATTTTAGTGACAAAAGATCACAAAATGGTGAAATAAACCTTATATCGATACACTAAATATATTTTGACACTTATATATACAAACATAATAGTTGATAATACTTATTTATTACTTACTTTTAAAATTTATTGCACATAACAAATCAAAACACACTTACCATACGTGAAACATTCGCGCAACTGTTTCGATGGTGTGAATGCGATAGTTAGTAGACTAAATGGAAAAAATATATGGTCGAGTGTTGCGTTTAATACTTATAGTCTTAGAGAAATTAAGGAATTCCATATTAGGATACTATTCCATATTTGGTGACTTTCCTCTAGGTATTAGTTGAAGTAAAAAAAGGTAGGTTTGCCTTAAATGTGAATAATTCTAGATATAAATAGTTCTATACTCAAAAAGTTAAATATTATAGTTCAAACAACTTTTAAATTTAAAACATTATTGTAAGCAAGCTTTATAATAATCATTTTTTATTAAAAATCACGTATTTAATTCGTCCGGACCGTCGTGGCGCAGAGGCGTAAGCGTCTACCTGTAAACGCGACGGTTACTGGGTTCGATCCCCAGTCGGAGAAGATGGATTTTTCTATTTCCATTTTCTTCGCTCTGGCAAACTAGGCAAAGCGCGGCGTTGAGTTCCGCCACTCAACACGCAATGTCTCAAAAAACGGCGGAAAGTGGGGACGGAGAAAGCAGGGGCTAAGCAACGGAGTGTCTTAACACTGGGTTCCCACGGTCCCTGCAGTTCCCTCTGCCTACCCTGCCTTGTGCGGGATAATGCGTGAAGCTAAAAAATTTAATGCCCAATATCCAATAAACTAGGACGTCAAAAATTAAAAGAACAAGAATATGAATATGTATCCCTTAAGGGAATTTAAAATTTTTTAACTCAATTAATGTGACTTGTGACGTACTGCCACCGGTTATTACGACTGCAGTAGCATAAAAACACTTCTACATAAAGAGGCGCCTATACAAATAATAGTGAACAATTATTCTTTAGAGATATTCAAGATATTTGCTCAGCCTGTCAAAATAGCCACCTACTGATGCTGTGGTATTAAAAAGTAAGAAGAAAAAAATAAACATTGCACGTGAGGTTGAATTTACAACATCTGAAGTCGAGTGTTGATTTAAATTCCATTGTAGGGTAGCTGTAAATTGTTGTGTTTTTATTTGATATTGATATATATTTTCATATAATACACATATATCAATGTATAGATGTATTTTACTGGTAAAATACATCTATACGTTGATACGTCGGGTTTCCCAAATAATGTTAATATACGCGATAAATCCGGTTAAATTGTTTTATTTAAAACATTTTTATGATTTTAGTGTTAATCCACACTGAGCAAAGAAAAATACTTAAAGAATTAGAGTGTTTGAAATAACTTATATAATAAATGACCTTAAATATATATATATATATATATATATATATATATATATATATATATATATATATATATATATATATATATATATATATATATATATATATATATATATATATATATATATATATATATATATATATATATAATATATATATATATATATATATATATATATATATATATATATATATATATATATATATATATATATATATATATATATATATATATATATATATATATATATATATATATATATATATATATATATATATATATATATATATATATATATATATATATATATATATATATATATAACAGAGATAAGTCATTTACATACAAAGAAAAGATATGTTAACATCCCACGTTTTGAACAAAACAAAAGTTAGATCATATTTTGAATTTAATATATAAGAGCATCATATTTATATGGTTATGGTTATTTGAAATACATTACTTAATTACATCAGTTGTGTTTGACCAAGTATACGTTCATAATCTTTTTACGTACGTACGTAATTTTTTTATCTAAAAAACGAATAAAATAAATAAGCAGAAAATAAAAAGTAGAGTTATTTATTTCTAGATTTTGACTAAAGAGTGTTCCTAAATAAGACTTTTAAAAAGCTTTTTAACTTTAACCAAAGCCTAGAGTATAAATGGCAAATAAAAATCCGAAAATTTTGAAATATTTAAATAAACTCTAATAAAATAAACAAAATTTTAGGTAAAACTAATAATAAATATAATTTTAAATTATTACCATACAAAAAAAAATTAATATATTCCAACTTAATAACCAAAACAAAATCTTATTACATTGTGACCTCAACACTTATACGTACTGACTGCAACCAACCACATGAATTTTCATACAAACGAATGTAAAAACTAATTAATGCTAAGTGATTTCAAAAGCGATAACACTATAATATTATTATTTTTATTTCAACGCACACCGATATCCAATTACGTACCGAATAATCGATCTCGGGACAAAGAAACATTGATTTCTTTTATCTGTCAATCAAACGTTGATTGTGATCCAATCGACTCACGCGCAGCTTTTTATTTACTTATAGAAAACTACAAATATTCCACTTTAGTCTTTATATGTAGTGACATAGAGTTCACAATGATAGCTTTATATAAGTTTAAATGGATTTTATGTTTGTCATATGTAACTGGAATGTCATGGGGTGATTGATTGACGTTCTATCGATAATTTTCTTTGTGGTAAGCGGCTACTGGAGAAGTGGAACAATGAGTCTAAGTATAGAGTTTGATGACTCTACATTTTATGCTTTTTTATTCAGTCATTTACATATAATATTTATAGTTATTAAAAAACTTGTTACGTTTTAAGTTATTATGAGAAAAAAAAAAAAAAAAAAAAAAAATATATATATATATATATATATATATATATATATATATATATATATATATATATATATATATATATATATATATATATATATATATATATATATATATATATATATATATATATATATATATATATATATATATATATATATATATATATATATATATATATATATATATATATATATATATTATATATATATATATATATATATATATATATATATATACATATACATATATATATATATATATATATATATATATATATATATATATATATATATATATATATATATATATATATATATATATATATATTAAATATTTAAGTAATAGTAAGGAAATATGTAGAACGTATAACCTTTTTTAATATAATATTTTCTTGTCACTTATGATTTTTGTGTCAAATGCGCAACAGTTTGAGTGTTTCTTTTTCCCACTCGGGGAAGATGGATTTTTCTATATCCATTTTCTTCGCTCTGGAAAGTAGGTAAAACGCGGCGTTGACTTCCACCAATCAACACGCAATGCTTAGTAAGCAAAAGGGGGAAAGCGGAGAGGGAGAAAGCAGGGACTAAGCAACGAAGGGTCTTAACACTAGGTTCATATGGTCCTTGCAGTTCCTTCTGCCTATTGAAGCTAGAAAAAAGACTATTTTTTACTTTTTTCAATTACTAATTTAAGCAAAATCATAAACTTTTAAATTTCACATTAAAATTCTCTAGTAAAATGGGAAAAATCCTTTTAATTTTAACTCAAAATTATCTAAAACATAACATATAAATAAAGAGTATTTACTTTACCAAAGCTTAACTTAAAAGGTTGCATATTTCATCATATAAAACTTGCATTTGCAACCTCAGTTTTGCATAAACGTTACATAATCAAATTGATTGAAGTATTAAGTTTTTACTTATTAATTGTCTTAATCTTGATGTATAGAGCTGTACTCAATAATAGTAACCGAATATACCCACATAATATAAAGAGGACTGTATCGATCTACATTAACGTACTGGTATCCGTCGCTGTCACACTATCTGACCATCGGCTGTCAAAAGCATATCGTTGTGACTGACCATCTGATATACATGGAGGGTTAGAATAAAAATTTTTTGGATATTTTTATATTTAAAGCAATACGAATAACTAAATTCTAAATCTAATCTCATCTTACGGCATGGATTTTTAGGGAACTGTAGCTAACTCTAATATAATAATAATCTCCAATCAAAGATGTTTTCATTTAAAAAAAAGTTCTTTGGTTTGTCACAAGCTCCAAGCTGCATCAGGACCTTGCGGTGCCTACAGTGAGAGAGAAAATATGTACCAAAATTCAAACATATGCTCGTCGCCTGAAATGGCACCCAAATGAGCATGCTAGTAACTTAACGAACCCTACTTATATTTTCAAGGGAATAAAAAAGAGAACCTAGAATCTCCTACAAAGTAAAAATGTTCAAAAGATCAATTGAAAGTCTTTGATTAATTAAGATTAATTAAGAATATGCCACGTATGACAAAATTCCCAGTAAGCAAAAATAAAATGACTTGGAAACTTATCGTGTACAGTTACGTAAGTTAAGTTTTAAGACGCTAAATTTCTCTATTTCCATACTGCACATTAGAAAAGGGTCAGTCATTAAAAAAGTATTTCAAACTTTTTTCAAGTTCATAATCTTTTTCCAGCAAAAGAGAACAGTAGTTTTTAGAGCAATATATGCCTACTTTTATCTGTTTTTGTATTTTTATAGTAAAAATATGTATTTGTTTTGCTGACCCTACAGGACTGATGCGGTCAGCTACCGGTTAAATCGTAACGAATCGCCAGCAGTAATCATAATGAACTTAATAAATGACCGCCTTCTATCTGCAACGGTCACATTTTTATCAATACACGAACTGACAATCGCCGGTCTTATGACATCGTAGAGCTACCGAAAATGTTATCGTCATCTGAACCAATTTATCATTCTTAATTGTTTTTGTTGGCGTTATTAGAATTGTTTCGTTTTTATCTACTTACCTTCTCTACTTTTTATCCCTGGGTTCTATGCATGTGTCTTTGTATTTTATATAATATATATTTTTTTATAGCTTCACGCTTTATCTCGCATATTGCAGGGTAGGCAGAGGGAACTGCAGGGGCCATATGAACCTAGTGTAAAGACACTCCGTTGTTTAGTCTCTGCTTTCTCTGTTCCCGTTTTACGCCTTTTTTCGAGGCATTGCGTGTTGAGTGGCAAAACTCAACGCCGGGCTTTGCCTAGTTTCCAGAGCGAAGGTAATGAAATTACAAAAATCAATCTTCTCCGAGTGGGAATCGAACCCTCAAACCGTCGCGTTTACAGGCAGACGCTTACGCCTCTGCGCCACGATGGTCCTAGATACGACGACGATATTTAAATTTTGAACTCCAATTTGGATATGTAGAATTAGTTTTATTACTAAGAAATGAAAGATTTTAAATCACATTATGCAAATTAGCAAAATTACTTACAAACGTATAGAACAATGTGTATTTGTCACAGTATATGTAAAAATATTTTGGGAAAAACAGAAAATGAAAATAAATATTTATTAAATTAAATATTTATTCTCTTTTTCCACGTACTAGAGAATATTGAAGAAATATTCTGCTAAAGTATTTTCAAACATGTATTATAAATAACGTTCGTTAGTGCACTATATTTTATGATAAGCCCGTATATAAATCACGCCTTTGATCCGATGCGCAGGAGTCGCTTTGCATTCGTCAAATCCTTTACGTAAAAATATCTACACTGCTTGTATATATATATATATATATATACATATATATATATATATATATATATATATATATATATATATATATATATATATATATATATATATGTATATATGTATATATGTATATATATATATATATATATATATATATATATATATATATATATATATATATATATATATATATATATATATATATATATATATATATATATATATATATATATATATATATAATATATATATATATATATATATATATATATATATATATAATATATATATATATATATATATATATATATATATATATATATATATATATATATATATATATATTCTACTTAGAAATATGTGCATTATTATTGCAGAGGGGCATTTAGAAAGTATACGAGAATCTCACAAGATCATTGGACATATGGAAAAGCAAGAAAATTATGTGGGCAAAGTCGTATGCGATAAGCTAATTTTGTTTCCAATAGATACAGAGAGGGCTTTTATTATTACATCCCTCATAATCTACTTTCTACTTCTATCTTAACATAAAATATCTAAGTATAGTGAAAAGATACTCTCGTTTTTAACTTACAATATAATTGAGTATATTTAAGATTGACTTAAAATAAATACTATTTGGATTGTAAATCGATTGCGACTTATCTAAGAATCTCTCTATATTTAGATTCATTTAAAGAAATATTTGACCTTTTTATACAAACTAATGTAAAGCAGTGAGGAATACGTCAATGTCACAACATAAACCTGACTGTGGCGGAGACAGTCGCCGTCAATACAACCTTAAATAGCAACAAGATTTATTTCTTATTCAATTTAAAATCCCATCAAACTACGACGTTCCAGCGAGGCGTTCTGCACAGTTTATTGTATGGCCGATTTGATGTATTATTGATAGATCATAGTTTCTTTTTTTTTTTTACCTTCACGCTTTATCCCGCACATGGCAGGGTAGGCAGAGGGAACTGCAGGAACCATAAGAACTTAGTGTTAAGACACTCCGTTACTTAGTCCTTGCTTACTCCGTCCCCACTTTCCGCCGTTTTCGAGGCATTGCGTGTTGAGTGGCGGAACTCAACGCCGCGCTTTGCCTTAGATGCCAGAGCGAAGAAAATGGAAATAGAAAAATCCATCTTCCCCGACTGGGGATCGAACCCAGAAACCGTCGCGTTACAGGCAGACGTTGCGCCTCTGCGCCACGACGGTAGATCATAGTTGATTATTATAAATAGTTATAAAATTTAATAATGTATTTTAAATTATTTTTATATTCAAACGTTGAATTAGTAACTGTTGTCAATATATATCTGGCTCTTTTCGAGAGAATTGACCTCTGACATTTATATTGTTTTGATAAACCATAAATGCTTATAGAAATGCATTTATTTAAAAAATAATTAATTTTATTTATTACTTTCAAAATTACAGTTACACTCACGAAACTTAATTAGTGCTTAATTGATATTAAATCACATACAAAAGTAATGCCTTCGAGTAAATCTTATTCAATGGTGACGTGCTAAAACCAAAGTGATAACAGAGCGAGGTCTTTTCACGTAAGTATTTGTTAAATAAATATTTTTTCACTATAGATTACTCATGAATGGCGCAAGGGAACGTCGTTCGCAGTATATACTAAATAAATAAGTCATGTCAAATGTCAGTTATTTCTAAGTTATTACACTAACTTGAGCGGAAAACAGGACGGAGAAAGCAACGGAGTGTCTTAACACTAGGTTCCTATAGTTCCTGCAGTTTCCTTTGCTTACACTGCCATGTGCTGGATAAAGCGTGAAGACAGAAAAAAAACTTCAGCTTATAGAGAGATTCTGGTTTTAAAGACCTCTGTTCTCTACTTACCACCATTGAATTAAAAAAAAATACCTGTTTAGTGACAACAAATGAATTCTCAATGACGTAAGAATAAGTTAAGTATCATATATCTGGTTCAAATCTCGCTGTGTTCAAATTTTTATATAGCTTCTTTAACTATTTTTAAACTAGATATCAATAAAAATCAAAAGTAAGTTTAAAAAATCATTATATCCATAATTTTCTTATGCACTATTAAAAATTATGTAAAAATTATTAAATTCCATTATATTACACAAAAAGTTAAGATATACATAACTGATAAAGCCCACAGAAGTCACCATAAATCATAGCTGCATGCATTTGAAATATTGTTTTACTGTTATCATAAATTATGTATGTGATTTTTTCGTTTCTTCCATATATCGGTGTTGATATAGAAAGGGGAAAGCCAGTGATAAATATACTTGTAACTTTCTTTAACTAAGAACTTGATATATCGTTAGATTAATAGACCTTCGTGGCGCAGAGGCGCAACGTCTGCCTGTAACGCGACGGTTACTGGGTTCGATCCCCAATCGGAGAAGATGGATTTTTTTATATCCATTTTCTTCAGTCTGGCATCTAAGGCAAAGCCCGGCGTTGAGTTCCGCCACTCAACACGCAATGCCTCGAAAACGGCGGAAAGTGGGGACGGAGTAAGCAGGGACTAAGTAACGGAGTGTCTTAATACTAGGTTCTTATGGTTCCTGCAGTTTCCTCTGCCTACCCTGCCATGTGCGTGGTAAAGCGAGAAGCTAAAAAAAAAAATTTAGAGACCTAAAATATTTTTTTGGTTGTTTTGCTATTTACAAAAACTGGTTATTCTGTGTCTCTACAAACTAGTATACCTCTTGAAACTTAATGATGTGTTATTCTCCAATTTAAGATCGTTTCACAATAGATTTCAGTACAATCATATATATGGCTAGGCAAAAAAGGCAATCTTTAAAGGCAACGTTTGTGGGTTCAATTCCCATAAGGTAAGAATGGATATTTTTATTTTCATTTTCTTCGCTTTGGTATCTAGGCAAACTCGGTGTTGAGTTTCACTACTCAACACGTAATGCCACTATAGGCGGAGGGCTGGGAACAGAGTGACTTTACTTTTCCCTACTGTTCCCTCTGTATATCCCGCTGTATGCAGAGTAATTACGTTTACTCTGCATACAGCCGGATATCTCATACCTCAAAATTAATTGAAATTTAAATAAACATATTTCTATATAAACTTTAGAAAGAAAATATTAGGTTTGATATAAAAAAATAAGAGAAATCCTCATAAATTTATGTAGAAAAATATATCAGTCACTCTCAGTCACTTTTGGATCCTACAGAGACGAATGTAGCGTCTTCAACATAAGTAATGGTACTTTCTGCTGACTGCTACGTTTTTATTTCTTAGTCAAGGCTCAGAAGTTAAGATTATTCTTTTGTTTTTTTTTCTTTGTTATTTTTTTTTTTATGGATTCACGCAATTTTATAAAGAGGATATTCACGACAACGTGTAGCGGAACTCAACGTTGCGTTTTTTTATTATTTTGCTTATATATTAATAACTTAATTATAATTATTGATAATTTATTATCGTGCTAGTAATAATAAAATAAAATTATCTATAATTATTGTTGTTATTAAAAACAATATAACTATATTATCAATATAATATTATATATATATATATATATATATATATATATATATATATATATATATATATATATATATATATATATATATATATATATATATATATATATATATCTATATATATATATATATATATATATATATATATACATATATATATATATATATATATATATATATATATATATATAATATATATATATATATATATATATATATATATATATATATATATATACATATATATATATATATATATATATATATATATATATATATATATATATATATATATATATATATATATATATATATATATATATATAATATATATATATATATATATATATATATATATATATATATATATATGCTTGTAAATCTACATACATCTTTACCTTTTAATATATTTGCTAGTAACAATATGTTACATATAAAAAACAAAATTTACAAAAATTTACATAAAATATTACATCTTAAAATATTTAAAATATTGAAATATAAAATGTATAAAACATAGCGCAAGCTATGAGCGATATATTACAGCGTCTTGCGAATTAAGGTTTCAACAAGTACAAAGCATCCCAGAAAGCTAATGTAGCAACTGTCAAAAGTCTATCTTACGTTGGCTATGAGTTAAAATTTTTCCGGACTCAATTTTTTTGTGTTTTAAATAATTGAAAACAAAAATCAATGAAAATCTGTTTATTTCATATAGATTATAAGCCTATAATTATGTAGTTATATTTTATTTTTGTAATTTATTAATTTCAGTAACTTAAATCTCTGAACCTCTCCTTCTCAAGAAACACATGATACACGGCCGCATTACTCTAATCAAGTTTTTATTTTACACATCAATAGCAGCTGTGCATTTTGTTTAAGTTATAAAATTCTTAGACAATGGGATAGGTAAATCGAAAGCAATAAATTACTCGGAGGCAATTGAATTATGATATACGCGACATACTCGAGGCATGAACATATCATCCTATGCCGCAGTTAACTGTTTTGGGGAAATATCATATCCATGCCTTACTAACACTTAGGATATTTTTGAAATTACATCCAGTATAATCGGACGGAGACGGATGGGGACGGAGTAAGCAGGGACTAAGTAACGGAGTGTCTTAACACTAGGTTCGTATGGTTCCTGCAGTTCCCTCTGCCTACCCTGCCATGTGCGGGATAAAGCGTGAAGCTAAAAAAAAAAAAAAAAATCAGGTATCTAAGTTTTCAACTTATTCTTGCCTGTACTGTCAAATCTCGTTTTAACAACATCATAGTCACCCTACCGCAGCAACTTTTTGTCGGTTGTCTGCTACCGCCACCTCTCTGCAGACAGACTTGATCTATTCTCCTTCGGGTCCACATTTTTATCTTACAAAGTGCTCAGATAGACACGAGAAGAACATTGTGGAAAATTCATTTCCAACTAAACTTCATACGATTTAAAAGTCTCAAAATACTATTGTAATTTAAACTCTATTTGTCACAACTTAAAGTTGAAATTAGATTATAACTTAATAGGACTTATGATGTCCGAGCTTCTTTACACACAAGAGTAGGGTATAAATATATGAAGGTACATTAATCTAAACAGACATGCATTCCTTTGTGGGGGGCAGAGTTGAAATGGCGTGAAAATATTACACGTTATTTATGTCTCACGTCACAGCTCAGATGAGAATTTGAGCAATCCCCTTTACTTAACCTGGTTGAGTTAAATAAATTGTTCGCAAAGTTATTTATTTGAGTACATGACTTGGTTTCAGTGTTTGGAGCGAAACGATTGGGAAACTACAGTTCTGCTTGTAATGTTAGCGATTAATAATTTTCATTTAGTTCTTTAAATTTTATTTTTTTAAATTTGTGATTGTAATGTATTTCAATTTGTATGTAATTTAGTTAACGAAATAACAGTAAATGTAAAAAGAACGAATAGAGACTCTTATGACAGGCCACTTTTTGTGCTTTTGCAGATGTGCTTATATAACCTATATTTTTATTAGCTTTACACGTTATCTCGAATAAAGCAGATAGGTAAGAGGAACCGCAAGAACCATTGGAAACTAGTGTTAAGACGTTCCGTTCTCTGCATTCTGCCTTTTTTGAGGTATTGTGTGTTGAGTGGCAGAACAATGCCGCGCTTGCCTAGATACCAACCAAGGAAATTAAAATGAAAAAATCCATTCTCTCCAAGTGGGAATCGAACCCATAACTGTCACGTTTCTTTCGGCGCTTATGTGCCACGACAGTCCTCACAGTGATATGACTTAAATATCTGACATCATTCCTTGGGCTACATAAACTTATTTAAATTCTAGAACCAGCTACGCTAAAGTTTATAATTAAAAATAATATACGTTATTATTATACAAGCAATTCCACTTCCAAGCATTTCTTACTTCGCTTAAAGCTAAGCTCCGCTTTTTCACACCTCAACCGCTGGATCAACTCTGTTGAAAGTTTATGACGTCATTACATTCAGGGCGCTAAGCTACACCACTTTTTCCACAAATTTATTTGACAATTATTAAGGTGTCGCATTAAGGGAGCATTATACCACCCTTTCTAGAGGAAATTCATGTTTTTCTAGGGATGTTCTCGCCGTAACTCAGCGTAAAGGCCAGCACGTGCGAACTATTAGCTTTCCGACTGCGGGATTAGAAAATAATTCACATCTTTGAATGTTATTATGGAACAGAAACGGATTTATTTTATTGCTCGCCGAGATATATGCTGGTCTTTGGGCTTTATCCTCTCTTCCGCAGTTTGTTTATACGGTACGCTGAGATAAACGTGTGTACCAAATTTTATTGCCGCTCGGGACTTTCGGGCTCACAGTTTTCGTGTAAATCTTCTTTATGCTCGCTCGCTGTAATTATAGCTTTATTCGCTTGAGTAACTCCCGCTGTAGACGGCATTGAATGCACCTATAAAATATAATTGATCACACCAATAAAATATTGTTTATGATTGCCATTTTTTATTTTGGTTATATCGTCGATGTTATTCATGTATTCCGTTTTTGCGAACGTTTTTATGTCGGTTTTTGTGTTGAGTTATATTTTTTGTGAATTATCTGGAACAGTCGTCGGTTGATATGTTTATTTGTAATTGTTTATAATTGTTTGTGAATCATTTTTAATTTATATAATAAGATCAGCTTGAGTTATAACTTATAGTTTTTAAAATAATCTTAGTGGTCTAAATATAAGGTTATGTTAATTAAATTTGTCAAAGAGGCCACGTGTGTGCAAAACTACCTTAGGTTATCTTAATAATATTTTGTATGACACATAGGCTTAGTTTTGTTATAGCAATTAACTGAAAAATTCTTTATAATATACTCTTAATACAAATGTACCTATATAATATGTCTAATATTTAATTTAAGACAAAGCGCAGCGTTGAGTTCCACCTCACGTAAAGCTTAAATTTAGGTACAGAACGGAGACATGCTTGAGTTCAGGTAGAAAACAAAGAGCACATAGAAATAAAGTATTGCCCACCTAAATATAGCAAATGTGTGGAATACATCGGTAATAGAAAACAAAAAATGACATTATCACCAAATTGCCTAATAATAAAAAGGTATATTCTAGCAACTCCAACAATTTCTGGTCTCGGCAATATTTCGTGTTAGAGACATTAGTGGCTGTAATTGCCGCGGCCAGGTGCCCGTAAATAACGCTGAGTGGCACCAACAATGCTTTGTGTTGTTTTAACTTATTAATACTTAGTGCGACGTGACTTTAGCGAGCTAATGACCGCGTAAGCTGTTTGAATGTAACTTCAAATATACGCTATTATCTGTATGTATATGTATGTATGTGTGAATGTGTGTGTGTGTGTGTGTGTGTGTGTGTGTGTGTGTGTATGTGTGTGTGTGTGTATGTGTGTGTGTATTCAATTGAACAAAGAGAATATTTTTTTTAACTATTTTAGTTATGTGCTATTTATAAATGTTTAAATTGTATTATATTACCATCTTCACTTCATCCTTTTATTTTTTGTTTATATTTATTTCTTTAACTTCATCTCGCAAGTAGTACAGTAGACACAGTGAACCTAATGAGTGACTTATGGCCTGAGCAAAAAAATACTTAATTATTTTACCCTAATGGAAATTGAGCCCACATACTGCCACGTTTACATGTAGACACTAAGCCACTGTGCCATGACGGATTTTTTCGACAGACTTGTTTTTCAAGAATTTATGTATTTATAAATAATAAAAAACTGATCTACATATAATATTAGTATTAAGATATTATTAAATCAAATACAAAATATTCTAACATAACTTTATAGCAACTAAACTACACTAATACTATAAACAAACTGGCCGGCAATATAAATGAGATTTATTTGTACACCAATCCGTTGTAGAGAGCTTGATAAATGATCACGAATAAGCAATTAATATTTACAATCGTTAAGTATACAAAATTGTGCAGTTTTGTCGGTTTGTTTATTACTAAATGTAGAGTTACTGAGAGTAAAATATATTGTTTTGTAAAAGTATTAAATTTCTATAGCAGTTGTTATCATTAAAAGCCATTTTTGTTATTATTAGCATTAAATCTAGTAAATTATAACATATTATATTTATTATTAAAGAAAAGTAATGAAAAATCGCTTATCTAACAATTAACAGAACAAAACAAGAAAATATCGCTTAAAAATACCCAACACATTCGCTTAAATTCGTACATCGAACAATCACGGCACAGCTTTATCAATGCTTGTTTCAACAAATGAACGTTCCGAGCGATTTATTGACGTGATAAGCGCTAAGTGCCGCTCGCGCAAATATTTCTCGGCGTCTTCTTCGCGTTAGTTAGCGCTTACTTACATACTCGTACGCTTACGTTTCGCTCGCGTGATACCTGTTATGTGTGGTGTAAGTGATAGGATTTATGCTTTCTCATAAAAATAACTGTACGTTTTTTAATTATTATGTTTTTTTAAAGCTTTGTTATTTTAACGGTGTAGTTAACTAGCATTGACAAATAAAAAAACAATTGAAAGACAAAATCTATGAAAACACGTCGTGTTAAACTCTCCGCCAGTTACCATTCAACTTTTGCGCTAAGTTTCGGTTTTCTCTTACTACTCTCATTCCTGAAATTGGGTATCGAGCCCAAATCTTTAGCTATATGCTTGGACGTTTTGCCTCTGCGCAAAGACGGCCTCTAAGCAAGTAGAAGTTTTGATTATTATATGAAATAACCATATATACTTATTTAAAATATATAATTTTAATTAAACAAGGCAACATAGGTAACTTAATTTCTTATATATACATATTATTATAATATTTTTGGAAAATCTAATCTAAATGTAATCGTATAAAGCCAACAACTTGTATATTTACATAGAAGCTGTCAGTCTCTAACTAGGTTGTCTACAATTTACGCTCAACGTTATTTGACTAGCGTACCTAGTACCTATTTCTTGGCGTACTGTCTAAAACAAGTTTACTGCTCGCTAAGTAAATCATTGGACAGAGTTTACCTTTTACGTAACGTAATGACTTTGTTACAAAATATATTAAATGCTATATTGACTTGAGTTATTAGATAAACCTTATACATTGATTTATCTGTTATATATATATATATATATATATATATATATATATATATATATATATATATATATATATATATATATATATATATATATATATATATATATATATATATATATATATATATATATATATATATATATATATATATATATATATATATACTTACTCAGTTAATTCCCTTTTTCAAAATTTTGTGTAATAGAAGTGATGTTTCGGCAACTGTGATATTCATATCCCCTTGCAGATTCTGCTCAGTGATTAAGTCCAATTCTGATTTAAGGAAGCAAAATACGATTCGTATTTCTTTACTGGATGGTGGGTTACTTTTAATATCCAGCTGGAAATTAGGATACAACAGGTACATCTTTGGTAGTTTTCTCAACAAACACCTGGAAAACTTGTTGAAAATGTTGAAGACAACGTCAGAGCTGCTGTTCAATGGTTATTATGAGGTTGTCATCAGCGTCTTGATTATGACTTTATCATAAAATATATATTTTTATTTATTTTATAATATATAGATAACCTTATTTTGTTGTTTAAAATGAATCTTGGTAAATCATAATAAGTGAATGAGCACAATTTAATTTTATACGTAAAATTTAAATCGACGACTCTTACGTATACTGATGCAACACACAAAAAAGGACTTACTACTACATATATTTAATTGCAAGAAAAATATTAAAATAATATATATTTTTATATCTTTTAATATATTTTAAACTATCAAATATAATACTGATATAAATCAGTTGTGCCAGTTTCATTATGGTACTCGGTACCCACGAGCTTAAGTAACCTTTACACCATTAGATGGAATGATGCAACACATACTGTACACATCCCTCACTCTTATAAGTACATATAACACATCTGCTTCTTTAATTGCATTTATTTATTTAATCTTATTTTAACATTATTAAGTTGTTCAGCCAATTTAGATGAATAAAATGAAAAATTAAAGAATATATAATTATGTTATATGAAATAATAGTTTCATTTAAACAAATATATAATATATATAATACATCATCTTCGCGATTTATCCCGTTTGTTGCTGGGTAGGCTAAGGGAACCGCAGGAACTTTGTAAAAAGACACTCCATTTCTTGCTTTTCACTTTTCGAAGCATTGTATGTTTAATGCCGAAACTTGCCGAAAACGCCGCTCTTGCCTAGTTGCTAAAACGAAGAAAACGGAAAAAGAAAAATCTATCTTCTCCGAGTGGGAATCAAACCGAAAAAACGTCGCATTTAAAGGCATACGCTGCCTCTACGCCATGACGGTTTAAACGTTAAATTATATTAATTAGAATATGTGTACAATACAAATATTTATGTATAAAATTTGACTAGAATGTAATTCATAGATCTTGTTACTAAATATATAACAAGAAATAGGTAGGGTGTTATGTAAAAATGTAAAAGGATTTTTTAGCTTCACGCTTTTATCTGGCACATGGCAGGGTATACAGAGGCAACTGCAGGAACCATAGGAACCTAGTGTTAAGACACTCCGTCGCTTAGTCCCTGCTTTCTCCGTCCCCGCTTTCCGCCTTTTTCGAGGCATTGCGTGTTGAGTGGTGGAACTCAACGCCGCGCTTTGCCTAGTTACCAGAACGAAAAAAATGATAATAAGTGTAAATTATATTATAATATAAGAAAATATTTTTTATTTAATAAAACCTATAAAGGAAATAACGAAGCGATTATAACAACTCAATACAATCTTTCTAACAAAGTCTAGAACATCTTAACCTTATCTTTAACACGATAGTGTTAACTTACCAACTAGCTTATACGTTTGATTTTAAACCTTATTGTAAAGTATTAAAGTTAAAATTGGAACAAAATATAATTGCAGCAGTGGATATAGACAAAGGCGTAACAAGTATTACAATGATTGCAAATTAGAACCTTGTCACAATACAAGGTAAGTTTCATAGAATCAGTATTGCCATAGCCATTTAGAAGGCGATATTGATACAGATAAAACTGAAATCGTTAGAATTGAATAAACTATAGATCTTCTAAACGATATTCCTTACTAGGGTTTTTAAATAAGATCCTTTTCCAAGGATCTATGGATTATTGTTAGATTTTATATTTTGTGGCATTTTCAAATTAGATTTATTTAAAAATTGAAGTTAATGCATGTATGTAATGTATGAACTAGAGAACACCTAGTAACACTCTGCTCTCCGCTTTCAATGGGATGACAGAATTCTGGGTTTATCTTCAGAGCGGAGAAATGAAAATAAGTAATTTTCCAAATTTTAATCGAATCTGATAACTTCATGTTAACAGTCTGTTGTTTTCTTCACTTGTGAAGTTTATTGTGTTGAGTATCGAAGAGGGTACTCTGTCCTTAGGAATTAGGAAACACTATAGTGGCTACTTGAGCGAAATCGTTGATACCAACGTACCTTTTTACAGTGGATTTTAAACAATACGTGCAACAAACACATAGAAGTTGTAACATCTTTGTAGTCTATGTAAGCCTTTTTATCTTGTTGCTAACTCGTGCACATACTTGCTTGCATTTGCCAAACTATCAGAGAATCTTTATAGGTAGTTTCTTTGTAGGGTTGTCAATTCGATTGTTTTTTTTTTCATATATTTGATCATTATTTATAATATATCATATATCAGATGTAGCCCTAAGTTTATTACGTGACGATGAATGTATTTTATTAAAATACTAAATATTTTTTAAGCTTTAATGCTTCCAAAATTTTTTAGTATTATTATTATTTTTTTTTAGCTTCACGCTTTATCCCGCATATGGCAGGGTAGGCAGAGGGAACTGCAGGAACCATAAGAACCTAGTGTTAAGACACTCCGTTACTTAGTACCTGCTTACTCCGTCCCCACTTTCCGCCGTTTTCGAGGCATTGCGTCTTGAGTGGCGGAACTCAACGCCGCGCTTTGCCTTAGATGCCAGAGCGAAGAAAATGGAAATAGAAAAATCCATCTTCTCCTACTGGGGATCGAACCCAGTAACCGTCGCGTTACAGGCAGACGTTTCGCCTCTGCGCCACGACGGTCCTCAAAATTTTCTATTCAATATTTTTAATTTAATATATTACCGTTAAAATATACTTTTTTCTCTTACGTTTTGTAAGGTTGGTACCACGATATGTATTGTATATTTCACGTATTGTATTTATTACCTTTTGTAAATATTAAATATTGGAAGCATTCAGATTGCCTGTCGGTTAAAATACCATAAGTTCTGGATAGTTTAGTCGACAGACAATTAAAAATTCAATATATGCTCTTTAAAAAAGCATAATATTATTATTATTATTTTTAATATTTATTTTTTTATTTTCTTTTGCTTCACGCTTTATCCCGCACATGGCAGGGTAGGAACTGCAGGAACCAAATGAACCTAATGTTAAGACACTCCGTTGTTTAGTCCCTGCTTTCTCCGTCCCCGCTTTCCGCCATTTTCGAGGCATTGCGTGTTGAGTGTCGAAACTCAACGCCGTGCTTTGCTTAGTTTCCAGAACAAAGAAAATGGAAATAGAAAAATCCATACTCTCCGAGTGGGGATCGAACTCACAAACCGTCGCGTTTATAGTCACAGGCTTACTCTTCTGCACCACGACGGTCCTCATTTTAATTAATAATTTAATTAATTTATTATTAACATTTTATGTCTAAATTAAGTTACAAATTGTCCTCCACTCATTGAATTAATCACAAAAAGTACTGTTGTTTATCTTCGCGTAGTATTCTGTTTGTAGCAGGTTCATAAGTTGGTAGACGAAACCTAATATTAAGACACTCCATTTCTGGGATATAAAATGTATTTTATAAGTCAAAAATAATAAAAATTAAAGAAAAAAAAACATAAGATATATTAAAAATTATAATTTGACAGCCCTATAACACCAAGCTCAAGCTTAACACGCTCGTTGGAAGCAGCGGGATTAAAGGGATGCTCTATAAAATTAGCATAGAAACGACGATTCGCGCGGACATTTTTACTGACCTCGTTCTTACCTAGTCTTGAGAAAGGTAGAAAGGTGTTATAATATTGTCAGTATAAGCTTCATTGTATAAATTAAACGTTTAGTTTTTCTATTGTCTTGGACATAACAAAAATATATATTTTCATGTAATTACAGTAATTAGTTTAAATTTTAATAAACATATGTTTAAAAAGAAATATTGCTATCTTTATGCATTTCAAAGTGTAGTAAGTTGAAAATTAGATCTGATCAAAGATTGTGATTATATTCGGAATGTACTTATTTCGAGGCTTTGGGCTATGCTACTTATTTATTATAGAGAGACGAGATGTTTTACACCTAAATGATACCTTCCCGAGATATATACATGTAAATAAATAAACCATTCTTTTTGTTAGCTTCACGCTTTATCCCGCACATGGCAAGGATAGGCAGAGGGAATTGGAAGGAATAAAAACCTAGTGTTAAGATACTACGTTGCTTGTTCCTGCTTTCTTCGTCCCCGCTTTTTCGTAGTATTTGTGTGTTGAGTAGCAGAACTCAATGCCGTGCTTATGCCTAGTTGCCAGAAGCAAAGAAATTCTTCGTTAGCATAGTGAAAAATAAACAAAAATAGTCTTCTCAAATAATATTGCAATAAAACTTAAATCTATATAACTGCCCACGATTTACGTTTACATCCTCACAAAATCACAGGACTCAATTGCAAGGGACGGCATTAGATAGACTTGGTCGGGATTGAGAACTTAGCCGCTTGAAACTTTTACCTTAACTCGATTGTTATCGGAGCTCTGGGATTTGAACATGTCAGCTATTTTATTTACAAATTCTACTTATTGTTGGAATTTAAAGATAATTATTTGTAAGTATAGTAAGAAAAGGACAGAATCAAATTTAATAATGGTATTTAAAAGCTTGAGGTCGAATCAACATCATAGTAGAGTTTAAAGTTAGTTTTCTTTCTGATAGATTTTTTATAGCTTCACACTTTATCCCGCATTTTGCAGGGTAGGCAGAGGGAACTACAGGAACTATGTGAACCTAGTGCTAAAACACTCCGTAGCTTAGTCTCTACTTTCTCCGTCCCCGCTTTCCGCCTTTTTCGAGGTATTACATGTTGAGTGGCGGAACTCAACGTCGCGCTTTGCCTAGTTTCCAGAGCGAAAAAAATGGAAATAGAAAAATTCATCTTTCCCTCATGGGAATCGAAGCCTTGAACCGTCGCGTTAACGCCTATGCGCCACGACGGTCCTCTCTGATATTAATATAATAATATTAAATTTAATAATATTATTTAATTTAGCCTATTTCAACTTAAAACGTTTCGTTCTTCGTTCTTGAACACAAATAAAAATTATCGTTATTCGTTCTCCTTAATGAACCTTCAAACATTAATTTCATTTCATATTAACATACATATATGAATATATCAAATCAATGTTTGTAATAAAATAGAAAATTCAAGAGAAATTCTCGTACAAAAATAAAGGCCTGAATCGCTCATCCTAACGGACTTACCGAAGATTTACTGTTTTAATAGTTGGCAATATGGCAATGGTCAGAGATTTATCAGACAACTAAATTAAAGGATTTGCGTGTAATAAAAGCGGCCACAGCAGGGATTGACTTCATTGTTCTAAATTTATTGCACTATGACTTAGGTTACATTGTTACTGTTTAATATACTATAGTTAAACATACGACCTACATTAGATATTGATATTGACATACTTTGTACTTTATAATGAGAGGGTTCATTTAAACTTCTGTGCCATTAAATATTTTAAAAATAAAAAAATAATAATAGCATAAATCTATACAATAACGTATTGTTTTAATTTTTTTATAAAATTCAAATGAATTTTCAACGAACCTAAATTCACACCTCTTCAGAAACGTCCAAACGCTTTGACATTTTTTTTTTAGCTTCACGCTTTATCCCGCATGGCAGGGTAGGCGGAGGGAACTGCAGGGACCGTGGGAACCTAGTGTTAAGACACTCCGTTGCTTAGTCCTATGCTTTCTCCGTCCCCACATTCCGCCTTTTTCGAGGCATCTAGTGTACTATTAAATATAATAAAAGTGATTATACATAATAATAATTATTTCTATATAATACTCAATCAAATGACGTCTGTATCTTACAAGCGAGTATAACAAGACAGCTGTTATTAAGAGGACCGAGACACCGGCCATTAAACTAGGGAATTTCCGAATCAATTAACAATTTCCCTCCCTAACCTCAGTCTTTTCATAGAAATTAAATTTACTGGAAGTAATATACGTATATTTCTGTTAAAGGAATGAAAAATTTAGACTGTCCTGGCTGCATAGTGTTGGCTTGTAGGTTTGATTCCCATACGGGAGATAGAATTTTCGAGAAGATAAAGTGAGAAGTGGAGAAGAAGCGGCGTTGAGTTGGTGCCATAGAAAATAAGGCAGTAAGAGAATAACGGAGTATCTTAAAACTACATTTCGCTAAGAAAATATAATAACCTCGTGAAATATATTATTCCAGAAACACACATCTGGTTTAGTGATACTAATAATTGTCTTTTTTATATAAAATACTTAAAATAATGAACAATTACGTAAAATATATTCAAATAATAATAATTGCTTCATGACATTACGGCACTGCGGCTAATTATGTGCTAAGTAGCACGTGGTTCCCATTACCTACCTTGCTTTTTTTTAGCTTCACGCTTTATCCCGCACATAGCAGGGCAGGCAGAGGGAACTGCAGGAACCGTGGGAACCTAGTGTTAAGACAGTCCCTGCTTTCTCCGTCCCCACTTTCCGCCTTTTCCGAGGCATCGTGTGTTAAGTGGCAGAACTCAACGCCGCGCTTTGCCTAGTTTGCCAGAGTGAAGAAAATGGAAATAGAAAAATCCATCTTCTCCGACTGGGGATCGAACCCAGAAACCGTCACATTACAGGCAGACGTTGCGCTAGTGCGCCACGACGGTCCTCAGCTAAATGTGATGCTAAAATAAGAATAAGATAATTTGATTTAATACGATTTTTATACTTTGATTCTTGCTTGGTAGTTATATAGAAAATAATCAGTAAACACATGCCTATTTTAATAAGCATTTTGTTCTGTGACCATTTTCTCCCCTAAGTAATCTGTTGGTTGCGGTGACCCGAGCTAGTTAACACGTCGGACACTGTTTAAATTTCTGACATTTATATTGTATTATTTCTAATATTATTCCTGTTTTTATAATTTCTTAGAATAAACATTTTTTTAATTAGTTGGTAAAAAAAATGAAGAAAAACATTGTATATACATATATTGTTTCTTTGTCGACGTTTACTCTTAAATATTTTCTATAGATCCATACATAACCTTGGTGCAGTGATCGTGTATGACAGATGACGCGATGATTGTAGGTTCAAGTGCACAATCTGTAGTAGTAATTTAAATGAGCAAATGAAATATACGGAAAGTGGAGAGTGAGAAACCTTGACTCTAGTTTGTCTAATGTTCATTTATGAAAAAAATTTTGGAGAAATAAAAAAAATATCGACAATTATATTTTTTTTTCAGTTTTTCTCATTATAATCAAATATTTAAAAAGCTTTTTATTTATTTTCTTAGCTTTGCAAGCTTTTCTTGTTTCATTTTTTTTGTTAAACGAAACTAAAAATTTATACCGGAACCATAAATACGAAAATTCCAAACACACGTAAAAACCAATTTGTATTTTAACAGATCAATTACCATACTTAGCAGTAAATTAGAGTAACATCAAAGGAAGAGGCCAGTGTTGAAAACCTTTTATCTCCACAGTAAATATTTATAAAGCAATCTGTACACGACACTTGGGTTTTAGAAAAAAATTGTTCGACGAAATATTTAATTTTATTTACAAATACGTCTATGATGATTGAATTTAAGAATTGATTGGAGTACCAAATACCAAGACCTTTCGGTTTTAGCTCTCTTCTTAAATTAAAGACGTGGTCTTGGAAGAGTAGGAAATTGAAAAAAAATAATTTGAGCGGTAATTGAATCCTCTACCACCTTCACAAGAAGTTTACTCCACCTACTCTAAGGAATCAATTTTTATATTATTGTGATAGATGTTTCCCCTTTAATAAATTAATCACTGCTGTCAGCCGAGTGTCATCGCTCGGGGCGTTCTAGACAGGGGAAATACAAACACACACACACACATATATATATATATATATATATATATATATATATATATATATATATATATATATATATATATATATATATATATATATATATATATATATATATATATATATATATATATATATATATATATATATATATATATATATATATATATATATATATATATATATATATATATATATATATATATATATATATATATATATATATATATATATATATATATATATATATATATATATATATATATATATATATATATATATATATATATATATAATATATATATATATATATATATATATATATATATATATATATATATATATATATATATATATATATTATTTTAAATTAACTACTTATTTAAGCTAATTTAATTTACGTTTGGATTGAGTTCACTCCGTTCTCAGTTCTCCTGCTTTCCATGAATTCATCCCCCCGAGTGGGAATCGAACCCACAACCCGACACGCTTAGAGTGACGGCAGTATTTACTGTATATTGTTTATTTTAATCTTAATATATCTCTTTACCATTTAAAACTGCACTGCTACTAAAATAAACACATGACATTCAAAAATCAAGAACTCAATTATCTTCAACGTTCTCAAGACGTCAGTTTTACTTCAAATTTCGTTTTAAATTCAGAAAGCCCTATATAATTACCAAAACTGTTCACACGAATTATTTCTGCATTATCACATAATAACCCGTCCGTTCTACCGTTAATATATGAATAATTTCATCCCACCTGTCATTTATAGTGAAGTACTCAATCAGGAGTCGAACTTGCTACCTAATTATCTCCTTCATACATTTTGTATGGTACATACAATTTTAAGCCAATAAATAAACTGCGTAATATACACGTGAATATGGCAACTCATTATAAATACATTTTGAATGGCCGCGGATGCTATAATGCTGTTCATCCATATTAAAAAAATAAATTTATAATATTTCCGTTTCTACTTTTTATTTTATACAGTTATGTTTAATTTTGATTTTATTTTTTATATAATCAGTTGTTCTATATTGGTTTTTTTGTTACTTAAAAGGACACTGCTAAGAAATTTTAAGTTACAGCAAGCCTCATTAATAGTTAATTACAATTTTTAGACGGCGTTGAGTTCCGCCACTCAACACGCAATGCCTCGTCAAAAAGGCGGAAAGCGGGGATCAGAGTGTCTCAACACTATTCCTGCGGTTCCCTCTGCCTATTCTGCTATGTGCGGGATAAAGCGTGAAGCTATCATTTTAAAAACAACACCACCACCACCACCTAAAGAAATTTAACGCCGTCACAGTCGAATCTAACCTGTGAAAAGCCTATTGTTAACTGAAATATATTTCTCATTAAAACCTACTAAATTAGAAATCAACACAAAAAAAATTATACAAAATAACATCTCCATGTAACATATTTATAAATTAAAGCGTCTATTCCCTACAATATTATCACCCCAGTCGAGGGTCTTGTTTGTGAAATAATGGATTCATTCCATATTCATTTACATCCTTAATAAGATTGGTGTGACACAGCCTCTGTACCCAAATTACCCTGTCAAATATAATAATCGCACCGAGCTCGTCTAAAAGTCTTAAAATTCACTTAAGTGAGAGCGAGATGGATGTATATGTGACAGCTATGCCTTTAAATAATAACATAATCTGATTTGCCATCTAAATTTTGCTGTGTTAACTTCAGAATTAGTTAAGAGAGAACATTTTGCACAAAATTTACATATAATATTAGAGAAAACTAGATTATAGCCAAAAATTCTTTAATGGTGTTTGTTTGTGGAGTTAAATTGTCTCTGCGTATTTTTTTAGCTTCACGCTTTATCCCGCATCTGGCAGGGTAGGCAGAGGGAACTGCAGGAACCGTGAGAACCTAGTGTTAAGACACTCCGTTGCTTAGTCCCTGCTTTCTCCGTCCCCGCTTTCCGCCTTGTCAAGGCATTACGTGTTGAGTGGCGGAACTCAACGCCGCGCTTTGCCTAGTTTGCCAGAGAGAAGAAAATGGAAATAGAATAAAATCCAGCTTCTCTGACTGGGGATCCCAGCCACCGTCCCAGAAACCGTCGCGTTACAGGCAGACGTTGCGCCTCTGCGCCATGACGGTCCTATACGTACACATATATATGTTATACCTAATTATAAAGTTATGATTTACAGAGTGGTTATTAAGTAAGAAAGAAAATATCTTTCTTGTTTTGCATAGAGAAAAATTGTTTTCAGAAAGTAATCGACGCCAAATTATATGGTTTTTGAATATCACTCATGTTTTGAAATATAAGATCTAAGCTTTAAATTGAAATTTTGCTTTTATTTTTAACTTTAAACCAGTAAAAAGAAGTGACCCAAGTGTAAAATAATTCTATTTCAGCTTGTCCACCGAATTTAAAGTTTGAATGGCAAAATGAAATGAATTCAATCACCCTGTATAATCTGTATAATCTAACATTCGTAACAAAACACAGATGGGCAACTCTATATCATGCACTGGTGAAAACATCCATTGAAATTAATCGAGCGTACAAATTTATTGTCGTAACAAATGGTTAAATAAATTATATTGTATTGTTACAATTTACGATATGTATTTATTTTAATGAGAACATATTTAATATCTTTTTTTTTTATTAAAATATTTTTGTCATATCGTATTACATACCTCTACCTACATGATCTACCTCGAGTTTCACAGCTATATTACTAGCTAACACTATAATTTGTCTAGAAAATTCGAAAGCCCTAGAAAATGGGCTTAGTCTACTTGCTCTATATAGGAAAAATAAAACAGGTAGTAAATTCAGGTAGGTATATTTTTTAACTCTATATTTCCCATATATATTAAAAGTAAAAGAAATGTCATATTCACTAACATCCATAACATTACATAGTATTTCAATAAATCCGTCTATATCTTTCAAATGGGTTCTGGAAACGATCATATTTTACTATATTAGCATAGATATGAGTATAACTGTGGAAGGGTGTAGTGCATTTAAACGTAAAAATACGATGGGGCGAGTCGTTATGAGCGGCAGTTTGTCATCGGACAGCAGTTTTATATACGCTATGGTCAATTTTGCGTGGTTATCTCTTTTCTAGGCGTGGGGTAGCCATTTAAAACTATGTATATATATGAACAAATATAGGTAGAGTTAGTAATTGAAATATTTTTAGGCTAGCGTTTTATATGATAGATTTTTGAGATAGTGGAGAATAATTCCCTGAGACGACTATTTAAGATATATAAAATTTAAAAGAAATCAATCAAAAGTATAAAATATTATAAGAAAAAAGACAAACATAAACACTAATATATGAATTAGAAACTTCATACTGTAGTTAAATAATCACTCTGTATAATCCCACTAAATATTAATGTTCATTCCCATCAAACTAAGCCCCATAGAAGAGTATACACCACTTGGCACTATCGAAATAATTTTTCATTATATCCATTCATTACTGGGGTCGACCAATTTTGGCTGCTTCATCCATCATATCACCCCGCCATTGTATACTCAGTGTAGTGCTAAATATTATAGCTGAAAAATAGAGAAAGTGTGTATACAAAAGACTATCTTTCTTTAACTAAAGATGTAGATAAAAATTACAGAAAAAAGAGAAAAAATAATATAAAGTACAATATTATTTTTTATATTATATGATGGCAAAAGAGTGCTACCTGATCCTAAGTGGACACCCTCGCCCATAGATATCTACAATCTGACAGGATTTGGATGTGTTGCCAACCAAATACCCAGACTCCCCTTTATGGACTTTCGGACCTCTTACTCACCAGACGAAACACAGCAGCATTAATGTGCTGCCGTTTGACGACGGTATTCTTTGAAAGCATGATGCCAGAATACCAGGTTCGAGACTGACCCTTTTGAGATACTGATTTTAGTGTAGCTTGGAAGATAATAAAGCTTTTGCTTAAGTTTAAGCTTTTGTTTATTTAAGCTTTATACAGGTTGCTCCAGTTCAAAAAATTAAAAAGCACATAAAATAATATTTTAAACAGATCTATACATCCTAAAAATTTCCATTCCCATACAACAAAATGTACACCACTCGTCACTCTCAAAATAATTTTTCATTATGTTCAATTCATTATTGCTGGGGTCGACCAATTATGCCCGCTCCATCCATCACGTCGCCCCGCCGTTTCATATTTTATGTAGCGTACCAAACAAGAAGTGCTACATTTCATAACAGTGCCACTATATTCGAATTAACGTTGACAGATTTTAGTCTAATAATAATTAGTTTGAGTTAGTTGCAGATTGTAAATGATATTGAAGTTTTAATTTAGTTCATACTTGAGTTTATATTTGATTTTAGTTAGATGCTACTTGCTCTATAGGTATATTTGATGAACAGAATAATAATGATGACAAAAATGTTGTAATTAGTATCTTTTATAAACAAATGATCATTAGAAATGTTTTTTAAAGTGACTAAATTAGGTAGAGCACTTGAAAGGTTTCTAAGAATAATAGAGTTTGTATTCTACTATGTTACTTTATACTATACTATATTAAATTATTTATACATTTCTAAAACATACATTTCCACATATATTATTATATTTCTATATATTTTCTATGAATAATAAATATTTTACTCACAACCATATACACAATATCATACTATTAGAGTACTAGCCACTACACAAAGGCCAATTCGACACATTTCCAAACGGCTGTTTTTATATCCATCCGTAATTATTTACGTCACACAAATCTAGCAAATTTATGTTTATGTGTACTTTATGCGTCAGCTTTAATAATTCTAACGTTATTATAACTTTGATTTATGGCACTTTTAACGTTATAGAGGGTGTTTATTCTTTATGTGTGCAATTGTTAGAGAACAATGATATATGGTTGGCATTTAAATATATAATTAATAGCTGTTAAGTGAAAGCTTTCTTATGAATATATATAAATCCATATTAAAAACAAATTCTATATCGTAATATAGGAAAACTATTATGTTTCAATGTAATCATAGTTTTACTCACTTTCAGTCTAATATTTCATAATCATAAATAAGCGATACAGCCCCTTTCCTGTCTCTTACATTTCCATTCGATTGAAAATGAAATAAGAAACCCAATTTCATCGTTATCCAAAGCTCGTCTATCAAAGCGGGGGTGGGACTTAGGTGTCTAGAATAAATTTAAATGATGCACCATCGAGCGTTTACAATGATTTGTGTGGCGTGCCAGTGTAATGGCGTCCATACATCTCGCTGAGGGGTGGTGTAATTTTTCAAACAACCCCCTTTTGCATTGCAAAAGTAAGCGGATGTGTTACATCGACAAGTTTGGTCTTTACCCTATTTTTAATATATTGTAGTATAATAGTTTGTGTTTGGTTTTTTATTCAAAATGCTAAAGTTAAGTTATACAATAGAAAATGATAGAAAAAAAAAAATATTTTGTTAAAAGTCTTTCTTACATTACTTACTCAATATATTATATAGCCTTTGCACGTAGTTTTGCCTCAAAGATAAATAGCTTAAAAATATATATGGTATTAAATACAGAATACAAATGCCCGGTGGGCCATTTCATACAATTAAGAGGCTTGGGAGGAGTCACAGGACGCTCTTGGTATGTTCTGTGACTTGTCCAAAGCATTTGATTGCGTCCAGCACCCCACATTGGTCATGAAACTACACCATTACGGCATGGTTGAGGTGAATGGCAAGAAATCTCCTGGCTCATTAATCAGTATGGGGGTCCCACAAGGGTCTATTCTTGGTCCTTTCCTATTTCTAATCTATATAAATGATCTGCCTCATTTAGTTGGAAGGGACCATGAGATAGTATTGTTTGCTGATGATACTTCATTGATTTTTAAAATGAAAAGACAACTAAACGTCTATGACGATGTAAACAATGCTCTCTCAAAAATAGTACATTGGTTTAGTGTTAATAACTTACTACTGAATTCAGAACGCCAAACACAAAAACTGTTAAAGCCGATGTACTTTTGAGTGGTGAAACTGTGGAACCCGTCGATTCTACGGTATTTTTAGGTATCACCATTGACTCTAAATTACAGTGGGGACCTCATATTGATGGATTGGCGAATAGGCTCAGCTCAGCAGCGTTTGCTGTCAAAAAAATTAGATTGTTAACTGATGTGGATACGGCTCGCCTTGTTTACTTTAGTTACTTTCATAGCATTATGTCATATGGCATTTTGCTTTGGGGTAATGCAGCCTCTATTAATTCCATCTTTGTTCTGCAGAAGCGGGCTATTCGCGCAATCTATAACCTAAATCCAAAAGATTCCTTAAGACAAAAATTTAAGGAAATAAATATAATGACCGTTGCATCACAGTATATCTTTGATAATTTAATGTATGTAAAAAAAAATACTAACGATTTTACTAAAATTGGTGATGTACACAATATTAATACAAGAAACAGGCATAAACTTACCGCGCCTGTAACTAGACTAAATCACATCCGCAATTCTTTTATGGGACAGTCTGTATGCTTTTACAATAGGATCCCAGAAAACGTCCGAGATTGTTCTATATCACAATTTAAAAAAGTTGTGAAACGACGTTTGTGTGTTAAAGGTTATTACCATATTAATGATTTCGTAAATGATAACACACCTTGGGAATGAAATGCTCGCTCCAGTCTAGTTCAAGAGTATCGTTGTCAATAATAGGAATTGTGAAATTGTAAACATCTGGAAAATTAAAAAAAAAATAAAGCAGATCAAGTCCCGCTGAGTTTCTTACGCCGGTTCTTCTCAGGTCTGAGGCATTAACTTTAGCGAACCGGTGGTAAATTAAATTAATTATTTGACGTTCAAAAAATGAAGCTTGTACTTCTTATTTTGAATAAAATTGTTTTGACTTTGACTTTGACTTTGACTTTAATCTAATTTCTTACTAAAAGTTCCTGAGATTACCGAATCAAACAAACATATCAGCTTGTATATGTATACATAAAACCTACATGGAACATAATTCCTACAGACCACATCGTATTTATCACCAATGGCAAATATTTCCAATGGCATCGACACGAGGCATGTCATTTCCTGAGTTCGCACAAAGCGATGCGCTCTCAAAGGAGATATCGTATTCTATGCAGAGAGCATGTAAGTTAAATTCCGTACTAAAGCGAATTTAGAACTAATCAATATTCTTGCTAGTAGTAAGTGTACAATTATTGTATAGATATATATGTTTTTAGTGTCATATTTCTCCTATATAATTAAGATAAGCTTATGTAACAGTGTATATAGTTAAACTCAAATACTGTCACATGTCATATTTACGGCATTGTAACTGAACATACAACTGTCATGAATTTAGGTGGCATATAGAAAACAGAGTGCCAAGCTCAAAAATAATAATAGCTATACTTTCTTCTTTCTTTCTTTAGCTTCACGCTTTATCCCGCACAAGGCAGGGTAGGCAGAGGGAACTGCAGGGACTATGGGAACCTAGTGTTAAGACACTCCGTTGCTTAGCCTCTGCTTTCTCCGTCCCCGCTTTCCGCCGTTCTCGAGGCATTGCGTGTTGAGTGGCGGATACGTATACTATACGTTATTAGTTAATACAGAATTCTTCATAAAACAGTAATTTAAAATTGAACGAAAATTGATTTAAAATCACCATCTCATTTGCTTCTTATAAAATTTCAAAAAAACTGACGAAAAATAAGATGTTTTACAAAAGCAAAGCCAAAAGCAAAATATACTGTCATAATATGTTATCCAATTGTTTATGGAACTCCGGTTGTTAATGTCATCAAGTAATTCATACACAGGGTGTGTCTACAATAAAAAAGTAATAAATAAAGAAAAAGCGCATAACGTAGCGTTACATGCGATTTGAGAGTCGCTACATTAGTTATTATAACGCGGCAAAATATGTGTAATAAAAGGTAATTTATGGGGCAAATAAAATATAGCAGCGGTTAGGGGTGGCAGATGAGGCTAGGGATGGGGTAGGTGCAAGACATAGGCTTTGTGCAGAGTCATTTTTATAAACAAGGGATGTATAATTTAAATCAATGCGAAAAAGAAAGCGGGGACGGAGAAAGTAGTTAAGGAACGGAGTGTTTTAACACTAGGTTTCAATGGTTCCTGCAGTTCCCTCTGCCTACTGTACCATGTGCGGAATAAAGCGGGAAGACAAAAAAAATAAAAAATGTAATGAGGTACAGTCTGTTTTAGGTATATTATGGTTCAAATTTAAAAATCAAATAAGAATTTTGACTTTCTTTTACTGAAATAAAGTGATCAGATTATCTAACATATGTATAATAAAATATGACAGATTTGTGATTTATTTTATTTAAATTTAATTATCATACCTAAATAATTAAAATAAAACGACACGTGAAAAAATTTTACTTAATTGTATAATATGTTAAAATATATATTTTATATTCTAAATAATTAACAGTGTTTCTTAATGAATATTAAATATGATAATATTAAAAAAAACATAATATCTCAAATTCCAATTCAAATTGGAGAGCGTAGTGTCTTACCACTACTTTTATTGCATAAATCTAAAAAAAATGCTTATAAGTAAATCGCTAGAGCTTACAACTTGCTCTACACCCGAACGCTTGTATTGACAGAGTCCTCGGTTTCGGATGTTGTAAAGAGAAAAATAGCGGTCATTTGTAGCCGTCGCCGTTTTGTTCTGTTCTGTTGGTCTGGAGTGCGAGATAATGGTTGATATATTTGTACGATTACGCGTGACGCGAGTCGGCTTTAGTGTAGCTGTTTGTTGCATTACGAGGGGAGGTGCTAATCATTTCTATGACGTTGACTAGAATGTGTGACGTTGGCTAGAATATGTGACGTTGACTAGAATGGGTGACATTGCCTAGATTATTATACAGCCCCTCAGCACCTCTTATACTACTCATTACTTTATTTTTACTCCTTACTTAATTTTTTTTTATTTATTTTTTTTATTAGAAATTCTATTTTTGGTTAGTAGTTAATTAATTTTAACTTTATTAATATTATTTTTTTTTTTTGTATTTTATAGTTTGCTGTGATTTTATTTATTTTTGTTTTGTATTTTGTTTTTCTTTTGTAAGATATAATTTTTTTTTTCTGTGTCTGAAAAATATTTGTATTTAAACAGAGTATCTGTTTTGCTTTGTATGTTAAAAATGTAAGAACGTTTATTATTTAGTATTTATATTTACATGTTGTGTTAGCCTTTAAGTGAGACATACTATGTGACAATGTTATTATATGTGAACAGTGTATAACAATTATATCTTAGTATGTAACGTTGGCTTCCTAATAAATAAATAAATAAATAAATAAATAGATTGTGTGACGTGACGTTGGCTAGAAAGCGTAGGTTGGATATGGGTTCGAATCCTATTTGTCGATTGTCTTATTTCTAAAACTAATTAAAATGGAGTTTAAAAAGGTAGTTTTTTATGTGATTTCACTAAATAAGGAGCTTTTCTATTGAGTTGACGAGAAGGAAAACGTATATAATTTTTTTATATTTTTTTTAATAGAATATAGTTAGTTTTTGTAAACTTGGCAATTTTATTTAAGTACAGTACTTAAGATAAATCTTGGCTGACAGGATGTTAATGAAATGTCACTTAGCGGAAATTTTACAGCTACTTTATAAGCAAAAAACAAAGTAAAAATAAAATATTTAATTTGGGTTATGTGTATATTTTTACATAACCACTTAATTAAAGGTTCTATCAAATATATAGAATGGTAAACCGAGGGAACCTAGTGTCAAATCACTGCGTTTCCCACTATCATTCCTAAACGAAAACTTAATACATAGTCAAAAATATTTAAGTATGGAGAAAAATTTCACTCAATATCTAAATAAATGAAGCTATATATTAACTTACTGTATAGAACAGATGCAAGAATATAATGTCCCCTACATTAGTAACATCAATATTAATACTTCAAAACCATTAGATGGCTAAGGGCGTTAACTAAGCGTGAATAGACGTATTATTATATTAGAAAACCAATTTATAAATGTTACTATCGATGTCAGGGTGTTATATGTAGGTTTGATGCTCTGGCTTTTTTGCATCTATTTGAGTATTTAGTTGTGGTACAATGTTAAGGAAAAGGTTTTTGTTGATGGAGAATGGAGAACACTATATTTTCCATTCCTATCAATGGCACTTGATTTATTTAAGAAAATTTAATTTACTTTACTATATAAGTATTGGGAACCTAAAATATTATAAATATAACTATTTATTAAAATTGTATTTCTTTAACAAAAAAATATACCTAGTCATGATGCCTCCATTGCATTTTCAGTTCCCACAAAACACGTCACAGAATCGACAAATTGACGGACAATATTTACAGGCACGGTTAATTACCTTTCATTTGTTATTTGTACAGAGCTTTTTGTAGCCACAAGTTATAAAAATGAAACAGAAATATATTCCTTAACGGCATAAATATAAAGGCGGTAATTACTTAAAATAATTTAAATTTTAATTTATGGGCAGTATATACATGTAAAGAAAGCGTGGGCCTAATTGTTTATCCTTTTTACAGTTATACAAATGTATTTAATTAGTAAGGAAGTATGCGGCGTTTAGTTCCGCCATTAAAATTTAATCATTAAAAATTACACTAAAAAATTGTCGCGCAGAATTCAACTACTCTATATGACCTAGTAATATAAAGAATTCAATTACATTATTAAAAATAAAACAAAAACAGTTTACGAATGACACTTGTCAATTCAACTTTTTCTTTTTTTTCTACAATTCCTTTAAAGGCATTCGAAATAAAGCCTACAAAAAGTTATTAATTAAGCTCGTACCTATTTTTAATAAACTTATTAATTAATTTTAATTGATCGTAATGACCTTAATTCTCACTTTATATTGAAAACTAATTAGTGAAACGTGAGAGTTCTTCGAAATATAAACGAATATTTTTGATATATTAATATTGAAACATATATGACATTAGCGTCTACTGAGAGACACTATTAAGGTCGCTTATTAAAATTCTTAAATAAATTAAATATTAAAATATTTAGTAGACCTAATCAATGTCTCCAATTTAAGTAAGAGGAGAGAGTAGTGTTTAATTTCCCGGCTCTCCATTATTTTCACTCACTCATCTATATATAGGAAAATAATAGGAATTTCTACGTCATGACTCCAATAGATAACAATTTTTTTTAGCTTCACACTGTATCCCACACATAGCAGGATAGGCAGTGGGAACTGCAGGAGTCGTGGGAAACTTGGTTCCCCCGTTTTCCACCTTTTTCGAGGCATTGCGTGTCGATTGGCGGAAATCAACGCCGCACTTTGCTTAGTTGCCAAAGCGAAAGAAATGGAGAAGAAAGACAACTTCTTCCCCGAGTGGGATTCGAACCCACAAGCCGTCTTGTTTACAGGCAGACCTCTGCGCCACAACGGTCCTCTACATACCTACATAACTATATAACTATATAACCCATCAATTTAGATCTCGACGATCTAAATCCATATTTTAGTAATAAATCTTCAATCTAAAGTTCTATAAAACAATTATGTCAGAATTAATTGGCTCGCGCTTATGCAAATGTGCAGCTGTTGAGCGATTAATGCCGTCGGATAAATTTTCATAATTTATCATGTACTATTCTGTTTAAAGGATCGAAATATATATTTATTAAGCTGAGCTATAGCTGTGTGGGTTGGGTTTTATATGTGTATTTATGTTTAAATTGTTTGAGTGATTCTCAATTGAACCCATTATAGGTTTAGGAATTTGTTATAAAGGTAATAAAGAATGAAGAAATAAAAAATAAGTTAAGTTAGGTTATTCTTAATATAAAATTTAAAAAAAAATTAAAATAAAATCCACAAATAATGTCTCCTTATAAATCTGTAGTCGTAAATATTAAAACAAAATGGTCGCGTGTAAAGCAATTACCAGCTTACTGCATCATAACGTCTCAAAACCAAAAATAAATGATATAAAAATAAATATTTACGAAGATTTATGAAGCGAAAACAATTTGCTCGACTTTCGAACTTTTATAACATCCATTACGTTTGTTTATTACAGTCACCGCTATTTTTTTGACAGTTTTATTTCAGACAAGAAACAGAGGGTGCAAGTTCAAGATAACCATACGAGGCAGAGGGAACCTCCTCTTACCCCCTAAATATGGAGATATAACTTGTGACGGAACTAAACACCGCTCTTTATTCAATTACCTTAAAGAAAGATGACAACAATATATTTTTATAAATGAAAATTAATTATCAATATTTATTTTATATTATATAATTTGTATCATATATGTATATATTTACATTAACAATCTCCGTCGACAAATACTTATGTATATATATTTAAACAAATTGTAAAACACTATACACGTATTTAAATGTCGGTTAAACGTAATTTATATTTATGTAAATAACGAGTGCAATTAACAACGTTCACTTTTCTCTTTTAAATTTTCGAAGTATGGAATCTCCAAGTAAAAAAAATGATAAACGCGTCCACTCCACCTTAAAAGGCGTCTCCGTAATTAATGGGTATTAAATTTTATTGAGTGCTGGTATGTAAATTGATGAATGTTGCCAAAAATGGCTAATTATTACACGACACGTTTTATTCAAGATTGTCAGGTTTTGCATTGAAAGGCAATATATACACATATATACATATATATTAAGGACCGTCGTGGCGCAACGTCTGCCTGTAACGCGACGGTTTCTGGGTTCGATTCCTAGTCGGGGAAGATGGATTTTCTATGCCCATTTTCTTCGCTCTGGAAACTAGCAACTAGGTAAAGCGTTAAGCGAATCCCGCCACACAACACGCAATGCCTCGTAAAAAAAGCAGGGAACGTAGTATCTTAACACTAGGTTCCCATGGTTTCTGCGGTTTCCTCGGCCTACCCAGCTATGAGCAGAAAAAAACATGAAGTTTAAATAGATAGATAGATATTTCAAGTAATATTTTAAGTACTACATACAGTAAGCAATTAGTCATAATTTTGACTCGAATGACATAATTTTGATGATAATTTTTTGAATTAAATTATCGTTAAAAATTGAGCAGAAATGCTGTTCATAAATCATTGGATAAACTAGGTCAATGACAAAATAATTGAAAAATGAATGTGATGTAAAAAAAGGTGTCATATTTAACTCTACTAAATCGGACTGCGACCACGTAATTGTAGGTTCAATTCCAGTTGGAGATTCAAATAATCTTTCAATATCTTTTAAAGTCTTTTAAGCTTATGTATCTTTACATATATATTTCTAAAGCTTGTAGTTTCGTGTTTTTTTGTGATTTTAGTAATTTTTAATATACTCGTAGTAAAAAATTGATTTTTATGGATTTTGGTAGAAGATATAGAATATATTGCGTTTTATGCCTGCATTCGCAACAATTATTTTTGCTCGCGCCTCCTTATGGTCAATACAATTTCAGGTGTCATCCCTATACTGTGGGACGTTGCTTGACAGCTGTCAACGTAATCGTCGGGACGATGGTTGGCAGTTCAACTCCCACTTATGAAGTAATATAAAATTTACATCTTCATTGATGTAACTTGTAAATTACATATGGATTAACGGACTAAAGACACGCACTAGAGAAGTAATTTAAAGTAAAATATCATGAGGTGTGTGTTGTATTAAAAACACTGCAACGTTTTAGTCATTTGGCATCATAGTTAAGTATTCAAATTCGTATAATAGAAATTTCTTATAGAGAAAAAGTTACCTTGTTGACTTTATTTCTATATATATGGAGTGTCACTACCCATTCTACATATTTACATCGCAAAACGCTAAAAATAAGTAAAAATGACGGAGAAGAGAAATAACAATAAAAACTGGACATTTTAATGAGGCAGAGTAATTACGTCGCGTCAGAACGTCGGACGCGATAGGAATGACAATGCCACTCATAACTTTCGCACTTTATCAAAAGTATACAATTAATTTTTTTACACTTTCAAGTTAAATTTCATAGAAATATTTTTTGTGTTAAACAAGATTGCGCTGTGCTTGGAAAGATATGCTTGTAATTTGAAATATGGAATGATAAATACTTTTAATTTTGAATTTTACCTATGTTTCAAATACTTGGTGTTACGTTGATGTTTGGAATTTTTAATATATATGCTAGCACAGTGGGTACACAGTGTCTGATTATGTAACACAACAGTTTACAGTTCAATTCCTCTTTAGGGAATCTGTCGGGAACTAAACTAACTAAAATTTCTCAGTCTTCCATGCTTTGTATAACGAATCTCGCGCGGAGCCTGAGGTTATTTTTTATTGTTGAATATTTATATATTTTTATATTTATGAGGCTAAGTCTGCAATAGAAATGTCAAGATAATATATATCTTATATGAAGTTAAAAAAGTTGTTTTTATTTTCCTAATTACACATTCATAAACATATACATATATATTAATTTATACATTAATATACAAAAAATCAAAAGCCTAATAACCACTTCTAGAAATTATAATATTTCAATGATCCTTACACCACTGCATTCACAAAAGAAAGCACAGCATTATATTGTGAAATCCAACACCCCAAAACGTAGTAAATCTCAAAATAATCAAGCCAACTTCTAAACGAAACACAAACTACTAATAAATCATATCAAAATCCAGTACCATATATAAAGCATGAATGATTACAGATCTAAACGCTTCAATAACTCGCCGCTGCCTACATTTCGATGTTGTAAACATCTCAACGGTGACACAAATGACTTACAAAATAATTTGTTAACGGCAAACATCGGGAGCGATTTATGCGACAATAAAATTAATACATACGCGACGTCGCTGAGTTTGGCAACGGTTGCTTTACGTAATATATATAGGTACTAGGTAGGGTTCGAGATTTTCATACAAGTCTCCTACACTTGTTTAAAGAACAAATTATACATTTTTGAAACTTAACTTAGATTTTAGATGATGATTTCCCGAAGATGAGGCAAAGGAAGTTAATTTTAATATCATCTTTTAATCTTCATCTTCTTACCAGATCACAAATGGATGTAATTTTATGTCATGAGTGGGAATCGAACCCAAAACTATTTTTTTATAGTTTAATTAATAACTTGCCACAATAAAGCAAAGCCGCGAGCCGGTCGATAGTACTTTGTATATATCAATATCCAAGTTAACACCAACGTCGGTCTATCAATCACTTCCACGTCATTACTCCCGTCGCTCCATACTCCAAATGGCGTCGGCATTCGAAAGAACTGAACAGCGAATCTCTTTACACGATGGCCAAAGTGTCAACTTAAGTATATATGATATAAAAAGTTTTGATTTTTATGACACGTCTCATGATAAAACATTTGTATGCTATTGCGTGGAAGTATATTGAAAATATATATATTTTTTTCATGTGAAAGAAGTAGGTTCGATGTATACTAAAAATAATGAGTATGAGTGACTAAGTTTGTTTATTTGAACGCACTAAATTCAGGTTTACTGGTTCGAATAAATACTAAAAAAAACATAAAAAAATTGAACACAACAGGATTTGAACCACACACACCCACACTTCTTGGACGCTGTGTTCAAAATTTTATATGTTTTCTTTAAGTATTTTTTATACTTTTGTGGGAATTAACATTTTAATTTAATAAAAATAACTACTGGTTTACATTTTTTCTTTAATTAGGTATAAGGCTATATTGAAACAGAAATCTAGTACACTTAGATATCCGTTTTGGTAATAAATAAAATAGTGTCTGTTATAAAAAATGAGATCATAAACAATCAAAATTTAGTTATTTTATTTTGACACAACATACTTTAATTCACATTAAAGTTTTATTTCACACGGTAGTGTTAGCAGCGGAAACTAAGTGTCAAAACACTCTATTCTTTATTCAATTCAAATAAAGCCAATGTGAATTGAGTAGCGAAACTTAACTCAGCTTTTTTTCTTTTGCCAGAGAGAACAGAACTCCAGGCACCGGCACACACAAACCAATGATCATTCATAATTTTAAAAAACAATAGTAAAATTATTAAACGCATTAATATGAGAGATCACATAGACGCGGTAAAAAAGTTTGGTTGATAAAAAACAGTAGAAGTGGCTTTAAGCTTTCGCCAGAGCTTAAAGTTTTAAATAACAAAGAGAACTTTCAACAAGTACTTTGCAACAGTTTCAAAAGATATTTCAACTTTAATATGAAGGTGCAAGTTGTTTTAAAATAAATACAAGTGAAGCTCTCGATATAAATAAATATAACATTATGAGACGAGATAGAAAATGTGAAAGAGGGAGACAGAATATCTTGACACTATGTACTCTATAAAAAAGGCACTGAGATATAAACAACCAGAGAGTGAGATAAGATGAATCTTTAGTAGTTCCCTTAATTTTGTCGTTTATTTAAGAATCTTTAAGTATTTTTATGATTTTTAAAGTGTTAATCCACATCAAAGATAGAAAAATATTAAAAAATACCTAAAAAATTGCATGCAGTGTGATTCAAACTTGCACCTCTAGGAAACCGTCCATGCGCTCTGATCAGTATGGCATGTGTTCTGTACGATTTCCTAAGAATTGGGTTTGAGTTCCTTTGAGTTCGAATTTTTATATGTGTATAATTAGCATAAATGTAACGATTTCGTGAAAGAATAGTTAAATAATAAATCTAGATACCAGTAAGTTTAATGATATGAGATAAAATGTTTATATTTTTTTTAATTTCACGCAGTATCCCGTTCATAGCAGGATACATGCACACAAACATAATTTCAACGGGAAGAGAGAACGAAGCGCCAAACACTCTTTCACCTCGTCCACTCACCAGCCTCTTCATACATGCTCTCCGGAGAGTTCTCATGCGGAAGAAACCTGATATCAAGACATTCTTTTTTTCCTGAGATATTTTAAATGGTAGAATTTAAAGCCGCAGTAACTACAGCTCATATATAGATATAAAATTTGAACCACCTATATTTATTTTCATCCAATCATGTTATCCAGTTATTATTTATAAATCAAACAAATCGCGTGCGTCTCGTTCCACTCACTGTGGTAGCGAGGCTTTACCGCCTACTATAATGATATATTATTTATGCATCGTTGACGTTGCAATTACCATGTAATAATTTGTTTCGTATGTAATAAATAGCTTCACGCTTTATCCCGTATATTGCAGGATAGGCGGAGAGAACTGCAGGAACCATACGAATCTAGTGTTAAGACACTCTTTTGCTTAGGCCCTGCTTTCTCCGTCCCCAAGAAAAATGTAATATATATGAAATTGTTTTAGACAACTTGGTGGCTGTGTTACTTTTTTCGTCACGCAATTTCTTTACTTTAGAGACTGGGGTAACAAAATTTTGTTGTTACTCTATTTAATAATTAAAATTTACGTTTTTTTTCCTTTTAACATTAAAAGGGGTTATTTAACACAGAACTTTTTTTCTCTTATTTATTGTGAGGGTTTATAAAACGTTTGTTTTCATGGAATGTATAAATATCATAATATAAGTGTGATATTTGATAAACTTACGTGGGTTGTTGTAGTGTCGCATTAGTAGTAAGCAAATAATGTAATTTAAATGTGATAATAAAAAAAAATAAAAATAATTAATTAATAAATGATAAAACTTCAATTCTATTTTTATACTAGAATACAGTATATTCTGCAATTAGCAGGATAAGTAGAAGGAATCGTAGGTTCAAGGAACTTGTTGTTGAGGCACTCCGCTTTTGGCCTTTCAAGACATTGTATTTTGAGTGGTGTAACTCAACGCCGCGCTTCTCTCTTGTTACGCACAAACTGTTGTGTTTGCACATTTTAATTACGATCCGATGAAAAAATAAACCATAGCAAAACTGCCATTGAATCTCAATAAGAAAAATCTAAAGAATAATACTTGAAATAACAAACATAAATCTAACATACCTCGAAGCTAATTAATTAAATCAATTTCACAATCACAACCTCGCTACCGTGCAAGCTACAAAGGAAATATTGGCTAAACCTAACTATCGAAGAAGCGCTTCATTCCAAACAACGTATCACCGTCGACATGTTGCAATCAACCAGAACATCAGACACACGCCGCAAACGTCTCGATACAATCGAAACTGCAACTGCATTTCACGAAGCCTTTGATACGTCCATCGCTTGTCTGTCCAACGATTGTGCAGAAGCCAATCTAGCCAGACCCCCTATCCTATTAACAATTGTCTGTTACTCCTCGTGGCAGCACAAAACGGAAGCTCAAGGCATCCTGGTGGCAAGCTCTTTGAATTCTCTATACATTCGTTTCAATTGTCAAACCTTACGCAAACAGGGGTGATAAATTAATACCCCTAGAACATTAGAGTGTGATAATAAAACACACATTAAAGTGTAATTGCTGACAACCCTAGTATTTTGAATGCTATAGCAGATTTTTGGCATATACATTACGAGTTTTTCATTGGTAATAATATGTCTTAATCTAGCATAAGAAGCAATGGATAGTTAGCAAAACGGAGATGTAGTTTAAGTGAAAGAATACATTTTCATATTAAGGGGTGTCTAACAGCGAAATTCACTCTCGAGGGTAATCGGGCACGAAAGCGTCTGGTAATAAAAGTGGTCGTAAAATTGTAACGTTACGACCCGTGAGACAGTAGAGTGCAGTCGATAGCACACTGATACAGTTTTTTGGGTTTCTTACGTTGTTCACTTGATTTATGGGTTTAAATTGTGACAGGATGTTACTGCGTGACGCGCTTCCTTTATTGACTTTTACTTGATTTAGTGTTTGGCTAAAAATAGTAGACAATCTAAACTACTAAACTAAAGTAATATTCTAACAAACTATTATAAATTATTATTTATTTCGCTAACTATTTTATTTGATGTAAATATACTAAAGAGTTTTAATTATTATCAAAATAAACAGATTCTTACCTTGTACATTTTCTGTATTTCTCCTTACTAAACCCATCCAATATCGTATAGAGAGAGAATGTATCACTTCTCCGCTCAGGTCAGACAAGATACTGCGTTAAGTTACGTAATTCACACTATATCTAGAATATGACGAGAACAGAGCGAATCAGATACTAGGTTCTTAATCACAAAGATGATATATGGTGGGTATTATGAATCTTGAAAAATTAAGAATATATATACATATATAAGAGTCTACAAAGGATTCTTATTTGTATTTTTCCTTACAATTTTATAAGTCTTAGCTGTAGCTATTTCACTTTACATTCATTGTAACTAAGCAGCTGCCTTTCAAAGGCTTTATCTCCCACAGTAATTGGTCGTAAGGCGCGCGTTTTACGAGAGTCGGTGATTTTATCCTCTCCCGCTTTTGTGTAGTATTGTACTTAGCGTACAGGGATCATTGTGTTGACAGGATTACTTGGTATATATATATATATATATATATATATATATATATATATATATATATATATATATATATATATATATATATATATATATATATATATATATATATATATATATATATATATATATATATATATATATATATATATATATATATATATATATATATATATATATATATTATATATATATATATATATATATATATATATATATATATATATATATATATATATATATATATATATATATATATATATATATATATATATATATATATATATATATATATATATATATATATATATATATATATATATATATATATATATATATATATATATATATATATATATATATATATATATATATATATATATATATATATATACATATTTAAAAATAAAAAAGAAAGAACAATAATGTAATAAACTTACATATATGACCTGTAATTGAACAATACTATTACAATTTAAACATGTTACTTAACATCTAATTAAACGTATTAAAACAAAAGTAACAGAAAGTGGAGAACGGAGAATCTTAACACTAGGCTTCTTGCCTACTGCCTACTTGCCTACTGCGTGGTAAAACGTGAAACAAAAAAAAGGCAATCTCCAGAAACAGTTTACAAATATGTATATACATAGTGTATACTAAGTAGGTACGTACAAGGCCTTCGCGTGTACGTCTGTCATATATCAATCTACTCTAATAGATAGCCCGATACAATTCTATTTATGCAAAGTTTTCAATGTTCTCTTTGCATGTCGATCGCCCATTCGCAACAATAATTCATAAATTATATATTCCTTATTAGAATAGTACTAGGTATATATTTTACGTACTAGTAGTACTAGTAGTACTAGGTATATATTTTACGCCGTCGTCATTCAGTATATATATATATATCTACATATAAATATCATTACACAGGGATCATTGTGTTGACAAGATTACTTGATTATACTTAACGTTATACTTTCAATAGAACTTATACTTATGATATGTCACTCTTCACATATATATATAATATATATATATATATATATATATATATATATATATATATATATATATATATATATATATATATATATATATATATATATATATATATAATATATATATATATATATATATATATATATATATATATATATATATATATATATATATATATATATATATATATATATATAGTATGAAGAGTGACATATCGTAAGTATAAGTTCTATTGAAAGTATAACGTTAAGTAACAGTTTTCCTGGGACTATACATAAAGAAATACAAAATTAATTTATTAAAAACATAATACCTTTTTTAATCTATACTTACCATTGAACTGAAAGCTTTATTTCAGTACGCGCGCTAACCTCTATATCTACTGGTTAAAATTATGTGTTGATTATATTATGTCACTTATTGCATAGACAATACTTACCAATTGAGTGTCAAAGAAAACAAAACAGAAGTTTTATTTCAATTTTATAAATTAAAACTTCCTACATTTTTATAACAAAATTAAAATATAATTTTTATTTTAAAATACCTCCCCTAGTGCACTTAAATGGAGTTGCTCCCTAAAATTCATAATTACCATGAAAAATTGTTCGATGTTATCTAAAAGTACATTACATGTAGGGTAAGTTAAAAACTTTTTAACTTCTGTGTTAAGTGGAAGAGCCACTAAAGCTTTTAAAATATATATGTATGGTTCAAGTTAGGTAAAACGTTATTTTGTAATAAAAGGGGTTCATTAGTACATATTTATAATTTTTCTAGGGCAGTAATTAATTATTTTTGTTTTGTTATATATTTTTTGAATATTGATATTTTTTTTGTAGCTTCACGCTTTATCCCGCACATGGCAGGGTAAGCAGAGTGAACTGCAGGGACCGTGGGAACATAGTGTTAACACTCCATTGCTTAGTATCTGCTTTTTCCGTCCCCGCTTTCCACCTTTTTTTTCGAGGCGCGCGCTTTGCCTAGTTTCCAGAGCGAAGAAAATAGAAATAGAAAAATCCATCTTCCCCGAGCGGGAATCGAATCCACAAACCGTCGCGTTTACAGGCAGACGCTTACGCCTCTGCGCCACCACGGCCCTTTATTCTAATCAATTCAGTTTTGAGACTGAAAGAAATAGAGAAAGAGATTTTATGTTAATAGATAATTGTGCCATATGTTGTCTTACTAATTAATACACACGACTGAACATCGAACCTACAACAACCTATATAAACACTATATTATAACAGTACAATTGTCCCTAATATTATATATTAGAATATTTTTCGGATTTATGAACTCATTGGCGAAGCATCTGATTGTAAGCCCGAGGGTCTGTGGGTTCAATTCCCACTCGGGGAAGTTAGATTTTTCTATTTCCATTTTCCTCGCTTTGGCAACTAGACAACCGAACCGAGTGTCGTAACACTAGGTTCCCACAATTCCTGCAGTTCCCTCTGCCTACCCTACTATGTGCGGGATAACGCGTGAAGACGTAACAAAAACAGTCCCGAATATTTTTTATTTATATATATAAAATAAAAAAAAAATATACATTCCAATAGCATTTTTAATATTTTATCATATCTATGAACTCAGACCCTTTCACCTTTAAAACCGATAGCTTAAACAATATCGGTATTTCAACACATTATATAATTCATCACAAAGCCAAGAAATATATCCAATGATAAATGAGATCAAGATCTTTATTTGTCAATTAAATTCGACCGTTAGAGCGAGTAGCGAGTTAGTGGAGATTAAAGAGACTGTTATTTTTGTCCTTTTATATTTATTCTGAGATGCTTTATGAGAGGCAGGTGGTAGAGTTAGGGATGCGACATGGAGATGTACGATGAATTTTATTATAATTTTACTATTCATATATATATTTATTTATTTATTTATTTATTAAAGGCCATCTACAATGTATTACATTATTACATTAGCAAAAATACACATTGCTTAAAAACATTTACAATGCTACATCATTTACAGACGGCAACAACATGCACAGTAAAAATTATAAAAGTATAACAATGTCCTTATCTAATTAACTATTGCTAATTAATTACAATACTAGAAAATTTCTGATTAATAAACATAAACAAAAAAATAACCGAAAAACAGAAAACAGAAAAACATAAGAAATAAAACATAAAAATTAAACAAATTTTAGAACACTTACAATATTTGCTTATTTGTTTCAAGATAATGTTTACCCAATTTTTTTTTAATAGTGTCCACAGACTGTTGAAAGAAGTCGACAGCTACCTCTTTTGATATGGTGTTATAGTTACGCATCAATCTATTCATAGGTGAGTTACGTCCGAGATTAGATTTAGCGGGTGTTTCCACAAGGAGTTTGCGTACATTTGGACGGATGAAGCGTGAAGGGGCTATGAAATTAACCTGCATCAGTAGAGATGAACAATCTATAATGCCATTGATAAGCTTGTAAATGAAAATGCCATCAATAATTTGCCTACGGTCTTGCAACGAGTTAAGTCGAAAATAATGCAAACGATCCTTATAAGTTTTTATCTTATTGCCTAAAATGAAACTATATGTCAATTGCCAAAGAAATCTTTTTTGTACAGATTCAATGCGATGGATATATTTATCATAGTGTGGATTCCAGACAACACTTGTATACTCATATATACGTATATATATATATATATATATATATATATATATATATATATATATATATATATATATATATATATATATATATATATATATATATATATATATATATATATATATATATATATATATATATATATATATATATATATATATATATATATATATATATATATATATATATATATATATATATATATATATATATATATATATATATATATATATATATATATATATATATATATATATATATATATATATATATATATATATATATATATATATATATATATATATATATATATATATATATATATATAGTATACAGTTTAGAAAGAATGGTTTAGTAGATATGTGTTCAACATATATATGCTTTAAATTTACATATAGAATGTTTTTAATCTTTGTCTATGTGCATATATTTTGAAGTCGGCAGGCCTCACTTTTGAAATACATATATATAAAACTGAATTTTCAGAACAATATTTAATTGGTGTATTTACGAAAAGGTAAAAAAAATTATCTACTTCATATTATAAATTTTTAATTTATTTAAAAAAAATTAATTGTAAATAAATTAAAAATTAAATTTAATATAACTCATCTTGAACCCGACCATCCCTTAGTTCCGTCATCTATTTTCACAAATCATAACTCACGCCCCACGTCCAATCAAAGAACGATGACATATTTACACCAATTACTCAGTATGTTGCAATAAAATATTCTATTCAACAGATGAACACACTATGGAGAAATATAATATAAGCATATAATATATTATTGTTAATTTTTTATATGAAAATAAGGAGATGCCAACAACTTCCTTTTAATGATTTACCTATTTTTTCGTTATGTATAGTCAGAAAATATGTTGTGGATTGGGTGTTTCAAATTTTAGATTTTTATATAGAAAGATTAAGCTCTTTTGAGGACCGTCGTGGCGCAGAGACGCAACGTCTGCCTGTAACGCGACGGTTACTGGGTTCGATCCCCAGTCGGAGAAGATGGATTTTTCTATTTCCGTTTTCTTCGCTCTGGCAAACAAGGCAAAGCGCGGCGTTGAGTTCCGCCACTCAACACTCAATGCCTCGAAAACGGCGGAAAGTGGGGACGGAGAAAGCAGGGACTAAGTAACGGAGTGTCTTAACACTAGGTTCCCACGGTCCCTGCTGTTCCCTCTGCCTACCCTGCCTTGTGCGGGATAAAGCGTGAAGCTAAAAAAAAAAAAAACTGCATTATATATAGTTCAGCTAGAGCTAGCTTTCAGGCAGTCTTCGTAATGATATGTAACCTATATCTTATCTAGACCTAATATTATAAATATTAACATAAATAATAATAATAAACAAATAATCTAGTTTATACTTAATTATAGTATAATTTTGAATTTCAAATGGACGGCCCATTACTTCCAAATATACACAGAGACTAAATTAATAAAAATTCGTAATTTCGTATTCTATGAGTGTATTTATATATCCATAAATGACATTTTGTTATTATGATAGTGGCATAAATATTTAAAATTGTTATATATAATACTACAAATAGACTCTACTTTAGAGTGGAATGCATGTCGAATTGGTATCTGCTGGATAAAAATAAATTTTAATTGGATATAAATACATTAACCTTTACTTACGATCTGAGTTTACTTTGTATATCCAAAGTATTTATACAATTTTTAGTTATTTCTAATTAACCAGGAAATAAGTATCAAGTGAAAATTATTAATATATCAAGTAAAATATTGAAGTATAGACCATAGTATCCCTCCGTAATTGGACTATCCAGACTATCCAACACTTAAAAAATATTTTATTTTACCCGACAGTTCCTAAATGCACACAATATAAACAATTCTAAATTTTAAAATATTTCTATAGATATGTAGTTTCAAATCAGTTATTTAAACAAATAAATCTATTAGACTGTACAAGTTATAGACAGCATTTCTAACTTGCAAGTTGCAAGAAATATACAATAAAATTGTAAATATTCTTAAAATTTATATTAAAATTCAATTCACAACTGTAATTCAAAATAAAAACGTATAGAATTAGCTAATTTCAACCAAAGCTCTAAGGCAAACCAGTCACAGGTTAACTAATCTCTAAGCTACTAAAATAAACGCTTTACTCCTTCAATAATACAGCTATATATCTTGTTGTTTATTTCCAAATGATAGTACTTTGATCACATTTCGAGCTCCGTAAAGCGGCAATGAAAACTGGCGAGCCGTGAGGTACCTCTAATTAATTAACGATAATAAACCATTATGAAATGCTAAGCCGGCTGGAAGGGGCAATGTCTTGGTAACATTTATGATTTTGTACCGAATTTTATGTTTATTTTGTTTAGATATGCAAAAGATTTCTTTTATTTATTTTGATATAGATATAGCTTAACACTTTGTCCCTTACTTGGTTGGTAGTGAGAATAGAACGCCTTAATATGGTCCGTACATACTCCTTTCGTCTCGTCAACTGTCATTAACCTCCTCAAGAGGTTGTTATGCTTTTTGAGTGACAATCCACGTGTACTATCGATCCTCGAAGGCAGTATGTTGCAATAAAATACGAATGTGGAGACATTATCTGTCTTACGTTTCTAGGTTCTTATATGAACATAGGCTACTGTAGTGCATTGGAACGTATATATATATATATATATATATATATATATATATATATATATATATATATATATATATATATATATATATATATATATATATATATATATATATATATATATATATATATATATATATATATATATATATATATATATATATATATATATATATATATATATATATATATATATATATATATATATATATATATATATATATATATATATATATATATATATATATATATATATATATTATATATATATATATATATATATATATATATATATATATATATATATATATATATATATATATATATATATATATATATATATATATATATATATATATATATATATATATATATATATATATATATATATATATATATATATATATATATATATTATATATATATATATATATATATATATATATATATATATATATATATATATATATATATATATATATATATATATATATATATATATATATATATATATATATATATATATATATATATATATATATATATATATATATATATATATATATATATATATATATATATATATATATATATATATATATATATATATATATATATATATATATATATATATATTTATATATATATATATATATATATATATATTATATATATATATATATATATATATATATATATATATATATATATATATATATATATATATATATATATATATATATATATATATATATATATATATATATATATATATATATTCGCTTACGTAGGCTACTGCTACTATTAATAAGAGACTATTTGAGCAAAATCATCATATACAGTCAAACACCGTTCCAATGCACTACAGTAGCCTATGTAAGCGCATAAAAGAAAACTTTTTAAAAAAATGAGTACGAATAATTTGCTTAAAGAAATTGGTTACCATAAGTTAAAAAAAATAAAAAAAAAATTATAAATGTTATTAATATGAGAAATTTTCAAAGTAAAGATTTTAGCTAAGATCAGATTTTGGGTAGATAATTTTGAGTAATAGTGTCTTAAAAGTTTTCTTTGAAAAATTATACATCCTGTATAGCAACAAACACCTTAACAAAACAGCTTAATAGCTTAATAAAGTTATTACAAACACTCGAAGTATAAAGCAAGATAAAGAAAGTGAAGTTTCACAGCAAAGCTGCTATTCACGGCTCTAAGATAACTAATCCTCGGGATTACGAAAAACTCACGGAACGTTTTAATATTGTCTTTTCGTACTATTTTTTATATGTATTTTAAACCAATATGAATTAGAAATTAGTAAATCATTTACTTGGTTATCGCAATGGCACATCTCCTGTAAGTGTAATAATTGAGACGATTGTGGGTTTGATTCCCATATGAGGGAATTCCGCTACTTTATAATATAACAAATTAAATGGAGAAGGTACAGTAAGATATCATAATATTATCTCAACATAAACTTCTTTACTTATTAATGAGTCATATAATTATATATATGTATGTATTTATATATATATATATATATATATATATATATATATATATATATATATATATATATATATATATATATATATATATATATATATATATATATATATATATATATATATATATATATATATATATATATATATATATATATATATATATATATATATATGTATTTGTAGAGTTGTTGTAGAGTAACATCAAAGCAAGCGAAGAAATAGTTATTAATTAAATATACAAACGGATATAGAACCCATAACTACGTACATACAGTTACTTTACTAATCTAAAGGTATACCTTATAAAATGATTTTCATTATACAATTTTTCTAAAACACCCTTCATATAAAACGAATTCACAATTTCCAAAAAACTTAAAATTGAATTACTCTTGCGCTAGCGGCTTCACAAAACGCCTAAGGCCAGGGGAGGTCTATACAGGGTGTATAATTTTTAGTATTTGTAGGGAACAGAGAGGCAATTTCCGTGCCTCGGGCGATTGTTACCATCGTTGTTATGAGTGGGCGTAGAGCTTTGGTGGACTTAATAACGTTTGACTTTAAATTGCAATTTAGTAGTAGACTTGATTACATGATACATACATATATTTTTATATACAGACCGCCGTGGCGTAGATGCGTAGCGACTGCCGATAAATACTACGGTTTGCGGGTTTGATTCCCACATTTCACTTGGAAAAGATGAGTTTTTCCATTTTCATTTTCTATGCTTTGGCAACTAGGCAAAGCACAGCGTCAAATCCCGCCAATCAACATGCAATGCATCGAAAAAGCGGAAAGCGGGGAACAGAGTGTCTTAACACTAGGTTCCCATGTTACCTGTGGTTCCCTCTGCTTACCCTGCTATGTACGGGATAAAGAGTGAAGCTATCCTACTATACTATTACTTATCCTGCCTACACATATATAAATGTTTGACACTGCTATCGTGCACTTAGTTTACTACCTACTAAACGGCTTTCATTCAAATTAAACTTATAACATGTCATATAAAAGTGTCCGCTACCCAGCAATTATTATAACTAGAAATAATTATTATATTGGTAAACAGTCTGGAAGAAGAGAGCCAAGTGATTTGTCACTAAAGTTATAAGTGCTTATTTCACAAAATAGGGGACAAAAATTGAAAAAATATTCATACAAAAGCTGTTTAAAGCTTGAATTAAAGTCATATTTATCATCAATGAATCACCAAACTAAAATATTAAGATTACTCATTATTATGTTAACGTAAAACCAGTTTAGTAAATTGCTTCGTCAACTTTAAATTCCCTAAATTTAATACCAAATCCATTGTAATACAAAAAACCGGTATACTAATAAAGGAAAATAATAAATACACGTCACGGTATAATGTTATACGTCCAAATCTGAGACTCGCAGAGAAAAGGTACCGACATGACCCAAGTAATGATCTCACGTACACAGTGCGTGTTGCGATAAAGGGTTAAATACATACTAACAACCTAACGTGACTTACAAATCTACTATTTTAATGTTATTGTCGACTTGTCGTTGCGGCCTCAAATTTACATACAATTTAAGGTAAAATGTAAGTAATAATTCATAGCGACTGCTTTGTTGAAGCGTTTCTACTATAAAATGCTTCGGTCGACTTTTTCTTAAACGTTAGGTAACAGTCTGGCGTGTTACGTGAATAAATATTTTATTTCACGCTCGATTACTTTTTATATTTGTTTATTTATACGCATTTATAAGAATTTATGCATAACGACTTAATACAGCGTGTTCACTTTATTACAAAGCGGATTCGATGAAACAAATAATATGTACACGCTCGAAGTAAGAACTTATAAAACATTAATCACTGAATCAGCATATAAATAAAAACGATTGTGTAAAATAAAATAATTGGTCTAGAACAAAACGTATTTTGTATGGTAAATCGACGTATCGGTTCATTATTGATGCATCGGTTAGCACGAATTCAAAATGAATGAAAGCTTTATTTAAACGGGGTTTATTAAATATTTTTATCACGATTTATGTCCAATTAGTTGGTGGTGCGTGAATTGAATTGTTTGTGACCGAAATCTGAATAAATACCCATAATATTTATGGTGCCGTCAGGTCATTTCAATGGGCGGCTCGAAGGCGCTCAGCGGGTGATCGTTTACAACACTTTATTATGCGGCGGCGAAGGGTTACCATTGTATGACGTCTCCATGTTAATTTAAACGTTGACAAGGTGGTCTCGGAGCTTTGTAGAGAACCTTCGTGATGTAGTCAGTAAATGTTTGATTGTATAGTGATCGTGGCTTCAATTTCCACTAGCAAGATATTTCGTATGAGAAAAATGCAAATGTTTTTATTTTTGGCCTACTAAAGAGTAAGTAAAGAGTAGTACTCTAAAGAGGATAGAAAACGGAAAACGCAGTGTTGGAACTCTACATCTTTTTCTTTAAAAGAGAGTGTAAAAATTATAAAGTAATATGTATTGCTCTATTAGTTAAAAAATTCTGTATACGTTTATTGAAGCAGTATGTTTACTATCTTATACTTATTTTGGTTTGAATAAAAAAGCGAAAGGATAAATAGGAACTTGCATATCCACTGTTCCTTCTACAAAACGATTTCGATACGCTTGTCGAATAATATAACAAATATTAGTAGAAAAATCTTCAGTCAGTTTTTGGTCGTCGTAACTCGTTTTTTTTTTTTCGAAACGTTATTATAACTTCAACTGATACTCTCCCAACATTTCATTATAAAATAGAAAGAAAAAAAAGTTGATCAATCAAAAAACCTTCTATACACTTAACAAAGCGTTTAATCGCTTCACGCGTCGCGAATCTTCTTGAATACGGTTATTTTTAGGCAAATTAATCTAAATTGCACCTAACTGTAGCAAAATTAACTTTATATATATAAGTGATAAGGTTCAAAATTGTTCAAAAAGAACTATCTCTCTGTTTGTAAACTAAAAACTGGCCCATTTCCTGACAATCGTTGAGTAGAGCCATCCGTCTCTGTCACGTCATTACGCCAGTTGCGAATGATTAAAAGAAATTGATTGTAATTCATAGTTAATTTACATTTCCTCTGAATCGTGTTCAGATCAAAGGAGGTTATGATTTGGCAAAATTGTTGTTTGGTGGAATTGTTATGCCGTGTGTAATGAGGTGGTAACGGCTTCATTAATTTTATTTTATGTCTTGTTCTAGGAACAAGTTTTTGGTTTGTTTTATCGTTTACTAGAGATCTGTCCGTGGTTGTGCTCGTTTGAACTATTCTATGATTTGGCAAAGAAAATCAGTATGTTTCTCTTATTAACAGTAGGTCATATGTTATTTTGGTATTTAAACTATATTACTGCAAGGTTTCATCTAAATGCATTTAGTAGTTTTTACGGTATAAACATCTCACGAATATAAATATTTGAACCGGAAGTTGAATTGACGATTAAAAATTAAATACGACATTATAATATTTAATACTAAAATTTATTTGCACCTATGCTTGGATAATCAAGAAACAAGTTATACCGCATATTATGTACAAATATATAAAGGCTTATACGGATAACCTAACACAGTTTTTTAAATTCGAAAAAATATCCTTTGAGACCAGTACATTCAAATAAATACACTCTCCAATGTTATAACAGTTATATAGATACGTATAACTGAAATTTACTATTTTCCAAGACATTCAGAGCTTAAATCAAGTCCAGTCAAATTAATTATCAAGTTAAGTCAAGACATATTAAGTCATTAAAAAAATATAAATGTACAGGACTGAACTTCTAAAACAAATCTCAACACGCCTATGACAGTCCTCGCCCAGTCAGTTTGACAAAACGATCACAATTGAAATACGAAGCAAACGGACCATGTAATAACACATTCCTTACAAAACTAAGTTTGAGTTTGAAGTGAAGGATTACATGGTGTACGCTTCTGTGATTTTGAACGCTAATTTAGGCGTTTACCTTTCAAAATATTGTAGGGATACCATGGTTTCCTCAGAATAATTTTTTAATTTATTTTATTTCGAGGCGAAGGCTGAAGTGTACAGATAATATTTCTGCTATTATGCATTATAGAGAACTTATAGTTATACTTAATTAGTAACAGTGTTAGTTTGAACCATAGGCGAAGAATAACTATAAACGTTATAAAATTTGACTATTTTATCTAAAATAAAGAATATAAGCATGTGAAGGTGAAAAACTTCATAATAATAAACATTGAGTGTAACAAAGTAACCATAAAAAACGCAATCAAACTTTTATTTAATATTTTTAAATTTATTAAAGCTTCTTTAATTACTCGCTCCAGTAAAACCACAGAACGAAGCGTTAACTTTCGCCACTTAACACATAATGTCTTACAAGTGACTGAGAGTGGAGACTTTAATCTAGTTTTTTTTTATTTAGCTTCACGCTTTATCCCGCACATGGCAGGGTAGGCAGAGGGAACCGCAGGAACCATAAGAACCTAGTGTTAAAACACTCCGTTACTTAGTCCCTGCTTACTTCCGTCCCCACTTTCCGCCGTTTTCGAGGCATTGCGTGTTGAGTGGCGGAACTCAACGCCGCGCTTTGCCTTAGATGCCAGAGCGAAGAAAATGGAAATAGAAAAATCCATCTTCTCCGACTGGGGATCGAACCCAGTAACCGTCGCGTTACAGGCAGACGTTGCGCCTCTGCGCCACGACGGTCCTCAACCTTCCTCAACGGTCCTTTAATCTAGTTTTCTATATATATATGGAAAAGCATGAAAGTGAGTGCTATATATTTTATTCAATATTAATTTTTATATATTTCAAAAAGTCATCTATCCTAAGATTAACAAAAATTATACTAAACCTACTTTCTAGTTGACTTACAAAGAATACAACCCCGTTTTTGAGACCAGCAATTAAATAAACTCTATATAGAGTTCTAATTGCTTATTATTTGTTGACAAGTACTCATTTTGTAGAGACGGGAGCTGTTAAACTGGTTAACGTGTCGTTAGAACCGTGTGATCGAAATACAAGTAGCTCAACAATTGCCTTAAAAAATAAATAGTATAACTAAATATAATTATATGTTTATTTCTTAAATATTTTTTATGCTTTCACGCTTTATCTTGCACATGGCAGAGTCGGCACAGTATACTACAGGAATTCCTAATGTTTTGATTTTGATTGTATGTAGTAAAAAATAATAGTATATTTTGATATATGCCTTGCATATAACATGGTAGGCAGAGAAACGTTAGTGTTAAGACACTTCGTTCGCTCTCCATTTGAATTTAAATCTGTTTGTTTGAGTGAGGATCCAATCGAAATTAACATATTAACAGCTAGACATTGTCTCACCGTACCAAGGTGGTGTTACCTATAAACTATTTTTTTAACTTCTCGCTGTATACTGCACTGCAGGGGGGATATATGTTATATAAGATACTCAGTTTCCCATTTTCCACCTTCAGAGGCATTTCGTTTTGAGTGGCAGAAGTCAATGCTGTATATTATCTCTTAGCAATGAGGCAACAGCAATAATTTATTTCATTGAATGGGAACCGTCGTAGCGCAGAGGTGTAAGCGTCCTGCCTATAAACGCGACGGTTTGTGGGTTCGGATTCCCACTCGGGGAAGATGGATTTTTCTATTTCCATTTTCTTCGCTCTAAAAAACTAGGCAAAGCGCGGCGTTGAGTTCCGCCACTCAACACGCAATGCCGCGAAAAAGGAGGAAAGCGGGGACGGAGAAAGCAGGGACTAAGCAACGGAGTGTCTTAACCCTATGTTCATATGATCCCTGCAGTTCCCTCTGCCTACACTTCCGTGTGCGGGATAAAGCGTGAAGCTATAAAAAATGAATAGGAATCGAACCCACAATCATGTTGACAGTCACAATGTGCCGCTGCAACACAAAGACCGACAATATTGCGATATTTCTCTTAATTTGTCTAATATTACCAATCTGCCACCCGTTAGGACCCTAAATCGTCTATTACATGTTGTGTATTTTTGTTTTGATTTAATATACATATTATAATAAAATATTTGTGATTTCATCACGTTGAATGTGTGTGTCGAAAAGAAATAAATAAATGCGAGATAGAAAACTTGTTTCGAAGCTATTTATTCAAATGATTTTATACACTAAAATGGGAAAACGGGAACAGGAGAAAGCAGGGACTAAGTAACGGAGTGTCTTAACACTATGTTCATATGGTTCCTGCAGTTCCCTCTGCCTACCCTGCTATATGCGGGATAAAGCGTGAAGCTAAAAAAAACACAGTTTAACACTGTGTACACTACACACTACTCTACATTCTCCACTTACAATACCATAATCTTTATAATAAAAGAAATTTAATACAAAATAACTAAAGTAATAATAAAACCTAATCTCTATACATTCCATTAAATCCCATCCTTCACGTAATAAGGTCCAACCCTCATTTAACGCACGCGTTGTAACAATTCGTTGGTCAGTTGTTTCATTATGAAGTGAATAGCATATTGTGTGTCCTGCGGATCCGTAATTGGGTGTAGATAGTATCCTATTTTTCTTTATATCTTCAACTAAATAGTTTGTTTTTGTTGACTTCATAGTATAGAAGGACTAAGGAGGTCGCGGATTCGAATTTCACTCAATGAAATTATTAAAATTTTCCCTCTTAGTTAGGTAGAATTCAGCGTTAAGTTCTAACAAAAGTAAATGACATATATGATTGATAATTCGGACAGAGTGTCTAAGAATTCAGTGTCTTAACATGAAGTTCCCTCTACCTGATCTGTTGAGTGAACAGCGTGATGTGACAAATCAATTAAATTCGTATTAAAAACCTTTTTTCATTACCACATCAATGGGGAATCGTAGTACATTATTATGACTCGAAAGTTTTGTTACGACAAAATTGCACAAGAATCAAATTGCACAAAAAGCATCAAGAATGCGTATATACTCACTTAAAATTATTAAATTTTACAATACGTGTTGTTTACTTAATGTATGTAATAAGTAAGTGAGGGCCCCAGCCGCGTTAATTCACTATGATTGATTATCATTCGCCTAATGAGCTCTGCTGGAGCCGTCTTATTGACACTGTACAAGTTATAAGAGAATATATGTATAAAGAAAAAATATTATTTTACTTCAGTTTAAATTATAATTCATTTATATGTAGACAACTCTCGAGAGATCTTTTCTTAAATTATTCATATTTTCATAATGAAATGTTAGGTTATGATCTATATATTTTTAGAAATATGAAACAAAATATATGCAAGTTAAAAACTACCTATAAGTTAGAAACAAATATATGAATAAATTAGATGACCACTAACTTAGTATTTAATATATAAATAAAAGTTAACTACAAGATAAGTCTCGGTTAAATAAAAACGCTCCCATCTGCATCTTGGGAGCGTGACGTTATGAATTATGATCGCTTTTCCTTCACAATAAGTGCATAAATAGGAGTGGCTGATGCTTCAATAAATCACTAGCGGCCATCTATCTTCCAGTCAGCGTTCCGTGTGGACTGTAAGGCAAAATGTTATTGTAAATTGAAAACTGTGCTACAGTAGTTTGCTATTTAGAATTAGTATTTTTACATAGATATATGTATATGATATCAATGACTTAGCTTTTTACTTAAAAATTAGCAGCGTGAAGCTTCATAGTTTATATATCGTTAAAACACTCTAACCAATTCGGTGTTTTACAAATTGATAACTGAATCCAAAATCTTCGTATATAAGACATATAGTAAGATTAATTATTAATATTTTGTATGTAATGTGTATTGACGTTTAATTTTTAATTTATACATTTTTTAACTATAAAGTTATATATATAAATTACATTAGTAACATACTATATCTAATTAGTGGAAGTAGAGACAAGATTAAGATTAATATGTTTCAGAAATTAAATACTTATTTTTTTTTTTAATTTTAAAAATTTCATATTTTTAACCTGTCATAGCGCGAAAACACGACAACTTATTGTAAACGCAAGGATTCAATTCCCTCAAAGAGATTAAATATGAATGTTTAATATCATCTCGTTTAGGTTATAAGACACAATGGGTTTATTTATATTGTTAATTAGAAAGTTTATTCTGAGTTTATACTCAGATTATTATTATTCAATCTTCTTTATAGTAGCTTATTAATTTGGCTTTGCCATTACAGTTAATTTTGTCAAAGACTTATCTAATAGTTAAATGCTAAGTAGTGACATAGATAGCAAGAGCCTGAATCGTAGTGTGGTATAATACAATTATTCTATCTGGAGCGAAGCAAACAGTTGCCGACATGCTATCTAGACGATTCCGGTACGACAGCGTTTCTCAAATGTCTAAATTTTGGGTCAAAAATACATGTTTAGTTTGCATATATAAAAGCAGTAATAAGCATACACAAAAGTCAAACGAATGTGAGATTTGATCAGCAAAATCTTAAGCAAGAAAGGTTTTTTGTTTTATTTAAAAACACAATTTTAGACACATTTTTCAAGTGGCGATTTTTTGAGGTACAAGTTTTGTATAGTCAATATTAAATATAAATACAAATAAATATCTTATAATAAATAGTTACTAATACTGTAGATACATTTGGAATAATAAATGATTAAATCAGATCAGAAATCAGAAGACAATCTTCTTTATACACTTAGTTTTCTGTATTGTGTGATGGGATTTTATTTTTAGTAGTACCAATATTATAGAGATGCAGCGGTATCCACATATGAACTCATATGTAGCATTGTTTTCATCTCTGTTCTGTTACATACAAAGTAGAGTCGTTCGTAGCGTTGACATTGCGTAGAGTAGTTTTTTCGTTATACCTTCTCTACTGCCAATCTTCTAATACCTGCCGCTGAATTCTTTATGGTACGTTAATATCATCCAAACCACCTGGATACTTGGAACTCTACAATTGTGAGATAGATTACCAGAAGTAGTGTTTCCAGGTCGACGCAACATGTATATTTTCCAAAAGCGCATCTTCTTCCAGCTTAAAGGGCAGCAACGTAACATCGCTGGTATCGAGATCACTTACCATCAAGTGAACGGAAAGCTCGTTGTTAATTAAATGTTAAACATAAACACAAACCTTATCTTTTCTGCATATACCATGATATAGTAAATTTTTCTATATTACTTAGTTTATTTTAACTTATTATATACAATTATATTGTTAAAGGACTTAAATTGAATAAAACACTTAAACTAAATAGTACAAGTTTAAGCTCCACTGTCCTCAACAAATACATCGCAGAAGCGATTCAAGCTGGCGACGGCCGACAACCACTTAGTGGCTTTATTGTGCTCCTCGCGTTCCTATAATGTAGGGGAATTGAAATTTTTAGACATGGCACACTGTTATGTTACATAAATATTGTGTTTGTGTTTTTATGATTTTTTTTAAAAGTTAATCTATACTAAGGATAGAAATTTTTTAAAGAAAACAACACGTTGAATGCAAAGTTATGCGTATGCCAAATAGCGTGGATTCGAATTCCGTTGTGTTAAAACTTTTCTATGTTCTCTTTAAAATTTATTTTTTTAATGTTATGTAATTTACATATACAAATATTATTAATATATTTAATTTTTAAGGAATACAAAAGTATTAAGAATAATAGATTGCGTTAAGGCGCCTCAACACTCAATTTTTCAAAATGGCGCGCAAATGGCGTGAATAGAGTGACTTGGTTCTCCCTGCCGATAAATATATAATAAGACATAAAATATACAAAACGAGTAATAAAGTATATAAAATTGCTTTATTTTTACACATTTCAATTAATATAACTAAATAGAAAAAAGCTTAGCTTAGCAGAGGACCATCGTGGCGCAGAGGCGTAAGCGTCTGCCTGTAAACGCGACGGTTACTGGGTTCGATCCCCAGTCGGAGAAGATGGATTTTTCTATTTCCATTTTCTTCGCTCTGGCAAACTACGCAAAGCGCGGCGTTGAGTTCCGCCACTCAACACGCAATGCCTCAAAAACGGCGGAAAGCGGGGACGGAGAAAGCAGGGGCTAAGCAACGGAGTGTCTTAACACTAGGTTCCCACGGTCCCTGCAGTTCCCTCTGCCTACCCTGCCTTGTGCGGGATAAAGCGTGAAGCTAAAAAAAAAAAAAAAAAAAAAGCTTATATATTTACGTTTCGCCTGCCTCTTTTGGAGAACCTGATTTTCTTTAATTTTAAATAATAATCTATCCAATCACATCCAATACTATGCTTTGGTACCTAAATTTCCATACACCAACTGCAAATAGAACTTCAACCGAATGAATAAGTTACCATAAATTACTCATACATATCTACAATATCGTAAGTCTATACTCTAAGAGATCGCTGAAAGCAAGTCACCGTGTGACTTCCGTAGATAGCTCTCACTTGACACGAACACCCATCTACTTGCCTGAACTGAAACCTATACCCTGTATTATGCATAATATTGTGCGATGTCGAGATTTTATGATAAATCTGTGAAACGTTACGGTTTTCTTCATGTTATTTAATAAATATAAGTATGTAAATGTATTTTTTTTATTAGCTTAACGCTTTATCCCGCAGGCGCACGCTTTATCACGCTTTATAGCAGGATAGGCAGAGGGAAACGCAAGAACCGTGGGAACCTAGTGTTAAAACACTTTGTTCTCTACTCTACGAGGCATTGCGTGTTGCTATGAAAGTTAAAACCAAATATTTGTCCTGAGTGGAAATTGGACACACAAACCTTCGTGTTTACAGGCAAATGCTGCATCACGATGGTCCTCGTGTAATATAGTTATAATTATTGTCAAACTATTAAAACAAGCGCCATGCTTGATTTTTTTATAAAAGTAATACTAAATTGAAAATATTTTAAAACGATTGTAACCAATATCGATTTTTCTATATGCTTAAAATATTGGGAACTATTTAAATAACATAAGATAGATACTATGGAAAGATTTAATTAGCTGAGAAATAGATATACAGACTGTGATGCATAAATACATTACCCTCCATTGTGAGGTACAATCGGGTAAAAGCAAAACGCGTTTATTGAGTTCCGCCATTTAACACGCCATGTCGCACATCCGGCAAAAAAATAGAAAACAAAAGCCTCAAAATTATTAGTATAATCTTATGTAGGTGAGGCTATACAAGATATAGTGTGAAAAATATGTGAAATAAAATAATTATAGCTCTCACAGAGTACAGTACTTGTTGGTTTGATTCAGTTAATTAGAATAAAAAATAGAATATATTGTCAAAATATAAAATAACATAGATGATATTAAATTCTATTATAAAATATATGAAGATTTCCTTGAAAATTTTAAAACAATTTCATAAACATTTTTATCTAAAACAAAGATGCTTAAACCAAAAGCTCAAGTTAAACAGCAAACAAATGCTAAGCTTATCTCGTGTTGGCATTCGCTAAATACGACACTATGTATCGGCTGTAATCGTGCCAAGACAACTATTTGTACATATGTACCTATGTACCAACATGCACTTAAAAAGCTTTTATAAGAGTAAGTAAATTGCAAATTATTTGTCATAGATAGACAACGGACAATTTTTAATTAATTAAGATTTTTTTAAGCTCATAGCAGTGTAGGCAGAGGTAACCTTGGGAACCTAGCGTTAAGACACTCCGTTCTCCGCTTTCCGCCCTTTTTCGAGGCACTGCGTCTTTAGTGGCTGAAATCAACATCGTGCTTTTTTATCTCAAAGGGCAATCCCTTTGAATATAACATATCACAATAGTCTACGACTACAGTCTCTCCTCAACTATAGTCGTATAGTCCACGAAAGCTCATCACTACCTGAGTAACATCTTATAAATTGAATTTCTTTAACTTCTATTACTTTTATCTTTAAAATATTGTAATCTTTTGCTTTAAACATAGTTTGTACAGAGATCGCAAGTATCGATAGTGTTGTGCTGATGCTATCAACTTTTAAAGTATAGCAATGTTCTTACTAAAGAGAAAATTGCTATGTTGATAAAAATTTAGAAGTATAGAATAATATACAAAAAGCTTATTTTGAAGGAACAAAGCTAAATATTTTTAGCACTACCTGTTAGTGGTAATGAGAAAGGAATTATTTTCGTTTTTCTAATCTGGACCATGCGTTAACAGTTAACAGCGTTAAGTTACGCCTGCCATTGGACAATATCTCTAAAAATATGTAACAAATGGAGAATTTCATATTATACATAATATACAATTTATAAGAATATGTTTTTATATATCATTAAATTAAAAAATATGCTAAAAAAAATATAATTAAATACTTAAGCAGCAACTAAAGTCTAAAAGCTTATTATTCTTACCCTAATTTATAGAAAAGTTAACGAGCAATGTGAGAATGACATAGCAAATTATGTTAAAGACGTCGGCCGCCTTTGAAGACACGGTAGCCGACGAGCGTGACAGTCGATGTCGGCGACTGTTTTATGTTGCAGGGCTACCACTGTCTATTAAAAATATTAAATTTTTGTAAAATTTAAAAATTATACATACTTGCCTGTTGCATGTTACCTGATGCCTGTTGCCTCTTGCTTCTTGTCTCATTTCTCTTGCTTCTTACCTCTTCCATCTTGTCTCTTCTCTCTCATCTCTTCTCTTCTTGTTCCTTGCCTCTTGTTCGTAGTATGGTGCGCGACTAAAACCAGAGTACATGGAAAGTTAGCCAATAGGCGTAATTTCGAGTACTGCATAAGTTTGACTTTAATTAAATTTAATATTTTTCTTACGTTTTTAGTTAATTCAAAAATATACCTTACTTATATTTGTATCATATTAGCTTAATAGGATATTTCATTTTGTTTCAGCATTCAACACTAGAAATATAGCTTTTACCAAACCTTGTAAATAATTATTAAAACTAGATCCCCACACTACTTTTAAATCAAATTACAATTCTCCATAATATATATCAACGTTTCATTCCATCATCGCATCCCTAAACAACGTGTAAAATGTCAGCGATTACGGCCAGCGTGAAACGGACCGCGGCGCCGTTACCAACTCGCGACCGACAACTATCCGCCTGATTAATACCACTTTCGATGTAAACACCTGTAATTATCTCAAAAGCTCATTATAATTGGAAAAAATAGCAACATGCTATTATATAGATCATCCTTTATAGTGGTCAAAGGGGCTTAAATTATAGGTAATTATAGAAATTTACTAAGTTTAAGTGGTTGGTCGTTTTGGTGCAAGCCTTTTGGCCGACCGTGTAGATTTAAGTCTCATTTGAATGAGGATCTCCAATAAAAACCTGTGTATATAAATATATTAACATTACAATACCTGGAGATTTAAACTTCGAATTTTGAGCTTTTTCCCTAGACCCGGTCTAATTACGTCATAATACAGTTTTGATACTAAAATCGAATTTATAAACCAAAAACGACTCAAACACTCAACAGTCCAATATTTACGTAGAACAAGCGATGGAACCACAAATTGATTATTACATTACAGAAAACCATTGAAAAAACGACTTGTAGTAAGTTGTTTACTTACTTTAGTCGTTTTGGCTATTTGTTTTCTCAGAAAAGTCGTAAGAAACATAAATTTACATCAACCGTACATTGAACCGACAACATCTGGCGAAGCTTTAATAATATAAAGATCGTTTACAGTTTCATTACTTGTAATTAAGATATTAAAGAACCTTATCTCAATCTAACTCTTTAAGATTATTTAATGGGTATCCCGGTGATAAACTATCTAGGACCTTATCATCGGTATATATATTATATTAATTAAAAATAATATGTTATCTTAATGCTTTACAGGTTTTTAATTACAAAGATATATTGCGACGATAACTGCTAAGTTGAAGTCGTCGTGGCGCAATGGTTCATTTAATTTTCTCTTTAAAGGCAAAGTACGAGTTTGTATTTTGACAGTATATGCACTAGTACGACTGACTTATGAGTTTGAATGGTTGCTGGTTCGATTCCCACTGGAGGAACGAATTACATTTATTTTATTTTTTGCTGAAGTGTGACAGAGCGTGGTGAATGGAGAACTTATGGAGAATTAAGCTCTTCTAAACTACCCTCCTTTTTTTGGGATATCGTGTGAAGGAGAAATAATAAATTTTACAAACATATATTAATTGTTGGCAACTTTTTTAATCATTTTCAAATTCTTGACAATTATTTCATTTTACCATTCGTGTGTCTAAATTTTCGATTTTTTTAGTTTAGTATAATTAGAAAAAAAATGATTTCGGTCGATAACATATGAAAAATAAATATATACAAAGGACATTAGCAAAACAATATTGTAAGACGTCAACTAATTTTAAAGTTAGCTAAGTTAAGTCAAAGTTAGCTAAAAATAATCCGAGTAATAATATAAATTAAAAGAGAAATATAATTATTTTGTCTTTATTCATCTTTTGTAAACTATCTATCTACTGTACTTATTAAACATAAATTAAAAACCTTAGTAAAGGAGTATGATCGAAATTAGTTCATAAATAACGGAGTAATTTCGTAATAAACATACAAACATACAAAAAATCCTATATAACCTAATTGCAGCACCGTTTCCGCTTAAAAATCGGTTAAAATCCATCATTATTGAGGACTAGAAATACAAATATTACTTTAGAAATCGTATAAAAACTCAAAAAGTGTTAGTCATGATTACACTTTTACAAGTGGTTATTAAAATGAGGGTCTATTTGTAAACTAAACAATGAGATAGCATTTCTTTCACGCTCGGGTGGTCGGGAATAATACCAAATCCCTACACCACGACTACCTGAGGTAATTACGCAATAAAAAATATTAAAATATATTTTTTACATTTTCTTATAAAAAAAACTATGAATTTTCCGTATGTGTAGATCAGTGTGCATTGGGAATTCATAAATGTAAGTGTTTATGTTTATGGGAATGGGCTACTTGCTTTTTTCATTGATTAATGCTTTATTAAAAAAAAGCTCGTGGTTAAATTCGGAGAATATATTTTATCTATATGTGCGAGCTAAAGTAAAATATATTTGAAGTATTAGATAAAATGTATGTAATGTAGATATATATTATAAATATACAAAGAGCGGCGTTGAGTTCCGCCATACGCATTCCCAATGTCTCAAAAATTTGACAGTAAGTAGGAAATTTGAAAAAAAAAAATATGAAGCTGATTTTTTTGTATTCTTTTACTTTTAATTGAACCTGTTACTCATGAAACCATGAACATTGTAATTTTAAAATTGCTACGTGATATTTTAATAATGATAAAAATGTATTATTTTTATAAATTTCAGTATTTTCAATATTTTTGAACGGAGAAGATATCGATATAGGTAACTAACGACATCTATGAAAGCTTTTTGAAAGTTGAATAAATACTAAATTATAAGTAATTCAACTACTACTAAAGTAAACAACAGTCTTAATAAAATATAAATAAGTAAAAGAAAATAAAAGTAATCAGTCAATATAAGTTTATAATTAATTAAATGGATACAAAACATAATATCAAACATAAATTTTAAAATTGATTAAAATTAAGCTTCTAACTAAAGTGACAATATAAAAAAATAAACCTATCTATTTAAAAAAAAAGCTTCAACCCAACACAAAAGCTTAACAAAGCTCATTACCAAAACCAACTTCCGTCCATACAAACCACAGCACATGCATATTTCATACAAAACTCCTTTCATCACACCGCTAGAGTGAGATAGTGAGACAGTGAGACATTTAACAGGGTGTCAAGTAGTGGGGCACAAGGCGGTAAGCTCCCGCAAAGTATACAAAATGCAAAAATGGCGACACGAGTGACAACGTGTCAGTGGTGGGGGGGACGGCTGAGACCTCAGTTCAACGCCGACCGTCGCACAGTGAAGACGTATGCGAGAGTGATGTGATTGTAGCGTGTTCGTGATAGTGATATTATAAAAACTGGAGAAGGATAATATATTGTGGAGCACAATGCTCACTTCAAGCAATCAGTATTTAAGACCGGATTACTTATCGCCTTTGCCAACTACGGTATGTTGTTTTTTATTATTAATAATATTTAAGTTTATGTATAATATTTAAGTTAAAGTGTGAAGTTAACTTTATTTGTGAGATATTTATAAATAATTAAAATTTTTATATATTTTTAATACTTAAGCTACGAATTTAATACGCGGTGAAGTTATTGAAGTGATTATTTTAATCTCATTTTTAAATAATTTATATTAATCAATAAATTCAATGTTCTTTTGTATTTTTTACAAATAACGGTGACAGGGAATAAAAATAGAAAAAATATTAACCAAACATATTTAAATATTTTGACATAACTAAGAAATTAAGGAGTATATTTGAAAATTAATGCATTTTAATTTTTATTGAGTATTTCTTTAAAAAATTTATGAGCTTCCATAATAATCATATTAAAGTTTCCTTTGATGCATTAAAAAATCTATTATAATTATATTATATTTAAATTTCTTTCTATATATAAATATGTTATTAGTTTATTATTAACTAGATTAATAAAGACGGAAAATTAATTTTAAATAAAATAATTCAAAGCAGATCACAATTTAGTATTCGGAATAAACATCGCAGAAACAAACACAATGTGTCTTATAATAATCATATATTAAAAATAATTAATAATTATAGCATCAAGGTACATTTATATCTAGAAGTAGTACATTTGAAAAAAGTACTGAAGATAACTATATAAATAATAAAATTAAAAGAATGATATTTAAATATAAAGCAGAACCAATAAAAAAATATTGAAAACACTTTCGCAAATTAATGCAAATTGTATTAAACGTCTCCATCTCAATTTATTTATATTCTCAATTTTTTTTAACATTGGAATAAATCCAATAAATAATATGTGCTTTAAGAATAAATAACATAAGCTTTTTAGTAAAATGCAAAACGCTTTTGCAGATACATTTAAACGATTAATTAAAGTGTTGGCTCAAAAAGAGATCCCAGAAAATAATTTTTCAAGACGATAAACAAGGCCGTAAAACACGCAACACTCAGACATTCAATTTAAAATGATTGATTGTATTATGAAGTGAATCGTTATTTTTTATATTAAATGATTTCAATACTAATATTAGTTGACTAGTTTTGTATGTTTATAAAACGATTTTTTATGCGAATTGACTAAATAAGATAATAAAAATGACATTATCGTTATTTAGTAGATAATAGTAATTATCAGAAATTAGTCAATTAATTTAATTAGTTTGGTTTAGAAACATAAAAAATTATAATTGTAACCATTTTATCACAATTGCTTTGTACGTCGGTATATTATATAAAAATTAACGATCCGACGCTATCTTAATAATAGAAAACGCAATTTATCGTAACTTTATTGTTTGTTTAATAGTTTTGATTTGTTAATTTTAACGACTTTAAAAATATAAATAAATATACGTCTGTTATGTATTTATAAAAATCCTATAAGATTCGTGTTAGAGACTAAATGGAAATTGAATTCTGCCGTGCGACTAACACATGCCAAACATAAAACAAAATCCGCCCCCAAATGCTCAAACTAACGCTTCGTGATAATAGACGTGACAGCGCGGCAAGTACAGGCGCGCCGCAAATTCAGCGGCACAAATTGGCCTTTTCACTGCGAGATTACATCATGCGGGAGCCGAGTGAAATGTCAAGCGGGGCCGACGGCTGCCAGACGCGCGGATAATGGCGCATCGGCCGCGTGATTGGACCCCCCTGCCTCCCTCGCCTTTGTGCCGTCACTCGCACCGACGTTTCATTTCATAAACCTCTTTGTTGCAGCTCGACGCGAAAAAGAGCCCGCTGGCGCTACTGGCGCAGACCTGCAGCGCGATTGGAGCTGACACGCCGAACCCCAAACTCATCTCTGCCGCGGAAAAAGCTAGTAAGAAATACGACGAGAAGCCAATGCATGTGGATAATAAGCCCAGTTTTAAGCCTTATGAATCGTGCCTAACGAGAGAAAAGACTAGAACGCCGGAGGATAGAGCGTCCTCAGTGAACACTCACTCTAAAACTCCGTCTTCAAAAGGAAGCGCTTCGACTACACCGGTTCAAGCGAGATGCAACAGCAACCAAAGCTCATCCTCCCAAAGGACGTCACCGTCGGCGCATCGTAAAACACCAGTCGGAGAAATCTGACGAGAGAAACAGTCCTCTACACTCCCCTGCTCAAGCCAAATCACATTCTGATTCGAGTAATTCGTCATCGAAGTTACCATATCCAAGTTCTTTACCGTCCGCTGATACCAAAGAAACATCAAGCTTCAAGCCTAGTGTACCTGTGTCTTCTTCAGCATTTCTTAGCGGACTGCCTCCAACTGGATTTCCGCTGTCCATGGATCTAATGACAAGTAGTTTGATGGCGGCACAACATCATGCTTTAAAAAATGGTTTAAATCCATATTTAGCATACGCAAGAATGAAAGCTCCGGGAAGTGATTTAGGCATTTGCAGAGACCCATATTGCACAGGATGTTCACTCAGTTCTCATTTACTCAAGTCGGCGATTTGTCCAGCCGGCTGTGCACAGTGCGATCATGCCAAAACACCGTTTTCTTTACCGAGTGGTCACCCTGCTGCTGCTGCATATGCGCACGCACAACTAGCTGCATTGGCTGCTGCATCCCAACTTCCGTTTGTATGCAGCTGGATGGCAGGTGATTCTGCATACTGCGGCAAGAGGTTCGCAACATCTGAAGAACTCCTGCAACATCTAAGGTCACACACCGCGAGTGGTGAATCAAGTCCAAGTTTATCTATGCTGAGCGCCACACACCCTCTTCTGCAAAGGACATACCCAACACCCCCGCTGTCACCACTGACGCCACGGTTCCATCCATACAGCAAGCCATCTCACCTGATGTCGTCACCGCCGCTTCCGTTTCCCCTGCCTCCACACCCCTCATTAGCAGCATACTTCCCATCGTATCCTTTATTTGGACCAAGGCCGCTTCATCCTTGAGGACCGTCGGCGCTCCACGAGAACAAAAAGGGGGGCGCCGACCATTAACACCCATGCCAAAAGGACATTTGAAACTGAGGACAGTGTAAATATATCTTAGAGTTCTTAAGTTTCTAGTCGGCTCATATCATCGAACGATGCCCCGCGGGGCGCGACAGCTGTGATCTCTAACTTGTAATATTTGTAGTGCACACTCTGAGCCCGCTATCGCTTCGGTGCGGTATTTTCTAGTTAGACTAACTCAATTTTTATGTACCAAATCTATAGTGACGTAATTTAAATAGTTTTTAATTTAAGTTGTTACGATTAGTAATTGTTGAATGTGTTTGTATTACTTAAAATATGTTTTAAATATTATTTGGCGATTTTAACAATTGTTTTGTTTATTATTCGCTAAAAGCCTCTTAAATGTTAACCTCCATTTTGTTTGCACCAATTTTCTTCTCATATAACTTTAACTGTCCAGAACGAAAAGCTTTTCAACTAAAAGCTTTGTACAAGCACCGTTTTAAAAATTAATGTTTATAAGATATATACATTCTTTATCACGGAAGTGGATTGCGCGAACTAGAATATATCATTGTAATAGCTGCAATATCTGTTTACAATTTGTTGTTAAAAAGTACATAAAAATGGAAAATATACGTAAATATTTAATTTGAAGCTTTCTTTTAGTTATCTCCCAACATCTAGTTTGGTAATAAGTTATTAAATTCATATTTAAATGTCTATTTTTAATTGTTACTGTATTCTTCTTTACACTATGGCAACTCTTTATTTTTTAATTATAAATTTACTGAAGCAATAATGATTTTACATAACCATTTCTTCAAAATCAAAATGTTGATTAAGTTTCATATTTGGAAACTTACAAGTAGAAATAAAATATAGATTTTGTATTTACTTTTACACTTTATCCTGTTTATTTCATAATATGTAAAATTATATCAAAACACTCTTAATTTTCTCCTTGTTCACTGTTGATTTTAGAGTTATTACGTGTTGGGAGGCAAGACTTAGTTAGTAAATTAAAATATTTTTTTCTGGCGGAAATCGAACCCATATCCGTCGCTCTACAGAGAAGCTGTGCCTAAAGGAAAGAAGACAAATTATGAATAAATAGTTAGCACTGAATACGAACAGGCAAAGATTATGAGCTTTAAAGCTACATTTAAATATATATAACTAAACTACCTATATATAAACTATTATTTTCCAGCCTCAATAATAAATGTGGTATAATCACAAATCTTTCTACCGTGAGTCAAGTTTGCAACACCCATAATTAGGACCGAACCAGCTTCTATATAATAAATTATGCGCAATTTATCTGTCGGTCTGTCACCATACATCATGAGCTTTGGCCGGCGTTGAAATATTATGAATGTTAGAGATACGTTGACTTTTATATCATTTCTTGGTCGTCTTTAGATTATTATGTTTGATAATATTTCATATTAATTATTGTGTTAAATATATAGTTATAGATTTTTGTTATTACTTAATTTTCTAATAATTATTATTTGTACATGTTTTACGCTTTATCTCGCTCATATCAGGAAAGGCAGAGAAGACTGAAAAACCTAATGTTAGGTTTCTATTCTTGTCTTTTCCTGTGTTTTGAAGCATTGCGTGTTGAATGGCGGAACTCAACGACAACATTGCCTAGTTGCCATATTGAAGAAAGTAGAAATGGAAAATAGAGTAATCCATTCTCTCAGACTGGGAATCGATTCTGCAAACCGTGGCGTTTTTGATTAATTTTTATAATAATTTAAATGTATACCACTTCATGCATAATATCTTCAAAACGGACAGCGGTCTTAATACTAGATCACTTCTGCCTACCCCGCTGTTCAGGAAATACCGTGAGATGTTAGAAAAAAAATGTAAAAATTATAACTTATTAATTTAAAAAAATATATTTTCTCGTTAAAATTTTTCTATTTATTTATTTTGTTTATTAGTGTTACAATCAAAATTAAATTATTTTATAATAAAAATAATTATCAATTCCAGTATAGTATTACCTTCAATTCATAGTTTCGCTCTTGTGACATATTACACATAGCTTAATGTACATACATACATATAGCTTACATCTATGAACTATCCAACACAAAAATATATTTTGAATTTGACCCAACACTTTCCGATATAAGTGAAACGAATTTAATAAATGTAAACAAAATGAAAATAATTTATTCTCTCCTAGCGTGAATTGAACTCACGACCGTCACAGTCGAACATCAGTCGCTATGCTACTGAACCACGGCAGCTTTCTGTCTCCCTCTCTCTTTCTCTTTCTACCTCTCTCTTTCTCTTTTTTTAATGAGTATAGAAAAAAATAATATACACCTAAAAAAATATAAATGATTTCCGTTAAGCATTATTGATATCGGAAATTACAAATGTACGTGTTCGTGTATTTGAAATTAACACTATCTATTAAATTACACATAATTATAATTTATTACTATTTTGTAATTAATTACGTATTGCCAAAATAAATTAATTAGAATAAATCAATTTATAAATTAAAAACATAATAACACCGGCAGCTTTATATGACTTAACTTTTATGGTTTAAAAAATGATAAGTTTTACGCCTCTCGTATACAGCAAAATAGATAAAGAGAACCTTATCGTGACTGACTTGGTTCTTCTTCGATCAGTTCAAACTCGAGACATTGCATCTAAATTCGTGGATCTCAATTCTTGGGGCAAAGTATAATTTCTATAGTAATACCTCACTAGTGATAAAGAAGCCCTATTAAATTTATTAGATAATATCGACAAATGCTTATCTATTTGTTTGCTGATACACGTTAATCTCAAAAACTATTCGTTTGAACTAATTGTAAAACAAATTAATACATAATTCAAATTAATATTACTAAAAAACTTTTAACACAATACGTATAAGCAACCGATGGAGAAAAGTTAATAATATAATATTCATATTAATAGATATTAGTTTTTAAAATTACCAATAAAATTTATAAACGCGAAATGTAATGAACCTTGTTTTAGAAAAGTTTTCTATTTTTAATTAAATTGACTCTTACAGTTTTTGTTTAATAGTTGGTATATTTATATATGTATACATTATACGTATTCTCTGAACACTAGGCAAAGCGCGGCGTTGAGTTTCACCATCCAACACGCAATACCTCGAAAAAGGCGGAAAGCAGAGACTGAGCAACGAAGTGTCTTAACAACCTAGTTGCTGTGGTTCCTGCAGTTCCCTCTGCCTAGCATGCTATGTGAAGCATAAAGCGTGAAGCAATAAAGAAGATATGTACACAGCGTGTCATTTGCAGTTATCGTTGTTAATTTTCTTGTGCTGTTCATGAGACGTTCATTTCAGTGAACTTGTTCAAAAGTGGTTTTGTTCAAATTTTTATTATTGAAATATTTTAATTTGAATTTGGTTTTATAGCTAGTTACATCGTTACGATAATTTCAATCTTGATTTAAGTAAAAAAATAAAAGGACATTTGTTATTACTAATGCTTATAATTTGATGTTACTTAAATAATATTCCTGGAATGTAATCGGCAGGTGTAGCATCTACCTGTAATCTTTACGGATCGTGGGTTCGATTCCCACTCGGGACGGTGTTTAAATTCTATTTTTTCTCTCTGGCAACTAGGCAAGCGGATAATGGAGTGTCTTCGTCCAAGTTCCCTGCTATGAGCAGGATAAAGTGTGAACCTAAATAAACAATAATATTGCATTAAATTATTTAAATAATAAAGTTCCCAGATGTAGCGTATAATAATTTTTCTAATCAGTTATCAAACTATTCTTTGTATAACCAAAAGCTTATCATTTAGAAGCTAAACGATGACTTTACAAAAGCTCAATCTCGATCCATGAAATACATTATAAGTTCCAATGTCATCCGACTACCAACTCGAAACCGGTCAAAGGAAGCCGCCTCTTTGACGCGCCGCCTGTACTGTCGAGGTAAGAAGTGTTTCCGTCACATTATTTACGTCACAGGCTAATTTAAAAAGTAAATTTGTTAGATATCGTCATAGTGTAGTGATAGCGAGTCTGCCTGTTAACAGTTTTTGTGGATTCAAATTTTTTGTATATAAATAAAAGGGTTTTGACTACACGTGTGAAGATTGTGGGTTTGATTCTCACTCGTGAATAAAAAGTAATTTAACATTGGATTTTCCGTGCCTACCCTACTATGATCCAGATACAGCCACAAAAATAAATAACTATATGAAATATATTATAAAAATAATATTCTAATATAAAAAAAATCGAAAAAATGTTATAAGCATCGAAACACCGAACGCTTTAATTCGTAAAATGGACTTTCCAGATTATTTGTAGTTTATTGTCATTTGAAGAGCTGAAAATTTCTAAACGCCTCCTTTTTTACTTATCCTCATTGGATACTATTTGACAAAGATATCTTTCTTATATTAGTATTATTATTAGTATTATTACTTATTTTTTCTCTTCGGTGGCGGTTTCAAAAGGTCAGTCATGTCAAAAATAACAAACTACTCTGTAAATTTCGCTTACTGTTAAAAGTAAAATGATTATTCTTTATTCATAAATATTACAGTACAAGGAGCAATAAAGATATTACGTGAAATATAGATATTTATTAGCGTCATGTTTTACAGGTGTACGTTATACGTAGTTTATTAACAATAATTTATAACGTGCCATATAAATATTATAAATTATACTTCTATAGGAATAAAAATACTACTTTCTCATCCGATGCGAGCTAAGCAGCTTTGGAAAGAACTAATTCAATTTTAATTAATTTGATGTCGGTTATTTTTGTTTGTTTGTGCTGTTGTTACAACATATCTCTAAAATTCTCTTTATTATCAAGTCACATTTGTTAGTCTTTCTTTTTAGGTCGATAGTAAGGATTCCATTATGTTTTTTGCACCGCTTTTTGCTGTAGTAAATCGATAGTAATGTATTTGACGTTCAAAAATTTAGCTAACATATATTTTTAGTAAATATAATTGGTTTTTTTTAGACTTTATATTATATTTTTCTTCGTATACAATAAAGTGTTTCTATTTATGTAGTGTTTCAGGATAAATTACCTAAAAAACTAAACACACACACACACACACACATACATACATACATACATACAAAATAAAATTAGAAAACAAGCAAAACGTCGTTACGATGTAATAATATACGAGGGGCTGTCAATGTCAATATATTGTGATGAACAACAGATAGTACAGTCGAGTGGAAGAGTGATTAGCGGCCCGAAGGCGCCGTGGTACGTCGGCGCGTATTAACCGACGTCAGTTTTTACTTTGTTCATGTCTTTATATTACTTTATACTGGGGTTTTCCTTGTCTTTTTTGTTACAAGTTATAGTGGATGTAATAAGGTAGGTTAGGTTGGATAGGGATTTTTACTTGGAGAAATGATTTTACTTAAATTACTTTTGGTAAATGAAATAAAGAAAATTTAATAAATTAATTAGTTTATCTTGACTAAAACAAATTTTATATACATTTTGTGTAATTAGTTTTTTGTTATTATATTATTATTTAAACTAAGCATGATATTTGTGAGTTTCATTCCTGCTCAAGAAACTAAAAAAAATGCAATTTTCACAAACAAAAGACAATATTTACTGACAACATTTATCTGAAGAGTGAAGTGTTTTGTATTAAAAATAGCTTACTGTAAAGTGAAGAACGAAGTGCTTTTTCTTTTTAATATCTATGTGGCAAATAAGTACAGCTGCTGAAATAATTTAGCAAACACCCGAAAATTCAACTAATCTATCAACCCATTAACAAAGGAATGCATCCACCAAATAAATACATTAAAATTCCAACACAAAAGCAATAATAGAAATGGAATCCGAATGAAAGAAAGGAAAAATTGATAAAATTAAAAGTCCTTCGTTCCGATTCAAAGAAACTTCATATATTGTGTAAACATTTCAACTGAATCCATTAGATGAAGACAGGGTTTTATAATAGACAGACGTACTGACAAACATGCGTCGTTCCTTATACATTATGACGGTATAATGTAAAATAACGTAAAGTTTATCCATTTTGACGTGTACCGGCTTGTGACTTTAATATTTTGTTGAAACTAATTTTATTCTCCATCGTGGCTTAATAGGACAACGTATAACTAAGCGTGATGTTTGTGGGTTCAATTCTCATTTTAGAAAAAATATATTTCGACGCTCTGGTAAGGCTAATTATGGCGTTAAGTTCATTCACTTAACAAAATGACTGAAAAAAAAGACAACTTAATATTACGAGGGTCAAACTGAAAATTCTTAGAAAATCAAAAACTAAGCATTCTAGCAAGTTATTAGTTTTATTATAACTTTTCAAAATAGCGTCCATTTACATCAATACATCGCTGCATTCGATGGAACCATTGAGAAAAGCACCTTGCCCACTCGGCCTTAGGGGTCTCTTCAACGGCGTTTAGAAACGCAGCCACTGCTTCTTCGGCGTCCATAAAATGTTTTCCTCGAAGTTTTTCTTTTATTTTCGGGAATAAATAAAAATCGCAGGATGCGAGGTCGGGGCTATACGGCGGGTGACCTAGTAATTCCATGTCTAAGGTCGCCAAATAGTTGATCGTTTGCCTGGCGGTGTGCGACGAGGCATTGTCGTGATGAAGGAGGATCCTGCTGCGAGGTCGTTTCTCTCGAATATTTTCCAAGACAAGTGGCAAACAGTTGTTAGTGCATCACTCTGCATTAACCGTTTTCTGATCCTCTAAGACAACTGTCGCGTAATGACCTGTCTTTCCGAAGAACGAGGCCACCATCTTTTTTCCAACACTTCGACCTCTCTTCACTTTAGTTGGCAACTCTTCGGAAGGAAACACCCACTGAGCAGACAGTCTTTTGGTTTCCGGATTATAACAGTAAATCCAGCTTTCATCACCCGTTAGTACGTCGAACACAGCATTTGAGTCACCTCCGTTAAATTTTTGGATCATTTCTCGGCACCAATCAACACGGCGGAGTTTTTGAGCCTCGGTCAAATTATGCGGTATCCAGCGGGCACAAAGCTTCCTGACCACTAAATGTTCATGGAGGATTTTGTGCACTTGACTCATACCTATGCCTAGACTTGTCCGAATCTGCTGATAGGTCACTCTTTTGTCAGTCTCTATCATACGCCGCACAACACTGATATTATCTTCAGTCGTCGCTGTAGAAGGCCGTCCTTCACGCAAATCATCGGTGAGATTAGTTCGACCACGTTTGAATTCATTAAACCAGTTGTAAAATGTGGCACGAGATGGGGCTTCATCGTGAAAAGCCAATCGAAGTCTATAATAACTTTCCTGTTGACTTATATGACATCGAAAGTCATAAAAAATCATTGCACGAAAATTTTCTCGGCTTAAATTCATTCTGACGTGCACAGACAATTTTCAATTTGCCGCCAAATCGTAAAACAAATGACAAATGAATGAAATGTATACTCAATATTATTGGTAAAGAGTTCTATTTTCAAAATTTAAACTTATTTTTTTAATATAATGCTTTTAAGTTGCCAGTTCTAAAAACTTTGTTTGGCCCTCGTATAACATTACTTTATCTTGTCACATAAACACAAAAACATACTTCAGTCTTAATTTTTTTTACCCAAGCGGGAATCGAACTCACAAACCGTCACGTTTACAAACAGACGATTCGCCTCTACGCCACGACGGTCTTTAAACATTACAAATATTAAAAAAAAAGATACTAGAACTATTTCAGTATAAAAATTACATTTTTATATGTCCTCCCAAAGGGAAGCACTTAAACAACCTCTTATCATAGCAAATAAAGAAGGTAAAAAAAGACAAATACCTTGAAAGAACGCCCGCTATACAGGTGGCAGGGAAGTCGGAAGAACATAAAGCTCGGTTTACGGGTTGTACTGATAAGGGCATCCTTTATACAGAGTGATAGCAAGTTAAGTCTGTAAGGGTGAAGGGTCGCTATGAAAGGGCCAGTTGAAGTGAAGTGTAAGTGTTTGAACTTTTGTCCTTTGTTAGTTGTATTTCACTTTGCTGTGTAAATAGTCTATAAGAAGTAAGTATTTGAGTGTTTGTGATTTAGAAATGTTTTAGTGGCATTTAATACAACAATACACCTGGCGCAGAGACGCAAAGTCTGCCTGTAACGAGACGGTTACTGGGTTCGATTTCCACATGAGGAAGATGGATTTTTCTATTTCCATTTTCTTCGCTCTGGAAACTCGGCAAAGTGACGTTGAGTTCCGCCACTCAACACGCAATGCCTCGAAAAAGGCAAAAAGCAGGTACTGAGCAAAAAGTGTCTTAATACTAGGTTCCTGCAGATTCCTCTGCATACTCTGCCATGTGCGGGATAAAGCGTGAAGCTAAAAAAGAGTAATATTAACTATTAGATAATATAGTTCGCTGATGATGAATCACTGTTGAGATAGCAGCCTGTCTTGGTCTATTCATATCTCCAGTAAGATCTAGATATTGTTTAATTAACGGTATCTCTCTTAAAAGGCTAATGATAAATTTAATAAAAATAATATACAATATAATAATAAAACATAATAATGTTTTAAGAACCATCGTGGTATAGAGGCGCAGCGTCTGCCTGTAAACGCGACGGTCTGTGGGTTCCATTCCCACTCGAGGAAGATGGAATTTTTCATTTCCATTTTCTTGCGTTGAGTTTCGCCAGTCTATACGGAATCCCACGAAAAGGTGGGAACCAGAGAACGGAGTGTCTTAAATCTAGATTCCCACGGTTACTGCTGTTACCTACCTTTGGCTACTCTGCTACGAGCGGGGTAAAGCGTGAATAAAAAAAATAATGGAAAATACGTTTGATTCCTATTCCCATATAAACAGTACAGTTAATATGCTTACCCAGCCTACATAAATTCATTTAAAACAAAGTATCTATCGATGTACTTATCTACTTACGTTAACTGGACAAGACAGCAGTGCAATTTGAATGCAACATTGTAAATCCAAATACAATTACATATAATGAAATTATATATATCATGTTATCGTACGATTGAGAAATAGCGGATTTCATATGATATGGTCGTGGGTTTGAGTCCCATTTGGGAGTTAAATTACATTCTTTCAGTTTTCGTTTCTCATTCATCGCGGTGTTGAGTTCCGCTATCAATTCCCGAATAGAAGCGGTAAAAATGGAGTGACCATACACTAAACTCCCTCTGCCTGTCCTGTCAAGCCTAATATAGCTTGAAGTCAAGAAAAAATATACACCATTCATCACAACTTCCATTGAAGCAAAGAAAAATATCTTCTATATTGTCCTAAACATGCCCAAGACGCAATTTCGACAGTTCTTAGTTTAGATAATAGTAGAGATTATATGACACAGTGATATAGTGCTCTGACTTTAAACATTGTTATATACTGTACAAATATTGATTCTGATAAAAAAAATATAATATATTGCAATTATAATCTCTCCAAATATTAACATTGAATCTAAAATTAAAGCACTGCTACAGCAAGAATTTTCAAATAGTCTATTTCCCTAAGTAGGATTCGAACTCGAAACTATCCGCAGCCCTAAACAACGATGCTCTTTTATATATAAAGTTTCTAACAACACCCCCTATTATTATTTTAAAGCTAAATAAATATACGATATTAACAAAAGTGTTGAAAATGTTTCTGTATATTTCATTTAATTATTCTATTGAAAATAGACTTATTTTTCATATAAATAACACTTATACAGTACAAAGGGCGGTTTATCCTAATCTAACTGAGGGGTGAATGTCAAAATATTTTATAGGATTACTATATACCCTTTTAAAATACTCACATAAACAACTGAATGACATTGAAAGTATTATCATTTCTGAGCTTAATCCGAGCTTTGTCTCGAATGGGTTCCGATGAGACTGAGCGTCGCGTTGAGTTCCAATACTCTCCGCTAATGTTCCCACATAAAGCGGAAAAAACGGAGAGTTGTAACACTAAATTATCTACACCTACACTGTTCTATGGTGGTAATGCGTGAATAAATTAGAAAATAATAACCAGTTATACAAATTATACATTTAGAAAGCTCTAACTTGATTTCTATCAATATTAATGACATCCTTTAATGTAATGCAAAGTAGCAAAACAAATTATGCTAAATGTTCTTTATCTTAACTTGTAAGTCTTTCATAATATTTTATCTATAGATTATATATTTGTCGGCTTCAAATAACTACTAAAACTATTACAGGAGCAACTCGATTAACCGGGCTAATTGTTGTTGTAAGGCATTCGGAAAATCGAATAAAATAGGGTAACCTGGTTTTAAATATATATATATATATATATATATATATATATATATATATATATATATATATATATATATATATATATATATATATATATATATATATATATATATATATATATATATATATATATATATATATATATATATATATATATATATATATATATATATATATATATATATATATATATATATATATATATATATATATATATATATATATATATATATATATATATATATATATATATATATATATATATATATATATATATATATATATATATATATATATATATATATATATATATATATATATATATATATATATATATATATATATATATATATATATATATATATATATATATATATATATATATATATATATATATATATATCATCTAAGTATATAGGACCGTCGTGGCGCAGAGGCGCAACGTCTGCTTGTAACGCGACGGTTTCTGGGTTCGATCCCCAGTCGGAGAAGATGGATTTTTCTATTTCCATTTTTCTTCGCTCTGGCAAACTAGGCAAAGCGCGGCGATGAGTTCCGCCACTCAACACGCAATGCCTCGAAAAAGGCGGAAAGCGGGGACGGCTAAAGCAGGGACTAAGCAACGGAGTGTCTTAACACTAGGTTCCCACGGTCCCTGCAGTTCCCTCTACCTACCCTGCCATGTGCGGGATAAAGCGTGAAGCTAAAAAAAAAGTTGTAAGTATATAATATTATACGTTTATAAAAAAAACAACTAGTATATATTAATGAAATTCATTGATTATTTAGAAATTTAGTTTAAAAATATTTGGTAATTATCATTTGCTGTTACATCACTAATTCATTGAACAAATGACGTTTATTTCTATTGCCCTGTAGTCCGGATTGTCGCGAATCCTTTTAAGTGGAAGTATCCAAGTAAGGTGGTCCGGATAATCGAATTTTTACAGTACTATTACAAATAATCATAATAAGCAACTATTTAGCATTACAAAGATTCAATGTGATGATGCTGGGACTATCACTTTTAAGAATGAGAAATTCGGAACAATGTCCAGAACTTGTAACTCAGGTATAGAGTTTAAGGGTACCTGTAAAATATATATATATTAAACCTTACTTTTACTTCTGGAGCTCCTCTTTTTATTTGAAAATATCCTTAAAATATCGTTTTCAGAAATGCGTTATAGAAATTACATAATGATGATTTCAGAATGGCCTAAATCTAAATAAATGCAGGTATACCTAAAGTAGAAGAATTATTTATCAAAGAACACCGTGGATATATGATGAATGATGGCGGAACTCAACGCCGCGCTTTGCATAGTTTGCCAGAGCGAAGAAAATGAAAATAGAAAAATCCATCTTTTCCGACTGGGGATCGAACCCAGAAACCTTCGCGTTACAGGCACACGTTGCGCCTCTGCACCACGACGGTCCTCTAATAATTCTATTTGATCTATTTTCATTTTCCCTTAATATCTGCTAAAATTAAGTAAAGAAATATGTTCCTTTTTAATATAAATTGAACAAGTTTTTCTAAACAATGGTTATAAAATGCTCATAAAATGAAAAGTACTAGACTTATCTGAATCAAATTTAACTTAATTTAACAAGAAACTTCCCCCTATTTAAAATTAGTTAAAATAAATCAATCGCACAAAAATAATCTATGACCAAGTTAAAATATAAAACTTGAAAAGTATCGACGGAATATGCTCTCTAAAAGATAATCGTTAACATGTGATGCGTTGACGGCTTTGCACTGATATATGGGTGTACTGACTGTTTACTTTTAAAATATTTTGATGGTCTAAGCGACGGGCCAATCTGTGGGATATATGAAGAACACGTGTCAAGAATGAAGAAAATAATGCTTGTTTGGAGTTTCCCCTTCGTGTTATAGCTAATTAGTTTCATGTTTATCATTTTGTACTCAACAAATAGGGTACTTTGTAGGATAAATATGTATGTATTTTTGGATATTTCTTCGTTCACTATAAACCGAGTTCGTGTTCTTTTGGTTTTAAGGAATGGATGACGCCTTTTCAGTGGATTTCGGTTTTGATTTGGGATGGTTGTGTTTGCGAATTTCAAGGATTTTTGAATTGGGAATTGATTTTTATATTGAATCTGTTTTTCTTATCAAATTTAAGCCGTCCTCAAGTTAAGTAAGAGCAATTACCTGCAAACAATAGGTTTCTTTGCTTCCAGTTCCCTAGCCTAGCCTGCTATTTGCGGGATATAGCTTGAAAATATATTTAAATAAATGAAAAATAAAAAAAGCCTTTAATAAATGTAAATAATTTTTTTAGTTTCTAACCTAACCTAACCTAATCTAATGTTTTGATCAAGGGCCAACGAAAATATTTAAATATAATAACAAATTAAAATGTAACCTACAACTTTTGAACTATATATTTAAAAAAATATTTAAAAAATAAATATTTAATTAATAGAAGTTAAGAAAGATCAAGATCGTGAACGCAGACGCCTCACATTACATAGACGCTAAGTGTGATTTAAATGCGCAGTGCATACAGACATACAATTTTATTTCATCAACAAATAATTTTGTATTGAAAAGTATAAGATGGACGGACAGTATAAACTGTATATGTATATATTTATATATAAAATAAGACAGTGATGTTTAATGAAAAGTACACGTGAAAGATGTAAAGATTTGATTCCCTGCAAAATGGTTTTTTTTTTTTATTTAGCTTCACGCTTTATCCCGCACATGGCAGGGTAGGCAGAGGGAACTGCAGGAACCATGGGAACCTAGTGTTAAGACACTCCGTTGCTTAGTCCCTGCTTTTTTATTTATTATTAAAATAATTTGTTCCATTACTTAGTGGACAGAATGCTTGGATATTTACCATGAGGCGCTGGGTTCGAAACCGCTACGCCACGTTCAAATTTTTATGTTTTCTTTATATATTTTTTGTCCTTAGTTAGCTCAATACTTCTGAAATTATAAAAATAAATTATTATTATTCTCGAGAAGGAATCGAATTCACTACTACACCTCACAGTCAGATTTTATACCACTGCGCTACAACTGCTATAATGACAACTAAAAGTATTTTACATATTATTGTCACATACACATAAATATATACATTACGATGAATTAAATAAGACGTTCGATGCATAATTTAACCAAATCGAATTCATATAAGAAACAAATATGGTAATTATCCAACACTAAGCGACATATAACTAATATAGCGATGAAAAAACCATAACTATATGTAGTTAAAAAGAAACATAAATTATAGCAGTTATCATAAAATACGTTACAATATCGTAAACAAAAGAACATATAACAACATACAGCTAAATGCGCAATTTTAACATAAAAATCGTGTTTTACTGCGCTCAAGTTTATAACAATGTTTTCATTGAGATACTCAGTAAGTCGGTTATTCATAAATCACCAGTTAAACTGTTTACGAACATACGCCGTCGTATATCACATGTCTATTTCCATTCCACGATCTCAACAGACAAATTTTTCAAGTGAACGTAACAAAGATTATCTGGATATGCAGCTGTAGATGCAACAGATTATATATACATATTATATAACGAGACTGTTTCTGGGTTCGATTCCCACTCGGGGTAGATGAATTTTTCTATTTCCATTTTCTTCGCTCTGGCAAACTAGGCAAAACGTGGCGTTGAGTTCCGCCACTCAACACGCAATGCCTTGAAAAAGATGGAAAGCGAGGACGGAGAAAAGTAGGGACTGAGCGACGAAGTGTCTTAACACTACGTTGTTGTTTCCTGCAGTTCCCTCCACCTACTCTGCCACGTGCGGGAAAAAAATATATCGCTATGAAGCGGAAACCGGAGAATTTAAGCGAAAAAAGGGAAAAAAATTAAATATGTAATGCAAAATGATTTCGAGCCGATAGCTTAGCATTATAGGGGTTTATAGGCCTGATTTCTATTTCAATTAATTTCTATATATTTCCTTCATCTTTGCCTCAAACATCTCAAGTAGCCGCGATGCCTTGTAGTGGTTACAATAAATCGTCATATCTCGATCAGAGTTCGAGCGGTCGAACGTAAAACACGCGGTAGTTATCTGCGATCGGCACTACGATATTTACGCGCTTGCCCCAACGATTATTATCGAAAGCGGTTTGTTCGCTTCTCTTGCAATTGGTTTACATTACGCACTGAGTATTGTTTTTAGAGATTTTCACACTTTTTTTAATAGGTTACTTACTGTACATACACGTATATTATGGACGGTGGTGGCGTAAAAGCGTAGCGTCTGCCTGTAGCGTTCCACTTGGGGAGGATGGATTTTCCATTTACCTTTTCTTCGCTCTGACAACTAGGCAAAGCGCGCCGTTGGGTTCCGCCAATCAACACGCAATGCCTCTAAAAAGACCTCGGAGCACAGGAAACGGAGTGTCTTAACACTAGGTTTCTATGGTTCATTCGGTTCCTTCTTCCTACTCTGCTAAGCGTTAAATCATTTAAATCAAAGCGTTAAATAAAAGCCCAATTCTGGACTTGTTTGTAAAGAATATGTATGAAAATTTTCTAATTCAATTTTTATAATAAACAAAACAGTAAATACAAAAAGTAATTTAATACTAGTGTTAGGTTTTTCACCGTTCACCAAAATATATGAATAATTTTCTTAATCAACCGGTTTATTTCGCAGGTGAAAGTCAAAAAGATGTGCAATAGACTTTAGTGTCAAAACATTCCGTTCTCCATATGCATCCCTCCTCCGGTTGTGACTTACTGCAGCTTACTTTAATTTATTTTCACGCTTACTCTATTATTATTAAAATTATTACCTTTTATATATTCTATAATTTTCTTAATTAAATGTACTTTTGGCAAATATTTGAAACAAAGTCAGCTTCTTAGTAGTTTAAAACTAACTAGATTTCTACTTTCAAAGTTCCCACTGTACCCTCGACCTAGTTAGGAGCTAGTGATGTGTCAGATTACATGACAAAGTTGATAATAGTTTAACTTTTAACAGTGAGAAAACGGACGAGATAGAATCAGGTATTTAACAGATATTTGGTGCAATTTGGGATACTAAGTGATATATAATGTTTTAAATTAACAAAATTAACACAATTAATTGAGGACCGTCGTGGCGCAGAGATATAGCGTCTACCTGTAAACGTGATGGTTCCTGGTTCCGTTCTAACTCGGGGAAGTTTTATATTTGAGTTAATTTTTTTATGTCTTCACGCTTTATTCCGCACATGGCAGGATAGGTAGAGGGAAACTGCAGGAACCTAGTGTTAAGATATTCCGGTCCCCACTTTCCACATTTTTCGAAGTATTGCGTGTTGGGTGGCGGAACTCAACGCCACGCTTTACCTACTTGCCAGAGCCAAGAAAATGGAAATAGAAAAATTCATCTTCTCCGAGTCGGAATCGAACTCAGAAACCATCGCGTTTACGGGCAGACGCTTACGCCTCTGCACCACGACTGTTCTCACCTAATAATGTGAAAAATAACTACAACTTATGTTCCATTTGCAATAGACAATTTTAATCGATACCTAGCCTACAGTTCCTTTTCTGTATGAAAATGAAAAATAAATATTTTATTAACATTACTGTGCATACGAACAGATGATAATGTTGCCTTTTTCAGCCTGTTTAGTGCTTCATAAATACATACGAATGTGGAGTAATTAATAAAAATTACTTAAATACTTTCAGCTAACAATAAGTAACAACTATTAGTATTACAGCAAAAACAGTTAAGTGTAAACAATTCATTCAATGAAAAAACTAAAAAATATATACAAACCAAGTGGAAATTAAATAGAGCGGTATCTATACGCGCAATTAGGTATCGACTCGCTTTTACGACTAAGGCATTGACAACGTTGCGATATAAAAAAAAACTCAAAACCCACTTGTCATTGCAATTTCAGCTCTATTACCTAGAAATAAGGATAGTTGTGATACAAAAAAGTAGCATTATTAACATTGTTTTCATGTATGACAGTGTAAAAATATACAAGCTACTTTTTAGCTTTCAAATTGACATTATGAACTCTATTTCTATGCATAATAAAGCTCGTTTTCTATTAACTGGATGCTAAAGCTAACCAACTAAGGAGGACTTAACACGGTCGTATAAAACATTGGATATGAGGACATAAAAATTCTCAAAGCGCTGTCACCGTCCCCTCTATCGTCATTACATTTGTCAACTGTCAAGTTGTAACGCGACTGGTATAATTTAAATGATAATTATAACGTGCAGTCCAAACGGTTGCTCTTTCTGTTTATGTTTATGTGTGGAGCTTTTTGAAATTTATTATAAGAAATATCTTAGTTATGTGCGATTGTGTTTTAAGAACATGTGGAGCTTTTTTGAGCTTTTGACGATATTGATGGGTGTTGTTGGATTTTATTGTTGAAGGTGAAAGGTGAAGTGAAGAACTTTTAAATACTTACTAATATATTATAGTAAATGTTAATATTTTTACGGGAAAACTTTTTATAGCTTTACGAATTAAGATATTTTTATTAAATAAAATCAGATTCAACTTATTTTGATGATGTTAATATATCTAAATTAATTATTCACCATCTTAAATATAAAGTATTTATTTTAAAATAGTGAACTAACATTTAGTATTAGTGCTTCATCACTATGTAATTTAAAAATGAAAAATATTAGCGTTTTGCAAACATTAGGTGGAAAAGCGGAGAAAGAAGTGTTTTAACACTAGTTTTTGGACAAACATAATATTTATATATTACAAAAATAAATGAAATCTATTAACTCGCTACTGGTTTTAAATCGTGCCATCAAAATCTTGCCCAAGTAGATATAATCTCGGGTTGTTATTTATTTTAAGAAGCATCGCTGTTTACGAGCTGCCGACGAAATAATCAGATCTTATCATTTTATTGTCACTGTAATGTGTCAAACGTATTAATGTGTTTGCATCTAAGGCCTTTGAATATACTAGTGGGTGTTTAATTTCGATACCATCGGTTTTAGTTTAACACAAAGTGGTTGGAATTTTGTAGGTTTATGTTTGACATTTGTTTTTATTTTCGTTTGTTGGATTTTTTTTTAATATAATTTGTTTGAGTTAAAAGTATGAGTTTGTATGTGGGTGTAAATTTATAATTTCTATTAGTTATTACAGTTTTAAAACTATGTAGAAAAATTTCGATTGAGAGAACTAACTTAATTTAAGTAAAGTTAATATTTTATATTATTTATAGGCTAATTTAGAAACAACCATATTTTTTGGTTCATAATTACTTATTCCTATAATTCAAAATGTAGGTTAAAATAATTATAATATATTTTAATATATACGAAGTCATATATAACACATGGATAAGTAAATAGTTTTGCTTAAAAAATATTAATAATTATTATATTGATGCCGACTCGGTAGGTTGACGCAACATACATAGATTAATGAGCACTTTTTGCTGTACACAAAAGTCAAAGATCGTTTCTACTTAACACTTTAACTTATATGGCAGTGTTATGCTTCACGTAATGCATTTTAATTCGGACAAAACCACATTTACCATATGGAAATGTAAAAGAAAAGAAATAAAATGCCAATAACTTAGCCACTATTCAATTACTTCATAAAATGTCTAACTAGACCTAATTGAAAGCCTGTGAAACGAGAGACATATCAATTAAAATGGCTGAAGACCGTCGCATGCAGTCATGCCGGGAACTTGATAGTACCGGTGCTTGTTAATATGGGAAATGATGGAGGTGGTACCTTTTATATATGAGGTTAGGAATAGGAAGTGATATCGTTTAGCTGTTGATTAATTTTACTTAGAGTTTCTCCGCTTAATATCTTAATTTTTTAGCAGAACGCGGAGAATATGTGTCTCAAGATAAGAATCACTCCGCTTACTTTACAAAATATACATATGTACTATATGTGTTATTTTATCATTATGCTGCCTTCAGATTTTTTTGGCATAGCATATATTTGACACAATTATGAAGGCATTTATATATGAATTTAATATTAAATACACAATTAACGTAAACGTTTACTATTTCTTGTTTAACAAACAAAATTAAATTCATCATAATAATTCATTATAAAATTACATCACCCACAACAGTATAAAGCACAATATTAATACCATATCCACGTCCCGATATTTCTTTATAATCGTCACAAGTCGTCAATATATGGCCACCATTACCCATTTATGTTGAGTTTAGCATTTATAAATATTCCAAATGCCTTCAAGAGCGTAATGGTTCGTAAAACCCTCTATATGATAATGTCGTGACTGGCATGAGATAACAGGAAGGGTAAAAAGTTGTAATACACTGTTGCTTTAATGAACAACACTTTGTTAGAAACGCCTTTGATGCAAATGTACGTGCTAACTGCTTTGTAATGATTATAGGTTTTATTTATCATATGTTTTTGGAAGCAGGGATCCAAGTTTTCGTTATGGAAATGAAAGAAAAAAATTAAATGCTGTTAGTACTTGTCTAAATTGAGCTTGAAATCTTGCTTGGATTAAGGCATGCTATTAATATCTGTGGATCTTCTGCTTTCTAGGTCTAACTAGAAGAATGACCAGAAATATAAGAAGAAAATTCCTGGCTTAGACTAGGTCTAAAATCTTTTTCAGGATACTGATCCATCGAGCTGGAGGTCATCCTACGTAACGCTTGCCGATTCGTAACACTTCACACACACAAACTTCAGAAATTTTTGGGCTTCAATTGATTTTTAATTAAGCCTGTCTAGTTCACTTCTACTTCATTCTTTTAATTTTGCGAAAGATATCGGTTACTCCAGTATTTTTGGATAACAACATTTCTAAGTACATCAGCTTCTTTAAGTTTACCCTTTAGCACATTGAACGATTTAAAACTTGTGAACTAGATCGGCTATTAGCGGCTTTTTGGACTGTACCATATACATACATCATAAGAGATAGAACATATTGGCTGAAAGCTTTACAACACATAGTATGAAATAGTTTCTTCACTTCATATTACATCAAATTACATACAACAAAAGCTCACATTACTGCCTAAAATTGCACTTATCTTTAATACGTAATTAACACACTTCATATGATTCGAATTCTTCGTCTCTAACTTAGCAAATTATTAAAATACAGATCTCCACAGCATTAACAAATGAACAAAACAATATAAGCGGAATCGGGAGCCATTACTTTCAAATAAACCTACATACGATTTAATTGCGTCGGCGCATGATTAAGTGTTAGGCGCAAAATTTCAAACTGCGAGTATTTCCATTCTATTTTAAAGTAGATTTGTGAGATTTACGATTATAGTTCTTGCATTAAATATATTTTAATTATTTTACTTGACTTTCGAAGACAAATATAATAAATTTTGCGCTTCTGTCATTTCTGTTTTGGGATATATTGATGATTATGGGTTCAATTCTTAAGCAAAGAGAAGATTTTCTTCAAAATAACGAAATTAAGTGTCTGCTAATTGTAAATGATATGTGAACTAGGTAAAGTCGAATTTTTACAGTCTATGTATTCTTTTTTTAATAATTTAACTTTTAAACATATAATATATTTCTTTATTTCACACCCTTTTGCTTAATTCCTGAAGAAAAATCTAACTTCATAATATTAGTGTTGATATATTTGTAATAATGTCGCGCAAGCAAATAAAAGTTATGAATAAACATATAATTTAGTTCTACTTCTCGGTCGCACTTTTTGAGATAGGTGTAGATTAAAAATATCAAGCAACAATCAGTTATATAACTGAAAATAATACTCTTTAAAATAAAGTAACTTTAGCCCAATGCGTTGTGGATTCAAATTGATTTTGTAGAAGCAGTACTTTTATAAAGTGCAAAACATAGTGACTCGTCACTACTATCTCCCTTTACCTTATATATTGCCTCTAGTGTTCAGTATTAGTAAGCAAATTTAAGTAAAGTCACAAAAATACACTTAGTCCAACAACCTAACAAAATCTCCAACCAATTCCATTACCTATAAATCATAACCAACATAACGTATCGCTCAAACATAAATCAGTGATTGTAAATTGAATTTTATACCGCAATTAAACCGACCTTTCCCGCCGCCCGTAAATATACGTAAATACGTATAAATACTCGTAAATGCGTATTATCGTTAAAACGTCGACTGAGTTGTAAATCTAACGGAATGGCACGGTCTTACTCAGCCATAGATTAACCTACATAGATGCGTCAAATATACTTTTATTGCGTATTAGTATTGCTGTAACTCATTTGGCTTAGGCAACGACTTTAGTTGTTATTTTGTAATAAAATGCGTTATATTACGAGTTTAATATAAATTTTAATCTTTGATAGTTTTGCAGCTGTTGAAAGTATTAGAGATTACAGTGGGTTAAGATTTTTTTCATTTCTGATCGTAATTGGCAAGAGTTTGATGTTGGAACATACATAAAAATATATTTTCATCAATTTCCATCAGATTTAAGAAAAAAGATATAAGAAAGTTGAGTATCAACGCATTTTTTTCTATGATTCTAGTCAAATAACATTCTTATTAAGCGTCATTCTATATATGTACTCCCTTATACTGTCAAAACGTAGCTTAAATGGCTCTTTATTAAAAAAGGATTTAAATAATTTTTCTGTTAACTTCAATTCGAAATTACGCGTTCGCATATAATTTTACCTATTTATCAGGAGTTATATATTACATTACATTATTAAGTCATTTACATCCAAACGATGTTAAACTGCGTCACCATAATAATATTTTTCTCAAGTATATGTTTAAATAAAAAAATATATGTTTTGACATATATATTATATATTTTATCTTTGCAAAACAACAAATAATCATAAAATACTCAACTTTACTTGGACCGTTCAAAGATTTATTTCCGAGCTGACTTCTAAAAAAGGAGGTTCCCAATTAGTTACACAAGTTGTAGGTTCGAATAAATTAATACGCTTATGAGTAAATACTATTTTTTATCTGTTACTAATGAATATAAGGCAGAACGTTTAAGGTCTTTGGCTATTTCATCGTATATTAATATTAATAGTATATATTCTTTTATATTTATACTTTATCATAATTTATGTAGTTTCATGATATAAGTATAAATAGTTGTCTACCCATTTATGGTACTCTCTAGTGCCATTCACATTGGCCGAAAGAGCTCTCTCTAAAAAAAGAGAGAACCTAGTGTCAAAACACTACGGTGCTCATGCTTTTTAGTGGCAAGACTCAACACTAAGCTTAGAAGATAAGATAAGTTTGAAGATGAAGAGTAACGATGCATTTTTAGGAATTATTAATTCAAAATATTATTGTATTATTGCAGAGGAGTAAACGTGTACTCACGGTTAGCATTAAGACCAATACCAGTTTAACGTTACGTATGTTATATACGTATACATGGGGGATCATTTTATAGTTTATTAAAAAGCCACATATAAAGAAATAATTTAAAAAGTTTACTTCACGCTGTATCCTGCTCAAAGCAGGATAGTCAAAAGAAACAACAGGTAAAGTGGGAATCTAGTGTTAAGGCACTCCGTTCCCCGCTTTCAGCCTTTAGAGCTGCGCTTTGCCTAGTTGCCAGAGTGAAATTGGAAATCAAATAATCCATCCTCTTAAATCATCCACAAACCATCGCGTTTACAGGCATACGCTGCGCCTCTGCACCACTGCGTTATTAATAGAAATATATTCGGCCTTATTCATAAAAAAGTCTTATAGAACGTTTTAAGCATACTTTAGTTAACACGCTCTTTAGGCTTATAGAACGTTCGATAAATATTTGTATTCATAAACGCTCTATAAGCCTTCTATAACTAAAGTGTCACTAATTTGATTTATACGTTCACAATGTTGCCACTATACTGAAGTCGGTCGACTTGTTGCCGAAAATACCAGTAAATCCACAGATGACAAGTGACAAACGCATTGACATAGTATGACCACAGATAATATTACGTAAAAAAAAATATTATCGGATCTGGCTTGACATATACCGGCTTGATTTACGTCGTTGTTATCACAAAAACACGAATGTTTATTTTATTTTAGTTTATAAACTTACTTAATTTTTAAAAAATAAAGTCAAAAGAAGTAAAACGACAAAGAATTGAAAATTGTTTAGACGTGGACAAGTATTATCCATGTTCTCTGCACCTTTCTTATGTAGAATTTATTATGAATAAACTTGTTAATAACTAAATATAGTTAAAAAATATCGAACAAAATGTCAATTGTTATATTGTTTTGTTTACGAAATTGAAATTGACACTCTTGATGACAAGTGACTCGACCACGTTATATCAATGCTCATATTAGTATGAGCTATAATCAGCTGTTATATGAATCGGCCATCTTTGGACGTTAAAACACACTTATAGTAGGGTTCTCGGCTCTATAACTTTATGATAGGTTTATAGAACTGATTGGCACTAAAATGCTGTTATGAATAATGTTTTTTGACAACTGTACTATATCGAGTCGTTAAGCGTGCTATAACTTTTTATGAATAAGGCCGAATATATATATATATATATATATATATATATATATATATATATATATATATATATATATATATATATATATATATATATATATATATATATATATATATATATATATATATATATATATATATATATATATATATATATATATATATATATATATATATATATATATATATATATATATATATATATATATATATATATGACTATAATTCTCTGCTATTTATCCAAAGCTATTAAATGAATATCAACGTAACAATGCTGACAGTATCGTAAACATGCATTTAACACTGATAAAGTATCGATTCATAGATTTTAAATTGCAATATGGTGATATATTAAATTACAAGCACTTTGTAATATATGTACTTATATTTTAATAATAGATGTATGTTTTGATTGAATATTTTACGTATAACATAATATTATATAATTATGTGTATTTTTCCTGGTAACTAAGCAAGCACGGCGTTGAGTTTCGCCACTCAACAGGCAATGCCTCAAAAATGGCGGAAAACTGGGAACAGAGTGTCTTAACACTACATTCCCACGGTTTCTGTCATTCCTTCTGCTTACCCTGCTATACACGTTATTAAGCCTGAAGTCAAAAAATATTTTTCCCTGATCAAACTGTATAAACTGTAATGAATTGTTACTCGTAAAAGTAGAAAATGGATATAATAATACTTATTATATTATATTAAAAATAAATTTAAAATGGCAAAAAATGGCAGAATAATATTTTGTTTACAATAAAATCATGAAAATATTATTTTTTTATGTTTTCACGTTTTACCCGCACAAGTCAGGGTAGACAAAGGGAACTGCAGGAACCATAGGAACCTAGTGTTAAGATACTCCATTAGTCTGTCCCTGCCGTCCGCCTTTTTCGAGGCATTGCGTGTTGAGTTGAACTCACGCTTTGCCTAGTTTCTAGAGCGAAGAAAATGGAAATAGAAAAATCATTTTTTTCTTAGTGGGAATCGAACCCACAAACTATCACGCTTACAGCTAGATACTACGCCTCTGTGCCACGACTGTCGAACGAACTAAACTACGAAGGAGACTATTAACTATATGATGAAAATATAACAAAAATAATATAAACTATTTTCTCCATTTATCACTATTTCAACTAAATAAAATTCTAAAATACACACAAAATGTTCCAGTAATTGGCACGGATACGTACATACGTGTGCAGTGTCGACGTGAAAGCGGATTTCGTCACACGTCGAGTTTGTAAACATTGTTAGTTCGCGTTAGTCCTGTTTGCGAGTTTAGCTCAATCGCGATTTGTCTTTGACAGGGGCGCTTTTTGTTATTTTATTTGAGTTTTCTATTTTACTGTCACTGTACCGAAAACGAAACGTGTGGCTCGTTTTATATATATATATATATATATATATATATATATATATATATATATATATATATATATATATATATATATATATATATATATATATATATATATATATATATATATATATATATATATATATATATATATATATATATATATATATATATATATATATATATATATATATATATATATATATATATATACACGATCTACTTCCACAAGCTCATTATTAACCATAATAAATCAAAATAATTGACGAGACAGGTTCAATTTGCAATGTCATACATGAGTGTGAAGTAATGATCCTATGCTGTGTAAAGAAATTATTCGTTACAAGCATGTATTATTATTGTAAAAATATGATTTTTTAGCGTAATTGCTAAGTAAACTTGATTAAATTTCAATTTTAGGCGCCCTATATAGAGGAAATTATAAATATTTCTATTTAATTTATTTATTAGATTATTTATTTATTTCTTCATGGAAAATATATAAGAAAAAAATTGTACCACATTGTTTAGAAAACCGGGATATGAACCCGTGCCTCTTATTAACGCGACAAGAGGCGAATTAGTTATAATTGAAATACCATATTATGACATATTATGACTTGTGATGTTCAATTTTCCTTGTCACGCGTGTCATCTTCACAAACACCTATTGTACACCATCTTTGTCCAGACGTGGGTGCTGACTGCTGCGGGATTGCGGATTGAAAGCAAACTGCGCACCGTAATAAGCGTCTTGCTGTGATGAATGTATGGATATGGGATCATAATATATATATTTTGTATATAAAAATCTTAAATATCTGATTTTTTTTATAGATTCACGTTCTATCCCGCACATGGCAGGTTAGGCAGAGAAAAGCGCAGGAACCATAGGAACCTAGTTAAGACACTCCGTTCCGTGCTTTCTGCCTTTTTCAGTCATCTGCCAGAACAAAGAAAACGGAAATGGAAAAACCCACAAACTGTCGCGTTAACAAGCAAATGTTACTCCTTTGCGTCATCTTTTGTATAGCAAAATCATCTCTGCTTGAAATTTAAATATACGTGGCATTTTTCAAAATATATTAACTAATATATAAATAATACTAATATATTGCTATATTAAAAAATAATTTTAATAAAAAGCTATCTCCACAACAACTAAACACCAAACATATCGGCAGCTTGTTAACGTAGCAACAACTGACGCGTGTCGTCGACAGCGTACAGATGACAATGCCAATGTAAGGGATGACACCGTCTGGCAACGGCGAATAAAATGCGAAATTGTCATGTTTACCTCAAATTATATAGTATTTGTGTTAAATCGTTATTTTTTCAGAAATATATAAGAGAAATATCTTAGGTGTGCGACTAAAATTGAAATAAAATATAATTTTCAATTAATTTGTCTATTCTTATAAATAATCGATTCTTGATTCGATTGTTGTTAAATATTTAAAATAAACTGTTTACAAATGTATACAAATAGCGAAAGTAATCGAAACTGAAATATTAAGATTAAGTCTCTCATCGACTTCGATACATCAAGAAGATATGTAAGTAAATTTATTTAAAAAAAGTTTAGACATTATATTTTTATTGTTTATTAGTACCGTTCCATAAAAAATTAATATCGTGCTTCCACTGAACGAAATAGGTACCTATATTGGAGGTTAAACGCTACTTAGAGGTATTATAAGTTAAATTATATCACTCTTTTCACTGGTAAGATAGAACCGAGAGCATTGGAAAGCAGAGTATCTTAACACTAAGTTCTCTTTACTTACCCTGATATGGGTAAAATGTAAAAATCTAACATTGTACATACGTAAAGATAAACAATAAATAATCCTTACAACCGCTTCTCTTGTCGCTTTCATTCGACAAGCAAATAAATTATTTGGAAAGAGTTAGCAAGTTACTCACTCTGCGATCTCAATGCTATATTTTCATCGTCACTATGAATCGTAAAGATGTCGTGCCGGTGCACGTTTTAGATGGATTCGCGACAGATGCTGGTACAAATGGAACGAACTGATTGGACTATGTTTGGTTTAATATATTATATGTGGTGTGGAAGGTTTATTTTTAAATGGTGTACGAATAAATTATATTTTGTCACTGTGTTGTGCTTTGTGGGAGTTCTGTGGATATTGCACTGACTCAGACAGATGGATATATATGAGATTGCCTTAAATAATTATCTATACTAAAGTTGTACTATTATATTTAAAAAAAAAATCATACTAAACACTCTTGATGCTAAAACTGGTTAAAATTAAAACTATTTTTATGATTTTTAAAGTGTTAATCCACACTGAGGATAGAAAAAATACTTAAAGAAAACATATAAAAATTTGAACGCAGCGGGACTTGAACCCGCGCCCTCCTGCAAACCGTGCAGGCGCTCTCACCACTGAGCATGCGTTCTACATTACGCCGCGTTGAAATTCTTATATGCTTTTATACAACTTATATCGTTGTCAGCATCTCTGTAGAGAGATTTTTACAAATTTCCGCTACCCAAAGACCATTACAAAGAATAATCGTTTGGCGAGAGAGAATGCTATTTTTATTAAATATTTTTGATGGTTTTTAAAGTGTTAATCCACACTGAGGATAGAAAAAATACTTAAAGAAAACTTATAAAAATTTGAACGCAGCGGGACTCGAACCCGCGCCCTCCTGCGAACCGTGCAGGCGCTCTCACCACTGAGCCATGCGTTCTATATCACGCCGCGTTGAAATTCTTATATGCTTTTATACAACTTATATCGTTGTTAGCTCTCAGTGGTGAGAGCGCCTGCACGGTTCGCAGGAGGGCGCGGGTTCGAGTCTCGCTGCGTTCAAATTTTTATAAGTTTTCTTTAAGTATTAAAATTAAAACTTCTATCTTTTGACTATATACATTTGAATAAGTTTAAGACTGTATTGTTTGAACGTAGAAAAAAAAAGTGCCCCTTTAAAAAAAGTTTCTTTTTTTAATCATATTCATGATATCCCCACTCTACCCAAGAGGCTTAAAGCTTCGCACTTAAACACACAGTGTCTCTAATTTGAATGTACTAACTCTAAATTAGTGATAAAGAGAGCTACAGCGTAAATTCATAAAGATATATGTACGTATCTGAACCTACTACTCCTGTGTAGTAAAATATTTACAATCAGCCAAACTGGCGTTAAACTTGTCACTATAAAATATTTATATTTATGTTAACACATGGCCACTATTTGTGTCTATATTCTCAGAAGTAATAATTCGTGGTGGTCTCATAAAACTGAACTTAGAACCTCGTAGTAGATTATTTAGTTTTTTGTTATTAACCGTTGATAAATAAAAAATAAAAACGATATAATTTTGGTGTACATATATTATTGAATATATTTTGTTATTTTAGCTTCACACTCTAGGTCACTATCGTAGGAAGAGAAGCTGAATTGAAAAAATTAATACTATATGCATATATTACAGAGGCATATGTCTAAATAAAATATGTATATATGTTTAGTTTAGAACAAGGTGCCTTGAAACTAGAGCTCCGCCTGGCTACATTACTGTTAGCAGGTATCTATAATAAACAGTCACACACAAAATTCACTTTTAAAATTATTATACTTCAACAAAAACAAATAATATACTCTACATATAAAAACATCCAACATATAAATCCCACAAATTCCTCCTCATCCCTGAAAAAAAAAACCAACATATCTGTAAATAATTCAACATAAGTACACAAAAACAAGTAGCTACCTCATCTCGCTAGTTTAGTTTCTTAGTAGTCGTCTCTCGCTTACCGAATGACTCCCACAAATAACATTGATGTACGTTAATAGCGACGTTTTGGTGTTTGCCATAAGTTTATAGCGCTTGGTAAAGAAAAACATGGTATTTTATATGCGGAGAGGCAATGAGATGAGATTATGAGATTTCAAATGCTCCCAGCTAATGGATCGACTGGCAAGAGAGGTGTAGTGTTTTATAAATAATATAAGCTTTAACTTATTTGAAAAATAAGTATATAGGCGAGAACCGGTTCGATTTCCATTTAGGTGACTGAATTATTTAGTTTTATTTAAAGTAAGGGACATTATTAGACGGAAAGTAAGAGATGGAACGTAAAGTTCCCCATCTCAGTCTGGTTTGCCAAATATAGGAGATAACGAGAAGGTGCTCTTAAAAAATCGGTGTTTTTTTTTCTGTGATTTCGGATGTATGACAATGATTTAAATTAAACAAATTGGTGAGATACACTGCAAAAATACTACAAATTATTTTTATCTAAATCATGACTGATGGTAATTGTATTTGAAAATTTGTCGAGAAAGATCAAGGAATTATTGCCTACAAATTAACGTAATATAATATAGTTCATTGACTATCTCTGCAGTAAATTTTCATTCGGGCACTTCAAAATGCGTCTTTATTCACTTCTACTTGATCTTGACCACGTCTAAATAAAAAACTGGTTATAAATCTTAAAAACCTCCTGTACTTAAAAATAACACCTCTTAAAGCTATACAAAAAATATAAAAAATCTATAAGAATGTTAAAAACTATATTAACTTTATTATAACAATATATAAAATATACAGTATTAAACAACGTCAATGTGAAGGTTCGATTTCAATTTCTCCACTTTACTAATAAATGTACGTATATAAGTACGACAGAGTGTCTTAACACTAAACCTATTTACACAAATCTGCCCGCTTATAACTTGAACCAAAACGTACGGGGTCAAACACTCGCGCCTCGCAAAATAAACACCGATATATCCTTAAGTAATTGTATTAAATGCGACTTTATTGTTCGCGGAATGAATTTACACGATCATATATTAGGCATAGCAGTTGTAAATTGTATTATGTTTATTTAACGTTGATAGTATACGAAATGGAGAAACGTTACTGCCTTATTACTGAATTAGGGGAAGGTTGCTATCATTGGACCACCTAACTTTGTGACATCATATCTCATGAAATATTACCTACAACTTAAGACAATTAATGAAATGTGATGCTTTTTTATGTAAATTAATGATATATAAATTATTGGCAATGAAAGTTGAGAGGCTTTAGAGCTATTCTAATATAACTTTTCAGTGACGAGTTGCTTTCTTTGGACCACCGTCGCCTTGAATGAACCACTAAGTTGCTATCATTGGACTTTGAAACATTTGTATTAATGGTCCAATGAAGGTGACTCAAATGAAACACAAAATAAGAATTACTTTTTTATTCAAATTTTTCTTCTTAAATCCAGTTGTACTGCTCATGTGGCTCTTAGTTGACGAAAACTTATATCTGAATGGTGCTTCATGTATGCACAGTATGATTTTCCAGGAACTTCTTTGGTTCTATTAAAACGATGTTTAATTTAATTTTTCTCAGCTAATTGGAGGCAAGCACTCTGACAACTTTAAGAGTAATATAAAAAAAAGGAATTCTCCATTTCAACAACGTGTTTGCTAAATTTAGTTTCTAAAGCCTCCGCAAGATCTACTTTTGATTCCACTATTTGAATTTATTCGACTTTTTTTTTATTTTTCACATAATTATTTTTCACTAATTGTCTTTTTAATATGGCTTTTGGAACGCCATACGTTCGACTTGCTTCATTTAATCCAATAGTTTTTTTTTTTAAATTCTATAGTTAGTTTCATACTAGTAACCAATACTATTTCGTCATTTACCGATAATATTTCCTCTTCTTGCCGACATTCTGGAATATATAAATATAATCCAATTACAACTAAAAAGTAGGTACTATTTACATACAATACCAAAATATTCAATTTACAATATAAAACTCATTATTTAATAACGTTGATATGTTTCTTTGATTGGACTGGTCCAATGATAGCGTCACCATTCAGGTCCATTGATGGCAACTAGGCATATAAACAGAACGAAAGCAATTATTAAAAAACGTGTAAATTTAAGTTAAAAGCTTAGTAGTGCGTGTAAGCGCAGATAAATTTGCTATTTGGATGTAACACAATCATTTAACATTAATTAAAACAATGTGACTTACATGACTTTGTTGATGGCTCGGTTATTATATCACGGTCACCATAAACACATGTACAGATCTCACTCCTTACCACGTTTCGCGAGCGCACAGAGGTTTGGTGGGTAGGCAAGGGGTTCGGTACTGTTGCCTAGCAACGTATCAAACTTGGTGTGACATGTATAGTTTTTGAAAAAATTGGGTGGTCCAATCAAAGAGCCGGTCCAATGATCGCAACCTTCACCTATATCTTTTTATACACTTTTTTTTACAATTCTTTATTTTTATTTACCTTAGGTAAAGCTTCTTAGTAGAGTAGAAAGAGAGAACATAATAAACTTAGTGCTAAGACACTCCGTTCTTCTTTCTTCGCGTTTACATTCGTATTTAGTTATGTAATTTTATTAATGAACACCATATATAACTATCACTTACACATAATCTTCGTCTATATAACTAATAAAAAAATGAATTACTAAGATTCACCTTCGTCAACTCAATCTTTATATGCCCACAGTAGGGCTTGGGCCTATCCTTATGACTACCTGTCTGACACTACCTGCATGAAGTGGCTTACAGCGAGATTGGTTAAGTCGTCAGTCCACTGTCTTTTCAGCTGAAGATTAGAATTCTTTGAGCAAAAATGAAATTCGAAAACTGAAAATCATAAAAAAATATTTAAAAATTAGAAAGTGCGAGGCAGTTTTTTTAAAATGCGAATTTATCTACCTAAGAACACATTTCATTCTAAAAACACATATTTGTATTTAATTTACGACTGTCATTTATCTGGCATCCATATAAATGGTGATTGCTTTAGCTAATTGAGGATAAAAAAATAGCACCAGCATATTTTATACGACCCTGAACTACAATAAAGATTATGTACGTAGTTAATGAAACTGTAATAAAAAGTGTTTATTCGTACAGTGATACGATAAAATACTTTCAATGTTATATATTGGTGTAGTACTTTAGTTTCTATACGTTTATATAAATAAAGACGAATATCCTTTAAATATTTGCAAGGAAAGAGGAGAATGGGGTAATTTGTACACATTCGTAACCCGATAGCGATGGAACAGAGGGTAATTAAAATTTTTACGATACACCTAGCGGTTTTATTCGTCCATAAATTTAAATAATCTGTTCGTCTGTTCAAATGTTATAAAGCTAAACGAGTTCAGGCGTTTAAAACGATTTGGATTATGTAGTATTTTTTTTTAAAGTTTCTCTTCTTTAACTGCAAAAAGAATAGACATGGAGAAGTATTTAAAAAGACCTACACGTTTAACAGGGTAGAGAGAGAATTTTGTATAGAATCAGTCCAAACTCCTCCTTTCTTTGAAATTTGAAACATTATGTGATAATCAACGACGCAGCTCTTTTAACATCAGCCATAAATTAAGGTAAATTGCTAACTTTCACAGAAATCGAATCCAAAATCATTAGCTTCACAATCAAACTGTCCAACGACACATTAATAAATTAATAAAATTATAACTAGACTCCCCCCACTCTGATTCATTCATCAAAGTCATCGTTATGAATACCCTGTCAAATTACAATGAGAAACTTAATAGAAAAAGTTTGACGATGTCGACGCGACGCGACGCGATGGCAGCTAGTGACAGCTTTTAAATTTAATATTGAACATTTTGCGAACAATAACGTCCGCTTAATGAGTGGACCGAAAATTTTGAGCTTTTTCGCTTTCGCTCGAAGCTTTTGCTCTGTTCTGGCATTACGGTGCTTATTGTTCACTTAATTATGGTAGTATTTAATTATTTTTTTATTTAGAGTGTCAGTTATTTTCCCTTTATTTTATTTACAACGGTCTAAAAAGGTCGATGTTTTCTGGGTCGATATGACAAGACATCTTTAAAAAGCCCTTCCGGCAAACCTTTAGCACTCTTTGCATTATAGAAAGCGCTGTTCACTTACTATCAGGTAACTTTAATGGTCAAGCCTCCACTTTATCATAAAAAATACTATAGCGCTTACCAGGAGGGGACAACCGACATTAATAAATAAGGGTCAAATCCGTAATCGTCATGTAAAGCTACTGTTACACTTTCCTAGTCGACATCTTCTATAAATTTAAAAATATTCAGATTCAGGCCTCATCATAATTTTAATTAGTAGTTCCATATACATATTTTTTAATCAACTAATTTTTTGCCTCCTCTTTGAATGGTACTAAGGTTATACTGTATATCTGCTGAAAAAGCTGGTAAGAAAATCAATAGTGGCTCTTTTAAAATATTATAAAAATTTATTTATTTAACTACCTTTCCATTATTTATCTATGTAGCCTGGTTAAATAGTATCATACAATAATAGAAATCCCTTGCACTTTTCTTATAATAAAATATATCTACATCTGCATTTATTTTCAGAATTCACGATCGATTTTTATTTGTTGGAAGCAATAAAGTTCATTCGTAAAGTAATCAATCAATCAAACGGGGCGTTATAATTTTATGAGAGTTCGGAAATCAGTTGTAAATCAACGTTGCAACAATAAACTTGTTTTTCCACCAGATATTAAGTCTAGAACAAATTTAGTTTTTTTATTAGCAAAGGAAGATGTGAGATCTGGTCGCACAAGAACATTATGTTTTTTATATGTATACGAGGGTCAAACTGAAAGTTCTTAGGAAATCAAAATCTAAGCATTCTAGCAAGTTATTAGTTTTATTATAACTTTTCAAAATAGCGTCCATTTACATCAATACATCGCTGCATTCGATGGAACCATTGAGAAAAGCACCTTGCCCACTCGGCCTTAGGGGTCTCTTCAACGGCGTTTTGAAACGCAGCCACTGCTTCTTCGGCGTGCATAAAATGTTTTCCTCGAAGTTTTTCTTTTATTTTCGGGAATAAATAAAAAACACAGGGTGCGAGGTCGGGGCTATACGGCGGGTGACCCAGTAATTCCACGTCTAAGGTCGCCAAATAGTCGATCGTTTGCCTGGCGGTGTGCAACGAGGCATTGTCGTGATGAAGGAGGATCCTGCTGCGAGGTCGTTTCTCTCGAACTTTTTCCCAGACAAGTGGCAAACAGTTGTTAGTGTACCACTCTGCATTAACCGTATTCTGATCCTCTAAGACAACTGTCGCGTAATGATCTGTCTTTCCGAAGAACGAGGCCACCATCTTTTTTCCAACACTTCGACCTTTCTTCACTTTAGTTGGCAACTCTTCGGAAGGAAACACCCACTGAGCAGACTGTCTTTTGGTTTCCGGATCATAACAGTAAATCCAGCTTTCGTCACTCGTTAGTATGTCGAACACAGCATTTGAGTCACCTCCGTTAAATTTTTGTATCATTTCTCGGCACCAATCAACACGGCGGAGTTTTTGAGCCTCGGTCAAATTATGCGGTATCCAGCGGGCACAAAGCTTCCTGACCGCTAAATGTTCATGGAGGATTTTGTGCACTTGACTCATACCTATGCCTAGACTTGACCGAATCTGCTGATAGGTCACTCTTTTGTCAGTCTCTATCATACGCCGCACAACACTGACATTATCTTTAGTCGTCGCTGTAGAAGGCCGTCCCTCACGCAAATCGTCGGTGAGATTAGTTCGACCACGTTCGAATTCATTAAACCAGTTGTAAACTGTGGCACGAGATGGGGCTTCATCGTGAAAAGCCAATCGAACCCTATCATAACTTTCTTGTTGACTTATATGACATCATAAAAAATCGTTGCACGAAAATTTTCTCGGCTTAAATTCATTCTGACGTGCACAGACAATTTTCAATTTGCCGCCAAATCGTAAAACAAATGACAAATGAATGAAATGTATACTCAATATTATTGGTAAAGAGGTCTATTTTCAAAATTTAAACTTATTTTTTTAATACAGTGGACCCCCGGTAATCCGGCAAACATTGTGCAGAACAGTGTCGGACTATCGAATTTGTCGGATTATAGAGCACTGCCTAAGACCCCCTATAGTCCGGATTTTTTTACGAAAGAGTACCTTGTAATCCGACAAATTACATATCTAATGACGAGAGTCTATATATTATACGTACATATGTATGTACTTTGAAGTACAAATCAGACTTAATTTATGTAAGTCGAATTTAGTAAATTAAATAACAATTGAGAGCTTACGTTTTATTATAAAATTAAGCATAAATGCACATACATATCTACCAAAATAATCAAGAATTATTAATCAAAATCATGTAGTGAATACTATATCAAATTATGAAGCTTTGAAATATTCATCATTTTTTTGTTATAACGCGAGAGGTTGTTATAGCGCGAGATCAGAGCTTTGTCCCTCAGTCTTCTCAAAAGTAAAAGTTCGTTGTAGGATGTACCATTCTCTTCAGCCCATTGTAAACCTAGCTCAAAAGCGTTAACTGCGTCTTGATCTGTGACTTGTGGAGCAGTTGCAATCACCAGACTTCCAAATCTTCCGGACTTATCTGTCTTTCAGTAGAGACTTGTTTTATAACTTCCGAAGTTACACTGATTTGTGGATCGTTGCTAGGAGTGGTGATTATATCTGGCCATAACTTTTACCAAGACGATTTAATAGTTGATGACGGTAACGCACTCCACGACTGACTAAAATGAATGAATGAACGAATGCATACGCGTCGAGCACAATATCGGTGGCGCGTACGAGTTGTGACCTGTTCAAACTTGCGTGATCTATATTAGCAAAGATTGTCAAACATAATTCTGTGATGTCGGATTACAGGGGGCGCCGGATTATACAGGGGCCGGATTATCGGGGGTCCACTGTATAATGCTTTTAAGTTGCCAGTTCTCAAAACTTTCAGTTTGGCCCTCGTAACAAGATATAAAGACTTTTAAAGTATATAAATTTACGAATTTTCTATATATGTCAAAGGAAAATATAGAGACTGTCGTATATACATTGTGTTAAATAACGGAATCATTTTTTTAATTCACCCTAAAAAAGCTGTGAACGGAATAGAAGCTGCTACTATTTACATTAGGTCTTTGCACATTAGAAAATTTAAGAAGAAATACTATATATATATATATATATATATATATATATATATATATATATATATATATATATATATATATATATATATATATATATATATATATATATATATATGTATATATATATATATATATATATATATATATATATATATATATATATATATATATATATATATATATATATATATATATATATATATATATATATATATATATATATATATATATATATATATATATATATATATATATATATATATATATATATATACATACATATATATACATACATATACATGAGTAATTAAATGAATTATTACTTTTTATTATGCCTCATTAACGATAATATATGAGGGTCCACAATCACATTTTTATTCGCGATAAGCATAACCTTTACAACGACAAATTTATGATTGAAGTCAATAATTTATTACACCGCTATCTATTAGCCTTCAGATTGAATTGTTAATTAATCCGTCAAATGTTAATTATATGACAAAATAAGTTTTTATATATATAAAAAAATGACATTTGGTCGGTTGTATGTTTTTATTTTTCTTTTTAATTATACACTATATCTGTTGCTTTTGTTACATATATGTAACGGATTTAAGCTAGGTATATTTTAAATATGCATTCTTCTTTTGTAATGTTAATATCTTTTTACCGTACATTGTCCTTTGTGTGTTCTCCATTCAACGTGACATTGGAGAAGTCGAGTCGAGTCGATAAATAAAAAGAAGAAGAAGAAGAAATTATTTACTACAGATATGTGTAGTCATACTTTCATGATCACATTTTAGCGGGGAACGCGGAGTGTCTTAACTCTAGGTTCCTATGGTTCCTGCGGTTCCTACCCTGCTATATGCGGGATAAAGCGTGATATATATATATATATATATATATATATATATATATATATATATATATATATATATATATATATATATATATATATATATATATATATATATATATATATATATATATATATATATATATATATATATATATATATATATATATATATATACATATATATATATATCACATTTTTATACATTTTCAACATATTATATATGCATTTGTGCGTAATTCTAAAAAGTCTACCGCTCATAGCTCGACTTGACTCACTTCAATCTTTACAAGGCAAAGTTTGACAACTATACTAAAAAGGTGTATTAAATTTTAATTTGCATTTAAGCTCGTAAACAGTTTACAATTCACATTTCACTATAAAACTGAGTCACTCTTACTTAAATAACGCCGATTGCAATATGTAAATGTATATAGGTACATGTATATCTGGAATTAACAAAACTCTTTCAACTATTTTTAATTTAATATTGAACTGTTAATTTATAATTATAAGAAATTACCAAGCGATTAGAATTTATGTTCGTATAATAAGAATCTGAGATGTTAACTAGTGATGTGATAAGGCAAATGTATAAAATATTCAAATTAGATGTTTATTAATCGATATTTGATTATGGTACAACACTATTGAATTAATTACTTGGTTGCCTAACTAATACTGTATAGAGATAGTGGAGTCGCCTTTACTTTATATTTAATTATTTCATACGATACTAAAATCAAGACTAGAAATTCAAAACTGCTTTATAAACTAGAACCAACTAGAATATAAACAACAAGTAGGTCTCAGAGGGGCTCAATTCAAAATTTATTAACGAATTGGGCTCCTCTGACACTCCTCCGTTCGCTCTATCTGACGTACGCATGTGATTCTAAATGGAAAAGTTAAAAATAAATAAATAAATAAAGATTGACCGCATAATTGATATTTCTAATTTAAAAATTCTAAAGGTACGTCATACGACTTAAATTTAATAAAGAATATTTTAATTTATTTTAAAATATTATTCCATATTATAAAAAATTAAGATGAAATGGGAATCAAACCCGAGCCTCAAATATACCGACCACTCTAACAACTAAGCCATACATTGTATTAAAAAAATAATACATTTCCACAAATTTTATATACAAGTACCGACACGGTAAAGAAAAAAAACGTCTACACATAATCTTTCTTAGACTGCTATAACAGCGCTATCTAACAGATATCGAGGCAACATAAAAGGTTTGAACGGAAGCATCTTAAGGTCATAACACTAAACACGTCGCTGACAGAAAGCCGTGGTATCAATTGGAAGTTACGACTTACGACAGCATTACCGTCTACACCACCGATAGTATCGAGCCATGAAACTGTTTTATTTCTGTTTATTATTATTACTGAGAGCGGTGTATTCGATTGAAAATTTCATCATTTTTTAAAGTAATATTTGGCTTTTCTAAGTAATGTCCTTAAAATTATGTATATTGACGCTATTAGGTATATATATTTTACCAGTTTAAATGTAAAATTTTCTTTTAAATTCAATAGAAAGTTATAAAATCGTATTTAATAATTGTAAACAATATTCATTCATTCAAAATTCGTCTATAATTGAACTCGCACTTATTAGAAATAATATTTAATCACAGCAAAACACCTATTTATAAACTGAAACCAACGCAATAAATAATTCCACCGGCCATAATCAAAGTGCAGAGCACAGACTATAAATATTTCGAACGTTTCGTTGCTCCGCGTATTGACAGTTCACAATGAAACGTCATAAATCATGTCGTCCAACATGGCGTCCTGTTTGACAGTTATCACATGTTGCGCGGGAACATTAAACTCATTGAAATTTATTGCTCAATCGTTGTAGTGTGTTTGTTTGCTTTAAGGCTGTAATACACATAATGAAAAAAATCTGAAGAAATTATTAGCATCACTTAATTCATTTTTTTACATAGTAATTCAAGTATAAATTTAAGAAATTACCATTTGGTCTGAAGAGAGTATGGTGAAAGAGTGAGTATAGAATGCCAGATACTGGGCAATTTAAAGCAATATTCTTATTTACAATATATGTATAAAAATTTTGCTATGTGCTTGCTTAATTTGTTGTTGAATAAAATATTGCAATATTTTCTCACACAATTATGAACAAACCAATTATGAAATAAGCTTCTAAATATCGTATAATACTATCAGAAGCTTCCCGCATTACGCTTTACAAAAACTATACTATAATATATATTTACTGACTACGGCACTATACATATATTGTTATCTATTTTTAAGCTTCACACTTAATCCCAGGTAGGCAGAGGCAGTCGTAGCAACTTAGTGTTAGGCTTACTTCCTTCCAGCCTTTTTCAAGTCATTGCATGTTGGGTGACGGGACTCAACGCCGCAGTTCCCTAGTTATCAGTGCAAAGAAAATGGAAATGGAAAAATATATCTTCCCAGACTGGGAATTGAACCCACAAACCGTCACGTTACAGGCAAATTCTTAGACGTCTATAATCACAAAATAGACACACATACAACAGGGTAGGAAACAAGAATTTAGTCTCAAGATTTTCCATTTTTCTATAAATTTTGCATTCAGAACTGCTTTTTATTGTCAAATATTCTCATACATTTCCATATAAAGTAAAGAAATATATTTATATGGGCTTGTATCAGGCATTCTTTGTGCAAGTTGCAATCAAGTGTATTACATGCCTTATATATAATAGACTGCCATTATTGTTAGTTAATGGAATGACATTGACAACTGAATTCAATAGGTGTAGACAGCTAGCTCAGTGATCTATTCGTCTTATAATAATACAAAATGCAACGGTTTGTGGTTCAATTTTGCTTTAAAGCTAAAAAATACAGCAAAAAAACATGGTTTCATTAAGTGTGACAATTATTTATTAAATTATATGTTTACACATGTAATTACGTCAGAATAATATGAGAATATTGAATGATATAAAGTAATTCGTTCTAATAATAAAGCGCGGCGATGAGTTACGCACTTCGAAACACAATATCCTGAAAGGTAAGATCGGGGAACGATGTGTGCCTATACTGCTGTATGCAGGGCTTAGTATAACTATATAGTTAGGTATGTATAATAAAAAGAGGGTAGTCTTAGATAATAAAGACTATAAAAGGTATAAATTTGTGTCAATCTGGGTAGTTGCCTACGTGCGGCAACTACCCGAAGTGGAAGGGAACTACCCTGAAGTATAGTTATTGAGTGAATTATGTCATTAAATGCAATTACATAGAATCTATGTCCGAATATATTCCAAATATGTATGTGGTGTATATATTTTGAAATTAACTTTTACCACTGTTTTCTATATATGTATATATAAACTTCTATCAAAAACACAACATTCTTACTGAATATAAACTATAAAATAAATCAATCCGTTCCCAAAACGCCAAACAAACCGACTACCCCTCAAACGATTACATGAAAAGGCCAAACTCAATACGCTAGATCGGAGTGGTCATAACATTTTATACGCACCATTACCCCGCCTAAGTGCGACGTAAATTCTTATAACTCTACTAAGTATTCAAAATATGAAAGACGGCGTCGTTAGGAAGCTAGGGACGCGAGACCTTGTGTACTCACGAGATGTGTTTTAGTGCCAGTTTCAACTATTCATTCATTTGTAAGTTTTTAATAGAAAATGTACTTATTTTAATAAGTATAAAATGTTATATTTCTTTAATTTATTTATTTTTGCTATGATATTTTAACTACAAATTCAAGATATAGAGTGTCTTAGGTAGAGTTTCTCTATCTAACCATCTAAAGCTACAAATCTTAACGAAGAATATATATATATATATATATATATATATATATATATATATATATATATATATATATATATATATATATATATATATATATATATATATATATATATATATATATATATATATATATATATATATATATATATATATATATATATATATATATATATATATATATATATATATATATATATATATATATATAATATATATATATATATATATATATATATATATATATATATATATATATATATATATATATATATATATATATATATATATATATATATATATATATATATATACGCAAGGAACCTTCCCATTATATCCAATGCAAAATAAGCAAAAAAGCTTCACTCTCTCAAATTGCCAAGCGTCGACTGCCAGACGTCTGTACTGTCAAAACTGTCAACATGTCAGCTGTCAACCGCCATGCGATTTACATAAAGTTTAGTTTTTATGTGATAATTAAAAATTATTTTCTTATATGTTTAGTTTAATATTGGCGTCAAGATCATTTTATTTGTACATCTTATTTATAAAATGTAAATATAATAATAATGTCTGAACAAGCTGTAAGTAGATATTGGTGTTTTGATATTAGCTATTCTCCGCCCTACTAAAGCGTGAACTGGAAATAAAATAATTATATTTATATAGTACGTACTTTGTAGAGTATAAATAAAATATGCAGATCTATTAATCAAGTGCATCTAAGCAATAGTAGTTGGTTTGATTCCCGGCGAGGAAAAGGTTATTTCAATTAACCACGTAACAAAGTACAGCAATGCTTTTGTTCAAATTCCACTATCCAGCATCTATAACAAATCCTTAAGTGAACTTAAAATATTTTTTTATACGTCACATTATGACAGTAAAGTAGACAGATGCGCAAACATCGCTATACAACGTTTTAAATTACTTATCATAAAAAAAACTCGGTATTGTTTATTTGGGTATAATGTGATGACACTAGTTATGATATGACGACCGGAGAAAGTCTTTTAAAAATATTTATTTATTTATTTATTAAAAATATTTATTAATTAATTATATAAAAACATAACTTTGTTGATTGGAAACTGGATTAAGACTGATTTAATTATTATAATATATTATTAAGTACAAATGTGAAATATGTAGCCTATTGTCTTCTTAAACGCGGTGTCAGCGGAATGTGTGGGAGTCAGCACTGGAATGTGTGTATTACGCCATGGTAACTCCTCCCTCCTTAAGATGGAAGCTGGTCCTGCAGCTTCCAGGAGCGTCCTCGCGACTTTTGTCCTCGTTTTTTGATTGTTTCTTTTGTTTATTCCAAAGAAACTTCCAAAAAATTACGGTCCCAATTACTATGTACAGGATTAACGTGGGCCAACTAGGGATTGTCATTAAGTCAACCCAGTGAAAATCATCTGCTTTTTGAATATCTTCGACTGTGTTCATGAGTTCATGAATGCTGTCTAGCGAGATGTCTTCTAAGTGCAGTTCATAATGGACCTCTTCTTGATGTATGAGATTTTGATCTGGTAGCGGAATTATTTCATTCATCGTGATGGTGTTGCTGTGTGTTCTCATCGTTCTATTCATTATATTAATTTGGCAATCTTCTGTGATAGTTACTAGAAAAATGTTTGATGTTTTTCTGTAATTTGTTTTGCGTCCACACTGAGTTCTTATTACTTCTGGTTCTGGCAAAATTGCTAACCAGGTATTATCGTTGATCTTCTGGAGTTTTCCTTTGCTAAGATTCATGCGAGCATGGGTGCAGTTTCCTTTTTGTTTCTTTATTAAGGCGATGGTGCATTCTTCAGATTTTTCAGTTGTTCTTAAGTCTAGCGAGTTGCAGAGCAACGTGTCTTCGGAGATTCTCTTGCAGGGTTCTTCTGAGTATGCGTACTCTTCGCTTCCAAGGACAAGGAATTTGGACTTAGGTATAATGGTTAGGTTTTCTTTATTTGGGATAGAATATATATGTATATGATCATAGATATTAGAGTCAATGGACGGGATTACTAATATAAATGTTAAAGAGTGCCTTGTACTATACGCTTTCACGCTTATAGACTTTTCTATTTTATGAATGTTTTCCATACTAATTTCAGCTACTGGTTTTAAAAAAGAAAATTTCTCTAAATTTCTAATTTCTGTAACTAAATTACGAGGATTAATAATATTAGGGTGCATTATACCTAACTGCGAAAATGACATAGCATCTTCTAATATCATTAACTTATCTAATAAAAGCTGTAAACTAAAACTTATTTGTATATAAATCTCTAAAAAGTGTAATTGGTTTGTAGTAGTATTTGAATAAACTGTAATATTATGTAATACAGATGCTAATCTGTCTTGATTCACGTTTATTTTATTTAATTGATTAGAAAATTCATTAATGGTATTTTCTGCCAAAGACAATGTTCGCTTTTGAGATGTTTGAATATATGAAACTGAACTGCGAATTTTATTAATTTCATTTTCAAAACGGATTGCATCTTCGTTATCTAAATTGCCTGTAATTAATTTAACAACAGAGCCTAAGCCGTTAATTATACCACGTTTAACTCTATTTCTAGGCGCTATAAACATTAACTTTTTATCAATTAAATCTAAATTATGTTCTATTTGATCTCTGTAAGTTTTATGCAGATTTTCTGATGCCCTATTGTTTTCAGCTGCTTTTGTACTTGCATATAAGGACATTAGTTTAATGGAAATTAAATGTAAATGAGTTATATTATATGTACAAGCAAGGTTAAATGAATCAACTTGTTTAAGGATACGTCCCTGTTTAAGTAAAAGGATTCCATTATTATTATCTATGGGTTGAAATGTTACGTCTGATTTTGACTGGAACACGAGGGATCCGAAGATGAGGGTCCTGGAACAAGATGAGGTCGTCGTAGAAGTTTGAAATGAACTCTGATTGATTTAGAGTTAGGGTGACTACCTATTATCTCTGCTATATTATTAGGATGAAGGTGAATTATCTTATACGGACCTTTAAACACCGGCTTCGTTTTGTTGTTTCTCGCGGTTTTGGCCACCTGTTTATAAACTGTTTCACCTACCTTGAACGTTATATCTTCTGCTGTCTGGTTACGCTTCGCTATTACCTGTTCCTTGTTCTTAGACACGTGCGCTGCCACGCATTCTTGCACGGCTTCAGCGTTCCTTCTATGCTTAAGAACATAATCTTGGTAAAATTGCTTAGTGTAATGAAGTTCTAAAGGGTTTCTGGATGCAGTATGTCCAAAAAGTAGCTCGTGAGGGGTATATTCTGTTGCCGAATGAATAGTATTATTATATGCGATAATAGCAAATTTCATGATAATTTGTATAGGGTCATCCTTATTCGTCATCCTCTGTATCCTAATGATTTCTCCTATAGTTGAGTGAAATCGTTCTATGGGTGAATTTGAATTCGGGTTATAAGGGGTTGTAAAGTGAATGTTAATGTCGTGTAGGGCACACATCTCCTTTATAACTTCGTTATCAAACTTACTGTCAGAGTCCGTTGTAATTTTCAAAGGGGTTCCTAATATTGAAAAAATATCGAATAAAGCTTCAGCTATGTGTACGCTACTAGTTGCATTTAAAGGGACTGCTTGAGCAAATTTTGAGAAGTTATCAATGATCGTGAGGAATGTTGCTCCTCCTGTAGAATATAAATCCATGAATAAATGTTCCATGGGCTTACTGGGGGTTTCAGTTAGAGCTAATGGGGGTCTTAGGGGATTTCTTTCATATTTAGCTTGTAAACATGTAGTACACTTATTTACAAACGCTTGAATGGTTAATAGCATATTGGGCCAATGATAATTTCTATGGATTTGCTTGTAAGTTTCCTGAATGCCACGATGGATTGTCTTACCTTCGTGGTATTTTTTAATGATTTCCTGTTGTTCTGTCTTATTTTCAACTAAAGTAACGCGTGTTGTGCACCTAAGAAGCTTTGGACCTCTATCATTAAATATCGTCGTGTAGACTCTAGAAAATACTGGATATAATTCGTCGTTGTAGAAGTAGCAGTGAAATACGCGATCGGCGATAGTATGTTCCTTTAAAAATTGTATTATTTCTTTCTCCGTGTCATTGACAGGGATAAATACGTCTTTGATAACCGTGCGCGAATTCGTTGATCTGTTTTCAACTCTATAATGTGAACCAGGAGTTGACCTTATATGAAATTGCTTAAGTTGTCTATCTATAGCATCTTCTACTATTGGTATCCCTTGGTTCTCATTGTCGGGTTGTGTGTGGTTAGTCGAAATTAAATTGTCGGGGTCACGACTGTCAGATTCTGTTAATATACTAGGTGGTTGTACGTCAGGTGTTGCGTCATTGTCATTATTAAAATTTTCGTCTATTATAGGGGGTTCTTGTACTGTATCCGTCTCTACTTCCTGTCTTACATTTTCGAATATCCTGTTGATTATGTCATCGTCGTCATTGTCGTCTAAATTTACTGCCAGGGAATCTATGCTTTTGTGGAAAATTTTCACACGAGAGAGAGCGTCTGCGTTTGTATTCTGTTGTCCTTTTTTATAAACAACTTTGTAGTCATACTCTGCCAGTTTCAGTTTCCATCTAGTCAGTTTAGAGTTTGTGTCTTTTAGTGACATTAACCAAGTCAGGGGCCTGTGATCAGTGTAGATGATAAATTTTCGACCATAGAGATATGGTCTGAAATATTTAACTGCCCATACTATGGCTAGTAATTCCTTTTCTATGGTAGAGTAGCGGGTCTCAGTATCAGAAAGGGTTCTTGAAGCGTAAGCTACAGGTTTATCCGCGCCTACGGGACCTTGAGATAATACAGCACCAAGGGCTATATCTGATGCGTCTGTTGTCAGTATAAAAGTCTCGTCAAAATTTGGATACTGTAAAATAGGTGCATTAGTCAAAATCTGTTTGCATTTTTTAAAGCATTCTAAAAATTCTGGGGAATGTATTACTTTTCTATGTTTCTTAAGGCATAAGGTCATGGGTTTAGTCAATTTGGCAAAGTCTTTAATAAATTTTCTGTAATAACCAACAAGCCCTAAAAAGCTTTTAATATCTTTATGGGTTTTTGGCAGTGGGAAATTCAAAACAGCTTTTATCTTGTCTTGATTCGGTACAAGTCCTCGCTCTGTCAGCTCATGTCCTAAAATTTAACGTGTTTTTTCAAAAATTCGGATTTGTCGAGTTGTATTTTCAAGTTATGGGTTTTAAATCTGTCAAAAACTTGTTTTAGTTTGTCAATGTGTTCTTGTAAGGAAGTCGATATTATTATAACGTCGTCTAAGTACGTAAAAACATTGTCAATACCTCTGAGAATATGATCCATTAGTCTTTGAAAAGTGCTGGGTGCATTTTTCAAACCAAATGGCATCCTAAGAAATTCGTAGTGTCCTCTCTCTGTAGTGAAAGCCGTTTTCTCTATATCATCAGGGTGCATTTCTACTTGATGATAACCACTAGCGAGATCTAACGTGGTAAAGTATTGAGCTCGTCCTAGTCTGTCTAAAATGTCACTTATGGTAGGAAGAGGGTATTTGTCTTCTATTAGTCGGTCATTAAGTCGTCGATAGTCTATGACTAGTCTCCACTTAACCTTTCCCGATGCGTCTGATTTTTTTGGGACGATATGAACGGGGCAAGACCATGGGGATATACTCTCACGGATGATACCTTGTTTTAATAAGTTATCTACTTGTTTTTGTATTTCTATTTTCTGTTGAGGGGGTTGTCTGTAACTTCTAACGAATATTGGGGTCTGGTCTGTCAGTCTCAGTTTGTGCTTAACAGCGTGTGTAAATGAAAGTGGGATTTTTTCAGAATAAAAGATGTCTCTATATCGATAACAAATCTTATTAATTTCACGACGCTCTTCGTCATTCATGTGGTCTGTTCTTATTTTACGTAAATTTTCACACAATTCTTTATCTATATCTGTGTTTACTGCAATTGAATTTAATTTACATGTATCTATATCTGAGTAATTACGAAAGTTTTCTAATGGAATATTTACTGAGTTAGAAATTATTTTCTTCACAGTACTAATATTAATTATTGATGTTTTAAATTTTCCGTTATTAACTTGGACTATTGCTGCAGGTGATTTTAAGCCATTAGACCAAATAAATTCGTCATGGATATATTGACCGTCACTATAGTTTGTTTTTACGGTTATAACTTTCTCACACCTGGGTTCTATAGTGATTTTTTTTGTGGGGTAATCAAAGTAAATGGGTATCTCTGCGGTAGAAGTATGTAAAAGCTTGTTTTTTATGTCTATATTACAGTCTAAAGTCTTTAATAGATCTAAACCTATAAGTCCTTTGTATTTCGGGTCAAAGTCAAAAATTAAAAATTTATGAATAATATCGCTATTGAATATTGGGGGAAGGGGCAAATAAACTACTTGTTCATACCGACTGCGCCAGTTATGATATGACGACCGGAGAAAGTCTTTTAAAAATATTTATTTATTTATTTATTAAAAATATTTATTAATTAATTATATAAAAACATAACTTTGTTGATTGGAAACTGGATTAAGACTGATTTAATTATTATAATATATTATTAAGTACAAATGTGAAATATGTAGCCTATTGTCTTCTTAAACGCGGTGTCAGCGGAATGTGTGGGAGTCAGCACTGGAATGTGTGTATTACGCCATGGTAACTCACTTCACGGACATATTTTTTCTGTCTACAAACTTAGTATATATAAAACAATATTTATTTTTATGAGACATAAAACCAATATTTCAAGCAGATGCTTAATGCGTTTTTCTGTTTGAATTAGAATAAGGTAAGGTGAATATACACAGCGGAAAATATAGAAATAAACACAAAGAGAAACTAGTCTGAAGTTACTCAATTTCTTATTTTATAGTGTTAAAATTAACGTTTTTGGGCGGGCAGTATTCTACTTGCTTACCAAAAGTAGAAAATAAAACGAGGAACTAAAAATATTTTAAATATAATTCACCTGACAGTAGATTTCATGAGACATTAACTATCAAATTATTTTTTTAAAGAAATAAAAAATAATAACACAACAAATTTATAAAACTAAAAAGAAATATTAGCTACCATATATGCTTACTCTATATAAAGCATTATACTACAGATAAAAAAATATAATCTGCATAAAAGTATCACCAATGTCCATCCCTAACGTCACTTAATCACGCTACATGGCACAAAACGAGCAGTTTTAATTGTCACTTGACAGTTTTATGTAAATCGCTCGGCGGGTGTCAGTGTGACAGGGCAATGACAGCCGACACTGGATGACAGCTACCATCTGTCCAATTTGCGTTGCAGAGTATATATATATATTTTTAAAATGTAAAATAACACATTTTAAAAGAGGTTCTTGTTTTTGTTATTCGTTAAGCTTTTTAAAGTTTTGTGCTACACTTATTTTAAAATAAAGACAATCCAACGATATTTTACAATCAAGAAAATAAAAAATCTATAAAAAAAACATACACAAAAAACAATTTTTAACCTGTATTTTTTATATTTCACTTATAACATGCTATAAAGTACGATAAGTTGAATGCATATAAAATTTATCGGCTACTTCACTCCTAAACAGGGCATCCATAAAGGAGAACGAGCGCTGCGGGCGCCGGCGGACTATCTCGATGAATGCTATTAATACGCCTGATACACCGTTAATGTGACGGTGGATTAGGTGCTTACCACACTTGTAGCGAGTTACAGCGACTTTTTTGTCTTTAACAGAAATGTCTTTATATAAAATTAGACAGATAAAATTATCTTTTTTTCTTTCAAACTAGGCTTAAATACGTATGACTTTTATCCTGTGTTTTTTATGTCATAACGCTTTATCCCGCACATGGTAGGGTAAGCAGAAGGAACTGCAGGAACCATAGGCACCTAATGTTAGAACACTCCGTTGCTTAGTCCCTGCTTTCCGCCTTTTTGAGGCACTGCGTGTTGAGTGTCGGAACTAAACGCCGCACTTTGCCTAGTTTCAGAGGGAAGAAAATGGAAAAGAAAAATCCATCGTCCCTTCGAGTGGGAATCGAACCCTCAAACTGTCGCGTTTACAGGTAGACCCTACGCCTCTGCACCACGACGGCCTTTATCATTAATATTTGATATTCTTTTACTATAAATTAAAAAAACACAAAACAGAAATTCTAAGCGTTTTGTAAAGATGTTACGACACCTTTACCGCGCCGACCCTCCCCATATTAATATCCCACTTACGACTTTATGTTATGTTACAGCCAAAGTTGACTACAGTAATTGTTTAGCTGTATCGCAATATGGAGTTAACTTTGGTTAAATTTAATCCACGATTATGGGTCCAGTAATAAAAGTGTATGAGGTAAGCTTTTGATTTAGCTAACATTATTTTGGTTAGGACCTATGTTATATATATATATATATATATATATATATATATATATATATATATATATATATATATATATATATATATATATATATATATATATATATATATTATATATATATATATATATATATATATATATATATATATATATATATATATATATGTGGTTTTCATGTTACCATATGATAAAATGTTTGCAGAAGAAATTATTTATATATATATATATATATATATATATATATATATATATATATATATATATATATATATATATATATATATATATATATATATATATATATATATATATATATATATATATATATATATATATATATATATATATATATATATATATATATATATATATATATATATATATATATATATATATATATATATATATATATATATATATGTGATTTTGATGTTACCATACGATAAAATGTTTGCAGAAGAAATTATTTCTTGTTAATTTAATTATATATCAAAAATCCGGCCGGTCTGAGTTAGTGACTGTCAATTGAATAATTAAATGAAAAAATTCTTGACCGAGGACCGACGTGGCGCAGAGGCGCAACGTCTGCCTGTAACGCGATGGTTTCTGGGTTCGATCCCCAATCGGAGAAGATGGATTTTTCTATTTCCATTTTCTGCGCTCTGGCAAACTAAGCAAAGCGTGGCGTTGAGTTCCGCCACTCAACACGCAATGCCTCGAAAAAGTCGGAAAGCGGGGACAGAGAAAGCAGGGACTAAGCAACGGAGTGTTTTAACACTAGGTTCCACGGTCCCTGCAGTTCCCTCTGCCTATCCTGCCATGTGCGGGATAAAGCGTGAAGCTAAAAAAAAATTCTTAAAGTAAAAATGAAAAAGCAAAATGAATATAATGTCCGAATCTTGCTCAATCTTTAATAATCTAATAAACATTTATTTTAGAAACTAGAGAGAATCGTTAAGATATAAGCACGATAAAAAAAAACGTAATCTGAAAAAAAAATATTCTATTTTTTTTTCTTAGCTTCACGCAGTAACCCACATATACTAACAATTTCACTTTATACCCACTTTTCTGCGTGCTAAAGTTCAACGCCGCGCTTTTCCTTTTTAATACATTAGAAATATCTAAATAATTTTAATATCTATTTTAACCTGTATTTTCACGTTAACACGTAAAAAAATCAAAATGCTTAGTTTCCATACAAATATAACCCTAAATTAAATTTGTGTTCACGTCTTATTTAGACTCCAAAACTCAACGTAAAACGATTTTTCTAGTAACTCAACGAACACGACCCACTGTGCGATGCTAAATTTTTATTTTCTAAAAGGGAAACTGTTATGTCCAGAGTGGATTCTACGGAAATGAGACCCTGTTAGGATTTCAAATGTCCCCCCGGGTCATAAATTTTATATGTTTTGCATTTTTTTTTATCACCAATTCCCATTTGAGATGAAGTCACCTTAGCTTTTGGTAGTTAGTTTCTATGAAGTAAGGAAATTCTCTTGTAAAGTTAAAATTATGAATGTAGAGAGCTCAAAAAGGAGATCATACATTTTATTACTTTCATGATTGACCTTGAAATGTTAAAACACTCTACTCTCCGCTTTTTATTAGTTAGTCTATTAAACACTTCGGAAGGCTTAATTACAAGGAGCACATAATAACAAGGGTCGTCGTGGCGCAGAGGCGTAAGCGTCTGCCTGTAAACGCGACGGTTTGAGGGTTCGATTCCCACTCGGGGAAGATGGATTTTTCTATTTCCATTTTCTTCCCTCTGGAAACTAGGCAAAGCGCGGCGTTGAGTTCCACCACTCAACCCGCAATGCCTCAAAAAAGGCGGAAAGTAGGGGACGGAGAAAACAGGAACTAAGCAACGGAGTGTCTTAACACTAGGTTTATATGGTTCCTGCAGTTCCCTCTGCCTACTCTACAATATGCGGGATAAAGCGTGAAGTTAAAAAAAAAAAAACAATAACAAACTAAATATAGAAAAAATATGAAATTTACATAATTTAAAGAAAAATATTTTATATAAAAAACTTTTTTTTAAATAAAATATACAGTCAATATTTTCCTCCACATACAAAAAACCAGAGGAAACCCTTCCATCTTTCCATACAAACATATACATACCACTTCTTACAAACAACATGTAAGCAAAATTTCCAACAAGACATCTATAGACGTATTGTAACGCTCCCATTAATCAATCAACGCTGTCACAGCGGCCGTGTCACCCGACGGTTGTCGCAACTAATTTACTTCTATTCCTATATAAATATTAATGACCGATATAAATTGTTATTTTGTATTGTTCACAATCGGCCACTTGTCAATGATCAACGACTCTATTGTCAGCTCAATTGATGGATTTACAGGGTTGAATGTCGAGACTTGGTTTTCTTATGAAACTAGAGCTTGGGTTTCTTATGAAAATTGAACAGTTAGATGATACGCGGTGTTGAGTTACGCTGGTAGCGTACAATGTCTTGAAATTGAACAGGTGGTGGATATGCCTTCATAATAGATTCTCCTAAATGCCTTACGTCATGAAAATATTTATAAAAACGTCACAATTTTTTTATGTCTTCACGCCTTATCCCGCCCTTACCAGGGTAGGCAGAGGAAACGGCAGTAATCATAGGAACCTAGTGTTAAGAAACTCCGTTGTTGCTCAGTCCCTGCTTTCCACCTTTCACAAATTTAAAGTGCGCATAATTCAAATTCAATCTAAAATCTCGCCATTAATTATGTTTATTAATAATATTAAATATTAAATTAATGTTTATTAATAATATTAAAAAAGTACAAAAATTACTATGCGCAGGATTAAGTAGTCTTAACTTAAAGTGTTAAATGCGGGATAACGCGTGAAAACCAGTTTCCTACAAACTTCACGTTTCCTTATACACGTGCATTAAACTACTACTACCGATCTCATAATGGCATCTAGAGGCGTTATTACATTGTCTATTGTTTCAAAGATATTACTTGCGGCTTCTGGTTTAAGAGAAAGCCAAATTATGCTGCCAACATTGATCTACAGATGTCGATATAAATTTTCTTAAGCAATGCTATATAGCTGTCTTAGTATATTGTAATATGACAGGTAAATTTTAAAATGTAGATCGAGAACGGATTATCATAATATTAAAATCTGTCTGTACGGTAAAATATTGTTATTATAGAAGTTTTGATTATATATATGATTTATTTGATTTAAAAATTTAAAGTTTATTATCGTTAGAAGAGATTTTTTGGGATGAGAAAGGAGTGTCCTAAAGTTAGAAAAAGCTCTTGCATTAGAAAGAAGTCCCAAGTTTGTTATTTAATTTTTTACCTTTATTTATTATTATTTTTAAGTAGGGGAGTAGAGAAATAAAGCAGGTACGGAGAAAGCAGGGACTAAGCAACGGAGTGTCTTAAAACTAGGTTTCTATGGTTCCTGCAGTCCCCTCTGCCTGCCCTGCCATAAAAAAAGTAAAGATTACTGTCTGTCTTGTCATTAATTCTGCTTCCGTACTTAGACAAAAGCTGGAAATATATACAAATATTATATAGCACTTATATGTGAACGATTCATTTACAACTTTAATTTTAAACCTCCGTTGAGATTTCGCAGTATATTAATCAGCTCGGTGTACCTCAGCAGGGTTAATTTATACGGACCTCGCTGTGAACTGACGCAAATGCCTGTTCCTGATTAATTTATCCACATTTTATGTTAAACTAACGATTTAATCTGACTTTGCCCAAAATATATATATTTTTATTTTTTAATAGGGTATAGGCTACTTTGCGTTTATACCTTAGGACATTGTTACACATGTTTAGGATAATTTTCTAATAATATTTTTTTAAAATAACTTTCTGACAGGTAGATGAAAGCGAGACTATGTTTTCCCTAGCCTGGTCAGATGACTGCACTTGACTGGTAATATTATTATTTCAATTGTATATCAAACCCATAGCCGCTGTATGTAATTTTTATTAGCTATACTGTAAATTTCAATTTTATCTACAGACATTTCATCTTTAAGCTGACAATATTACCAAAATTCCTGTCCTCTATATCTTCTTTTAGTCGGCATTTAATGGGTGAAGTTAAAGAAATCATGCCATACTGTCACAAAAAGACCATCATAATTTTTTATGTTATTTTTGTATATTTTAAATTAAATAATATTTTTTAATTGTGTAAACACAAATATATATATATATATATATATATATATATATATATATATATATATATATATATATATATATATATATATATATATATATATATATATATATATATATATATATATATATATATATATATATATATATATATATATATATATATATATATATATATATATATATATATATATATATATATATATATATATATATATATATATATATATATATATATATATATATATATATATTATCATAATAGCTGGTAGATTTTACAGTACACTTGGGACACGCCTAACCAATACTGTACAAAATAGTTATAGGTTTAAATCCCAAGAGCTGTGTGACTGCATTAATACATAGATACATATTTTATTTTACAGAAGGAATTTTAGTATTAAAAATTTATTTCTTTTTGTTTGAAATTTAAAATATATACAGGTGTACCTGACACGGCGGCCATTATCTAAACTACTTATAGGGGAAATTCTTAGGTCTGAAGCATTGACTTTGAACCGGTGGTGATGTTTTTGACGTTCAAAAGCAGATTCATGTATTCCCACTTTAAATAAAATTATTATTTGAATTTGAATTTATGCTCTGACAATTAAATCATAGGTTTTTCATCACGCCGTATGGTCTGTAGAACAATTTAAAAAGTCCATCTATACAGATGCTTTCGACGTAATAAGTTGTCATAAGCGTAAGATCCACCCAGCTTGATGAAGAACACATAGCTTAGTAGTCAGAGCTTTTCGAAGATTTACATGAAAAATGAGTTCAAATTAAAATTTATATATTTCAATTAAATTTTTATATGTTTTCTTTAAGGATTTAAACCCATATCATTTAAACAAATATCAATAATATTGTATATAATATGTATAAATGTTAAACTCTACTCTTTCCTATTATAAAGGAATAAAAATGAAATTTCACTTCACGAGATTCGAACCCCAAACCCTAAAACTAGGTAGGTGGATCCTTATTTTTGAATATTTACACCAACCAAATTTACCTTTACAGGCCATTACTAATCGTTGGACAGTAATTTATAAGCTCGGCTCTATAAAGCGTGACAGTGCGTTATACATACATAAAGAATGAAAAATGATATGAACATTAACAGCAATGTCGTCGTCAGAAAGGAGAGACGCATGAATACAGTGGCCGACCTTTTGTGACAAACAAAATATAATAGATGACCTGAAAACGTTGTATTATTTAATATTATAAGTATTTTTCTTTAGATTTACGCTTGTCCTGTAATTGTAGAAGATGAGCTTTAGTTTCGTAAAGTAAATACATACTTATACTTATACATATTATATGTTTATTTGCATGGCATAGTGACATATCCTATGTATTAACAATATTATTATTATTTTTATATAGGTTTACGTTTGCTCTGTAATCGCATTCAATCATACACATTTTTAGTTGTTGAAAAAGAAGGCTTTATTAAAATATTTTTTCTTCAAAAACTCAATTGAATTCTGATTCTCTAAAAACTCATTCAGACCTCCAAGGTGTGCTAAAATAATTTCCAAATAACGTCTTAGGTTTTCGGCAAGCGTTAATTTAGGCACCTTTATATACCTTACTTAATGTGTTAAAAAAATCATCATTAAGTGGTTTGTCCTAATAAAAGAAAGAAGATCTCGTACGAGCTGTATGTCCTAAATAAGAGGTAAAATTAATCATTATTGTCTGATTTCCAAAGCACGTGCATTGTTTATTTTTATTATTAGAACGTGGCAAAATTGTGCAACAGCACGGTATTTAACTTTAAACGCTTCGGTTGTAGCTTTAGCAGTCTCTGTTAATAAGAAAAAAAGGTAGCGTTAAACTCTGGCTTCCTCGAAAATTAAATAAAAAGCAGGGCGGAGTACCGTACCCTGAGGTATCCTCTAAATATCCTGCCAAAATGAGTTACAAAGAAAAGCTATTTATAATTTAAAACTATTTTAAATACAATGCATCAATTGCTTTATATTGAATTAACAAAACATTTAAGTTTCAGTCGACTCTAATATATTTCCCATTCAATTGTTTCCATTATTCATTTATTACTAAATTAAAAGTAGCTAACGAAGCGATACATCTGTCACGCCACTGTCAATGTGATGTCGACAAATTAAAAAAGTGAATCGATTTTTTTATTTTAAATGTAACATGAGGCCGTTGCGATGTAGTGGATGACTCGTTAACTAGAGTTTCACGCTTTTTCCCGCATGTAGCAGGATAGACATCGAGAATCTTTTTTTCTAGATTAGATTATAAGACTTTGCGTTAAATTCCTACTTAATGAATTTGACGCCATACCTTGCCTAGAATGGAGATTATAAAGAACTTGACCTGTATAATCTCAGCCTCTTCTTCATTCTCCAGTTACAGCTTCTTAAATTTCTTATATACTACTTGACAAAACGCTACACAGTGTTTTATCTACTAAAAATGAACATTACAAATTAGTATGGAAATTCAACAAGAAGGATTACAACTCTGTACTCAATTTGCAAGTCTGTATCACAATAATTGCATCAATTTTTGCACATTAAGCCCAAAGGGAGAGCCGAGATACTTCGGCACTTGCTGGCTGTTATTTATCGCTTCCTGACAAAATGGCCAGGATATCGGCACTTAGCTTTACAATCGATCCTCGAAGTAATCTGAAATAATTATTATATACAATTTAGACCCTTATTACCATAAGATTAAGCCCAAATTTCACTGCTTAAAATTATTTTTGCCAATTTCAAGTTTGTTATTTCAATCTGAAAATTCGTTCAGTTCTACGGAAGTTGTTGAGCTGTAATTTAAAGTCGTTTTGTTTCTTTGACGCATATGTTAAAAATATTTAAGTGCTGGCGCCTAGGTGTTTTCGTAAAATATTAAGAACTACTTGGTTACTTTACAACTGTAGTAGTAAAATTTTTACGACATACTTATATAATTTTAGTTAAAGTGACTTTTTTATTCGTTTTTTACTTCATTTAGAAACATAAATCACGTCGCCCTCTACTCTACGTCAATTTTAGAGTAACTATTATTTTCGGCTGTAAGATTAATGCTGTTAGCCCTACTGACTTTGAAAGTATCACCAATTGAAGAGAGAAGGGGATTCAATGCTTTTGTTTGTTCCACGTTGTTGTTGCAGAAGAAGCCGCATGCTTAGAAAGCCTGGTGTTAAGTCACTCCGTATCCCTCTTTTCGCCTTTCGAGGCACTGTGTGTTGAGTGGCAGAACTCAAAACCGCGCTTTTGATTTGTTCTGATGAACAAAGAAAATTCTAATTTTTAATATTTTTAAGAGTGGCAATCGAACGCACAAACTATTGCATATACAGGCAGAGGCAGTCGATGCATTTTATTTTTTCATTTATCTTTAATATATAGGCATTATAAAAGCCTAACAGAATTATAAAAAGCTGAGGCTTAAATTATAAAAAGCCGCTTTGAACTTTAAAATGGCACATGACTTAAACATATTACTAGTGAGAAAATATCGAGAAAAGAAGTATTTTAAGTTAATGGAAATAATTACCTACTTCAATCTGAAAAACTCACAAAGTTCATCCTTAAAATTAACATAAAACAAAAAGAAATACTAAAATCAGTACAATATATTCTGCCAATATACAAATTTACGTTCAAAACAAAAGACAAAAAAAGCTTACGAAATGGTGCTTCGAAAAGCGAATTCAACACAACGCTAATTGACAGAGATGTCAGTGACAGGATGACAAGTGAAGGACGGATACGTCAATATAATATATGTATATGTATGTACGTATAAGCATGTGCAGAATTACTTGCAATATTTACAAGTGATGTAAATTCAAATGCTTTTTTATGTAGAGCTGTGACCGTTCGGTAAGAACAGGTTGAGTAGGAATAATTTTGTCAAATTATATCGATTTTTGATTATGTTAATCTATAAAATGTAGCTATTTTTTCATTGGTAAATTTTATTAAATGAAAAAATTCTTATTCGGGAAAGATAGATTTTACATTTGCTTTGCGGCTTAGTGTTGACTTTCGCCACTCAACACGCAATACCTCGAAAAGGTGGAAAGCGGAGAACGGAGTGTCTTAACACTAGGTTCTCACGGTTCCTACGGTTCCTGTTGCTTAACCAGCTATGAGTTGAATTATGTGTGAAATTAAAAAAAAATTCGAACTTTACTAAATTCCCCAAAAAATAGGAAGCTAGTCGAGTCTTCTTACTAAACCGGGAAAATAAAAAACTGACCGAAAAATAATCATCTGAGTGGGTTTTGAGCCTTAATCTATTGCGTTTACAATTAAAATTCTGATTTGAAACTTACATATTAATAAACTACAATACTAAAAATTTACTATATTTAATATGTAAAAACGTGACAAAGATAACTTAACATTTTTAAATTTACCTACAATCATTACACTTAAAAACTTGGCAACATTAGCCTTAAGCTCAATTAAAAATAGCAAAAAAAAAGTATATTTAATTAAAAAGCAATAAAAAGAGCCGCCACAGATCAGTAATTGACAACTTTGTACGTTGACAGACAGATCGGACATAACAGGCGGAAACGTCACTCAGTTGTATCGTTACAATAATAAAGTTTAAAATCAATACATTTATTTTAAGCATATACATTGTAACTACGATTATGATTAGTATATCTTTTTAACAGAGAAAGCAGAGAGCTTAGTGTCTAGAATCTCTGTGCTCTTTATCTCACAAATAACAAGATTTAGTACTAAAAAGGATATTTTGAATTTAAATTTAAATTTTATTTACACTATCTTCTTTATTCCCTAATTATTTAATATTAATTTCATATTTGTCTTCATATCATTTTTATACATGATTAATCTATGTAAAACGTTTAAATGTCGTTTAAAATTACTCAAACTTCTCTTCCATACTATGCTACGAGCGGGAGACAGTGTGAAATTAAAAATTTATTAAATTCAATATAACACAAATATTATAGTACTTGTTGTTTTAGCTACTTGCTTTATCCCTCACATAGCAGGTAGGGCAGGGTAGACAGAGGAAACCACAGGGACCATGAGAACCTTTTCTGCTTATTGCCTTTCGAATAAGATTTAGATAGCGAGTAAAAAATCTTGCCGAATCTCAAAATACAAGAGGAATTAGAAATCAAACGGATACACCCGCGAAGCTAATCCCAACATATATCACGGTGATCCCAAATAAATAGCTTTAGCCAATCCTCGACTAACAAGACTGTAAACAGTCTGTGTAAACACGAACGTAGGCCCTTAAGCCACCGCTAACTGCTACACAAATTACGTCTTTATGCTGAACTACAATTGTGGCGCAGAGGCATAACGTCTAACCTGTAAACGCAACGGTGTGTGGGTTCGATTTCCATGAGGGGAAGATGGAATTCTTCATTTCCATTTTCTTGGCTCTGGCACCTAGGCAAAGCGCGGCGTTGAGTTCCACCACTCAACATGCAATGCCTCGTAACGGCGGAAAGTGGGGAAAGGAGTGTCTTAACACTAGGTTCCCAAAATGTAAAGCGTGAAGCTAAAAAAAATAATAGTGGAACGCTTCTGTTGAGAACATAATCTTTAGCGTAATCTTTAGTTATAGGTTCGATTCCTAATAGAAAATACTTATATTTAATATTGTTATAAATTTTGAGTTTTTTTAACAGTTTCACGCTTTATCCCGCACATAGCAAGGTAGACAGAGGGAACCATAGGAACCGTGGGAACCCAGTGTTAAGACACTGTTCCACGCTTACCACCTTTTCGAAGCATTGCGAATTGAATGGCGGAACTCAACGTCGCGCGTACCTAGTTGCTAGAGCGAAAAAAAAATGAAATGAAAAATCCATCTTCTTCGAATGGGAATTGAACCTACAAACCGTCGCGTTTACAGGCAGACGCTACTGCTCTGCGCCACGACGGCTTCTAATTACTCATTTTTTTTTATCTTTTAACATAAATTGTGGTGTTGAGTTCTGTGACACTACACACAGTGTCGTGCTTTTGAAATAATACTTTTTTAGCCTTTGGTGTCAGGATGCCAAAAATGGTACAAATTTAACAACCTATTTGAAGTGTACAAAGAAACATATGATTTATTTACTTTTTTGTTTTTTTTCCTTGATTTTTTTTGGCGTATTTAAAATTTCAATTAAATTTTAAATTATGAAATACCTATGAGTTCATTATATCGTAGTAGACAAATAAACGAATTGACGTAATTTATTAAATTAATTATTTTAATTTCAACATCTGTCACAAAGTGCTGTAACTTTGCGTTCCAACCATACTGTGTCCTTAAATAAAGCGAAATGCGAAAAACGGAGTGCTCTGTCACTAGATACTCTCTACCTATATAGCTATATAGAGAGAGAATCTAGTGATAAAACACTCCCTATATACAGAACGCATGCATCGTGTAAACAAAAAAAACCTATACATTCAATATAATTTCATTAAAATGTCAGTTTTTTAATAACTTTTGCCTTATCTATTCGTTGTTAAGATAATCTATAAAGCTACTGGTCATATAAATTTTAATACCCTACATTTCAAGGTAACAAGTGCAATTAGTAAAGGATATCTATATAAGATAGTGATCTAGAAAACTGTAAATTCCATTCCTCTTCATAACGAGTTCTTTTAATACTCACCTGTTGGTTAAGTCAAGTTAGAGTTCTGTAGAGGTTCTATTCTCAGTTGGGGAAGATGGATTTTTGCATTTTTTTTCTTTTGCCGCTGATGACAACTAGGTAAGAATGATATTGAGTTCCTCCATTCAACACACAGTATCTCAAAAAACAGTGTGCGTGGAACGGAGTGTCGTGACACTAGGTTCCCATGTTTCACGCGGTTCCCTCTACATATTTTGCTATGAGCGGGATTAAGCGTTAATCTAAAAAAAACTCTTATCATCATAGGATCATTTTACAGACGAACGTCTGTCTATTTGTCAATATTTTTTGTAACACTGCCTGAAAGAAGTGAAAAAGGAATATTAAATTAAATTTACAGGTGTTTTATCTAATGCAAGCAGTTTTCTCGTAGACCTAAATGCGTAAAATAAAATGATACAGAACCCTCGATGGGCTTCAATTCGTACTTGATCATTTTTTTTAGCATAGACTTATTAATGCACAATAAAATTTACTATATTATTTATACATACTATATAATGAATTTCAAATGCATAATATTTTCGAAATATGTAAAAAGTTAAATTACGCTATGATAAACAAGAGTACCTGGAAGGTAATAACTAATGAAAAATACGTAATATTTATCATATTTAACCTCTAAGGTCATATATATATATATATATATATATATATATATATATATATATATATATATATATATATATATATATATATATATATATATATATATATATATATATATATATATATATATATATATATATATATGGTGTTGAATAGTCGGTTAATTTAGCAGCGAGTCGTCTAAACAGCCGCAAGAGTGGCGGAAATGATCCGAATAAATCAGAGCTAACCCCACCCTCGGGGAATGGTGTACGGTGTGCATAAACGTTATTTGGTGAATTTATTTGCAAAATTTTTAATCATTTTTATTATTACCGTGACGGAAATGTCTCGTCGTCTATTTAAAATCGAAATATGAAAATATTTTAAACCTAATTTTCTTAAATACTACACCATTTATATATAAGTCATAGTCGTACCGAAATTGTCATTTTTTGTAAAATTTATAAGATTTAACATAGATTTGATGCTAGTAGGTTTAGGTTCAAGGCTAATCTCAAAAAATATTAACTAGATTTAAGCTTTTTTCATATTATGCGTGAAGTATTCTATTATGCGTGAAGCGTTTAACATATTAAATGCTTAAGGGAAACACATTTATATTTTGTATAAGTTAATTTTGTCTAATTTATCAACTTAGCAGATTCAAGAGCTTACTTGTAATAAATTAGGTAATAAAATCCAACCTCAAATGCAATATTCATCATTTTTTTAAATTTATTTATATACCACATGACAAGAGATGTAGAAAACATATAAAATCTCATTTTAAGAATGTGTAAAATAAAAATAAATAATTATCGATCAAATCCAAATTTCGCTACTAACCGTACAACACCGCAGAGCTCTGTGAAGTCGGCGTATTCATTAGTTAGGCAATTAATTATTTTTTGTTAATTCCCAAACGACGTGCGCGCCGCCACGTTATCCGTGACGTCACGACACCCCTACAAACGAACGTGTCACTTATGACACGGTCACACTTGTCATGACAAATATAGACTATATTTGTCATTTTAGTTTACTTACTTTAGAAATATTGTTTTTTATTTCACTTAATCACTGTTTGAATTTTCTTGATAATTTAGTATTTAACTTTTCGTTTTTCATCAGAATCGTGAATCGTGCTGTTTCGTCAGGTAAGTAAGAGTTCCGGAACGCTATAACGGGGTTTGGTGGTGGTATTTAATTGGCAACGCATTCACATCCTCTTAGGTTGTGGATGTCTATGGGCGAAGGTGTCCACTTAACATCAGGTGGCCCTTCTGCTATTTTGGCATTTTATGATGTAAAAAAATCAAAAACTCGACATGATATATTGAATGGAGTTTAACACTGTACTATGTCTTACCCCGAGTAAGAAATAAAAATAATCGATTGCTCTGAGTGAGCAACGAACTCTCATCCATCGTACACAATTAGACGCTGATCCACTATAATAAATTGATATAAGTTTATTTTTAATTAATATTGCATTTGAAAAATTATTTACTCATAAAACAAGTTAAACATGTACCAACAATTTTGATGTAAAAAACAACTGAAGTAAATTAAAAATTTAATTGTAAAAATGCGAATTGAAATGTCAAATTGTTGAATGTACTAAAACGTGACGTAACTAAGACATATATATATATATACATATATATATATATATATATATATATATATATATATATATATATATATATATATATATATATATATATATATATATATATATATATATATATATATATATATATATATATATATATATATATATATATATATATATATATATATATATATATATATATATATATATATATATATATATATATATATATATATATTATATATATGTATATATATATATATATATATATATATATATATATATATATATATATATATATATATATATATATATATATATATATATATATATATATATATATATATATATATATATATATATATATATATATATATATATATATATATGTATATATATATATATATATATATATATATATATATATATATATATATATATATATATATATATATATATATATATATATATACATATATGAGAATTTTACAGGTAGGTAGAGGGTTAAGGCACTCCGTTTGCTACCCTTAACTATTGCATAAATATATTGCTGTATACGCAACGGTCCCAGTCGAAGTAATGAAGAAATCTAGAAATTAAATTTTTCTATCATCTACCATATGCGAGCATGCAAATTAAAAAATAAACATAATTTATTCCTAAGAATCGAACCTAACACCATTTTGCAGACGAAACCACGCAACCATACAGACCAAATAGCCTTCTTATCAGCAATCAGTTTAAGATCGTAAAATTTTAATGAAGCTTACTCAGAATAATTAAGTAATATAATTGCAAAATAACCATGTCTACATCACAGCCGTTCGTGATTGGGGCGATTAATAAAACAATTTGTGTTAATAACTTCATTTCTGCGAGTTTCAATATTTCCTGCTGGAACACGAATATGTGTCGAGCGGCTCGCGTTATTTACAATGCTATGTTGTACTGTTTGCCTCACATAGTATATTTTTTTTGTAAACGTTTGATGCAATTGATTTGAAAGTTGGTTTAGTGTATATATTTTTTTATAGCTTCACGCTTTATCCCGCATATAGCAGGGTAGGCAGAGAGAATCACAGGAACCATATGAATTTAGTGTTTAGTCACTCCGTTCCCAGCTTTCCATATTTTTTGATATACAATTGCTATGTACGTTGTCGCTTTTACTAATTTAAACTTTTTTCTTGATATAATATGCAAAAAGTTGTTGTTTTATTTTACAAAATTCATTTAAAAATTTGAATTGAATTGTAAACATGAATTGTAATTTGCAATTATATGTAGGTAAATATAATATGTATGTATGTTAGTATGTTTTTACGTAAACGTTACACTAGCAGGAGTTTATAAATTCAGATTTCTAACATATACTGAGATATCCTAGTTACAATATCATATAATTATTTTAACACTCTTGTAAAGCTAGGTTATGACTATATTTTTATGTAATCCTATAGAATACGGGTAGATCCAGCTCCTGATTGGGCACTTGTGATGGACACGCGTGAGAAACAGTATAGAATCCCTGAGGATATTTGTGTTTCGTCATCCAGATCGGATATTTTTCTATATTCTCGAAGCCTAAAACGCGTAGTACTGGTAGAACTTACAGTTCCGTGGGAAACAAATATCCCGTAAAGTCACCACCTTAAACCCAATAAGTTTTTCGATCTTACAAACGAACTGACCAGGAATAGGTTTAGAGCTACCTCCCACAAGTCCGGTCCGGTCGAAAGTCCCAAGCGCTGCAAGTTCAGAGCTCCTCTTCCTACAACACGATGGGCCCGGCACCCGCACGGTGAATCCATGGAACGCTAAGTTGTTTCTTCTCTTATAAAACCAAACCTTTTTTATCTCAAAGAGTCAAGATTTACTTACATATTAAATTTAATACCAACAAATTTAATACCTTTATTCTATCACTTTCTTCACCGCCACTTAAAATTATTATTTTATATAATTTAGTTTGAGGACCGTCGTGGCGCAGAGGCGCACCGTCTGCCTGTAACACGACAGTTTCTGGATTCGATTCCCACTCGGGGAAGTTGAATTTTTCTATTTTCCATTTTCTTCGCTCTGGCAACTAAGGTAAAGCGCTGCGTTAAGTTCCGCTACTGAACACGCAATGTCTGGAAAAAGGCGGAAGGTGGGGTCGGAGAATGCAAGGACTGAGAAATGGAGTGTCTTAACACTAGGCTCCCACGGTTCCTGCAGTTCTCTCTGCCTACCCTGCCATGTGCGGGATAAAATGAGTGAAGCTAAAAAAAATTATAATGATATATAATATTTTTCTATGCATGTTATTTTGCAACCGATGCTGGAAATGAAACACGTTTACGAAAACTCGACAGTGAGCGGTTATTAGAGTCCACTCATTAGTAACGTCAAAAATGTAATGACTTTACGACATATTCAGTAGTTATTTGAATAAATTAACCTTTTTTATATTTTTCATAAAAATTTGAATATGAAAAATTTTCAACGAGGCAATTGAATATGTTGTTTTATTATACATGTTTTAAATAGCCTCGCCTGTTAGTTATGGTAAATGTTGACGTGACAACGTCTTAAATTAGGTTGTGCGGCTCGGAGTCAAATATGAAAATGGTAACGTAACGATGTGTCAACTGTCACCGAACTATGATCGGTCCGCCGCGCGTATCACTTGACACATGTACAATGTTTTAGTAAACAAAATATATTTTCTATAGTTAAAATTTGTGCAATTTATACTATAATTATTATTCATATCAATAAATATTCTACCGAGAAAAAGACGTTGTCACGTAAAATTTTCGCCCGTAAAACCCACTTTACAGGCAACTATTTTTTTTTTTTAAGTTGGCAAACAGAATGGCCACCTGATGTTAAGTGGACATCCTCGCCCATAGACTTCCACAACCTAAAAGGAAGTGGATGCGTTGCCAACAAAATATCCGGACCAACCTCCCTTTATGGGCTTCCGGTACTCTCACTCACTTGACGATACACAGCAGCATTAATATGCTGTTGTTTCAAGACGGTATTCTGTGGGAGAGTAGTAATTACCCGATTCGAGCCTAGCCCTTGTGAGCTACTGGTGTTAGTGTAGCTTGCGTCTACCACTGTAGGGTATACATTCAAAGGGGATATTAAAAGAGAGAAAGAGAATTCCGCCACTTAACACGCAATGCCTCTAAATAGGCGGAAATCGGGGACAGAAATTGCAGGGACATAACAGAGTGTCTTAACACTAGGTTTCCACGATCCCTGCAGTACCCTCTGCCTACCCTGCCATGTGCGGGATAAAGCGTGAAGCTAAAAAAAATAATTAAAAAAATTAAAAAAAAAAGAGAGTTTCACCATACATACACTATGTTGGGTACATACACTACGTTGGTTAGGTTTATTTTCCACTTAGTGTAATGATTATATTTGACTATTTCCATTTCCCTGATCTAAGCAGTAACGAGTACTTACTTGTTTTCTACCATCAACAGTCTTAGCATCTTTTTATACTAGACACTAAAAATATTGCAGTGTATATAAAAATCATATATTTTTTTTCAAATTACGTACGTACAATTAATAAGTACGATTATAAATAACAATTCATAACTACGAAACGGCACATATTTCTCTGAAACAATGAGAAATTAATTGCCCTCTCAAAACTATAACTTATAAAAACATTTTATATATAACAGAGTAAACATAGAGAACTCAGTGTCTAAACTCTCCGCTTATAAAGTGTTTTATCCCTAGAAACAAATCAGCTAATAAAAATAAAACAATTTTAAAAGCGCAAAGGACAATATTAGTACATTTTTCATTTTGAACTGCCATCGATCGCACGACCGTCAGTCCATCCCACGGGACTGAATCCCGTGAATCCTAAATCCCGGGATAATTGTTGCCCTATCCCGACCAGTTGTTAATCTTGTCAGTGCATCACTAATGGGGCAGTGATTTGTTAGGATTCTAATAATAAAAGTGTTGTGTTTTAAATTGTACTAGATTAATGTGACCGTCGTGGCGCACAGGCGTAGCGTCTACATGTAAACGCGACGGTTTGTGAGTTTGATTCCCACTCGAGGAACATGGATTTTTCTATTTCCATTTTCTTCGTTCTGGCATCTAAGCAAAGCGTGACGTTGAGTTCTGCCACGTAATGTCTCAGAGTTACGATAGCCTTGACACTAGGTTCCTATGGTTCTCTCTGTTTATTCTACTACATTTAGAGCATAATGCCTTAAAAGACCGTCTTGTTCTCCTTCTTCTCCAGATTCGTGTAATTCTCTACTTTTTGCTACCATTGCGTGATGAAAAGCTAAAACCAACGCCAAACGATATAAATTAAAATAATCTTAAATGTAATTATTACAATTTTGATTTTCTTCCAAGCAAGTAGTCAATTATTTTCTATTATGAATAAAAAAGTTAATAAGCGATGTGACTAATCCAAAACAAAGTATATTTAATTCGCTTCTAACATTACAAGCTTTTGCTATTATAAATTATAATGAAAATGTTGACACGTATAATTTTATATGATGATATATTTTATATAAAAATTGGTCAAGTGAGAGTCGTATTCAAGCAATGAGGATTCCGTACTAACTAAATAATTTTAGTACTTCATAAGTATTTTGCGACAGTTTGTGAATTCGAGTTCCATTCGGGGATGATAGATTTTTCTATTTCCATTTTCTTCGCTGTGGCAACTATGAAAGCGCGGCGTTGAGCTCCACCACTCAACACGCAATGCCTCAAAAGACGAAAAGTGGCAAACAGAGTGTCTTTACTCTATCTAGTGTCTTTACTCTATCTACGGTTGTTGCGGTTCCCTCTATCTGCCCCGCTATAAACGAAATATAATGTAAATCTAAGAAACAAAAAAAGAAAGTTTTAATAAAGCTGCAGGTATACGTCCATAAACATAATATTAAATATATCCAAATTAATTAGTTAGCAAATATATCTACATTTTGTTTCCATAACTACATTATTTGTATGCATTTTATTTATTTATTTATTTAGCTTTATCCCACATTTTTCAGGGTAGGCAGAGGGAACTGCGGGAACCATATAAACCTAATGTTAAGACACTTAGTTGCTTAGTCCCTGCTTTCTCCGTCCCCGCTTTCCACCGTTTTCGAGGCATTGCGTATTGAGTGGCAAACTGAACGCCACTCTTTTGCCTAATTTCCAGATCCATCTTCCCCGAGTGCGAATCGAACCCACAAGCCGTCGCGTTTACAGGCAAACGTAGCATTTGCCTCTGCGCCACGACGGTCCTCACATTGTATACATTTCTGCCTAATATTTCCACATGATTCTTGAAAAATAGATCTTCACTGAAACGCAGTCACACAAAGTGATAAAATAACCCTAAAAAATCATACTTAAAATAATAAACTGTACAAAGCATGTGTAAATTTAAAATAAAGACAGCCTTCCCACTAAGAGTGATCTATTCTAAGCAACAAAACAAAAATAAAACGAGCATAATGCGCCGCAAAGTTTTGAAATAAATAAGAGAGTAAAAAAAACCAAAACTATATATTTTTATACATATTTATAAAGACACCGTTTTTCCATTTCAGATAGTGAACCAGAACCCTAAAAATTGAAAGTATCTTTTAACATATATATATATATATATATATATACATATATTATTAACATAAATTAGTTAAATTTATAGCCCAAGCTAAGATCAAACGAAATAAATTTAACGTGGACTGTAGCTGTGGAGTAGCGACACAAATTGAAAGTGAAGAACATCTCGGCTCTATAATATAATTTTATGAAGTGATGCCTCTCATATAAGATTCAAGCAAATGAATCATGTTTTTAAATTGATGTAATTTACGTTTATATTACGTTTTACGCAATCATTTACGATATTTGACTGTCAGTCCGTATGGAAAATAGTTTTTTTTTATTATTTAGGTCCTTTTCGCATTTCGTTGGCTAAGTAGACTTAGTCCCAAAATATTTAGTCCATTCTTACAGTCTATATCAGACCAGAAATCTTACTAAAACCACGTATGTATAAGTTATAACCCATGTAAACACACCTGCACTTGTGACACAATTCTCTTTCGATTCCAATCGAAATACTTAACGGAGAATCTAACCACTAAGTTCTCCCACTTGCTTCCAGCCAAATAATACGAACAAAATAAAAAATATAATTTATAAAAATAATTCATGACAAAATACACAAAACGAAGGTCGTAAAAACGTAAAAAATGTTGCCAGCCATATAATAAAAGATATAAATACAGATTAAAAATACACTGTCTCGAATATAAAGTGACGTGTCAAATTAATCCAGCATTTCTTAAATTATGTGACAATAACGTATTGTCCGCCTAACCTAAGAAGAATCTTTATTTACTACCATTGAACTGACATCCGAAATACATTTTAATACGAGTCTTATACAAAGCGTACAAAAGCTTAAAGCTTTAAAGCTTTGAAATTAACATTTTTGTAGCTGTCACTAATATTTCAAGCTCAGGAGCGTCTATTACTGAAACGTTTCAGTAGTTTTTCAAGCAATTCGTCCCAACATAACCGTCTAACCGCTAAAATAAAGATATATGAGGGGCAATTAAGCGATTGAAAAAAATGTAACGACGTAGTACAAATGTCGCGAACTATAAACGTATAAGAGTTGGATCAGGAATATCAATATCAATAATGTATTTAGAGTGAGTTGTTATATATATATATATATATATATATATATATATATATATATATATATATATATATATATATATATATATATATATATATATATATATATATATATATATATATATATATATATATATATATATATATATATATATATATATATATATATATATATATATATATATATATATATATATATATATATATATATATATATATATATATATATATATATATATATATATATATATATATATATATATATATATATATATATATATATATATATATATATATATATATTTAACGATAAGGCATTTATCCAAGGCGGAAATTACAAGAATATAGAAATAAACCCTGCATCATGAACCAAAGTCAGTTTAAGCGGCACACTGTACACCATCCGTTTACAATATACTCTATGAATAATAACATTAAATATTTATATACACATTAACCCATAACAGAATAACCATTCCAAAGGCATTTCCGGACATATTTTTACATACAAGTAATACCTTGAAGTAGAATTAATTTTAGAATTACATAACACACAAATATATGTATATAGATACATATATTGAACAACTACTAAATATTTAGCCTGTTGGCTGCTGTTGCTTGTCGAGCCACTCAAGTTAATATCTGTTTATTTTAACTTTTTGACTTATATTAACTTACATTACAGTATTAGAACATCTGAAAATGTCGAATCACAAAAAAATGACTTCAACAGGGATTGTTATTTGTACTCCTTATTATGAAGGATACAGTTAACGTCAAATCTCTTCAAGGCTCGGAATAACTTTTAAAGTAGTGCTCTACACTTTTGATAGAGAACAAAATACCAGAACAAACTGAGATAGCAAAAGGCCAGACTGGCTTTAATTTACAACTAACCAAGAAGACAACTTTAGACTTCTTTCTGAATGGAATCGACGCTTACAAACACTAAAATTTCTATGAGTGTAAATAACATAAAAAACCCATTTCAGTGACAAATGTTGAACGAGGACTTGGGTCTATGGGTGCAAAAGGATGTTTTGCTGTTATGTAACAAAAAATAATAATTTTTTTACAAAAGATATGGACTAGAATGCGCGAAATCATTTGAAACTTAGACAAAATGGAATGGAAAACTGTACTTTCAAGCGATGATTTCATATTTTAGATTATCAGCCCTAATAGACCTGTGTTTGCACATCGTTCATAAGAAGAAGGGATTACGTTGCATATACAGTGCCAACCGTAATAACATAATATAATGTTTTGGGGGTGTTTTGGAAACAATAAAGCCAGACATCTTGTAACCAGAAAACTAAACAAAGGAGGTGGTTCGAAAAACTACTATTACTAAATATGATTAGCCTTGAATTCACGTTCCAATAAGACCTTACATATTTATCAAAACCGAAAAAAAGACAATGTGAACGAACGAATGTTTGAAAAATATTGCAAAAAGCGTCGCAGTCATCTAATTTGTCAAGAACTTAGTCTAAGTCGAACTCGATAGGAAGGTGAAAATTTGTACTCCATTGTACACCACACATTTAGTATTATTAGTAGACTATTATTGAAACAATTGAGACGAAGATTATCTTAAGATATTATTTTTTGTTTTACTAAAAAACCAATTTTGAGAGAAATTGTGAATAAAAATAATCGACAAAGGCTTAATTTTGTTTTGTTTGATTTTGCAGTGCTGCTTCCAAAGTTTAGTACGATAGAGTATATATATATATATATATATATATATATATATATATATATATATATATATATATATATATATATATATATATATATAAATATTTATATACGTACATACATACATATATATTCTTTTGAAATTAATTAAAATATTCCACGTCAATATAATAAAAATTGTGAAGTTAAGATATTTAGCAATTATTAACATATTTATCAAATTACAGACGATAAGAAATCTCATAAATAGTAAAAGAACTCAAATTTTAAAACTTAATTACTATTTATTGTTATAGCAATATTATTTAAATTATTTCTCAGAATAAGCAATTTCATTCATGTTTAATTTTTATTTGAAACGTTGATATTTGATTATACATTTTTTTTTTTTTTAACAAATTTTATTTATTCTATTTTTTTTATTTCAAATATTTTATGGGGAAAGTCGTTTGTCAGAGCGAAGAAAATGGAAATACAAAAATCTATCTTCCCCGACTGGGGATCGAACCCAGAAACCGTCGCGTTACAGGCAGACGTTGCACCTCTGCGCCACGACGGTCCTCATCCCCATCCTGAAATGTTCCATCATCCCTAAATAGGAATCGAACCCACAAACCTGTCACGTATTCATACAGACGCTGTGCTTGTGCGCCGCGTCCTCAGTTATACATATTTTTGAGTTATGTTAATAAAACAAACATTTAAAAATATGTATTTAGTCACAAAATATTATTTTACGAATCTATTATTACACATACATCATCTCATAGTAATATCTCTCCAACCAAAACACACGAATCTTATCACCATTTTCTCCACTTAATAACAACAAATATACAGATAAAAAAAAAATGGTTGCCTGTAAAGTGGGTTTTACGGGCGAAAATTTTACGTGACAACGTCTTTTTCTCAGTAGAATATTTATTGATATGATTAATAATTATAATATAAATTGCACAAATTTTAACTATAGAAAATATATTTTGTTTACTAAAACATTGTACATGTGTCAAGTGATTCGCGCGGCGGACCGATCATAGTTCGGTGACAGTTGACACATCGTTACGTTACCTTTTTCATATGTGACTCCGAGCCGCAACCTAATTTAAGACGTTGTCACGTCAAAAAAATAACAATAAAATTATATAAAATAACATCTCTATACAATTCCAACAACATAGTACAGTGTTGTATAGTATTGTATAGTGACGTGACATATCGTCAAACAGATGGTCGGCACCGGCGTCACATCATCACTAATTTATGCCCTCCTTAACGCCGTCCCACCTATTAGCTGCGTTGTATATATCATGTGGTTGCTAATGTGTCCACGATTACTGGCTTTTTAGGGATTTTCCATAATTAAAAAAAGTTGATATATTAAAATATGATTGGCTTTTATGTTTTAACGCTTTTTAGTATGTGTATTATTATTATTTATAATTGTATTATTATTTATATTGACACTGTAGAAGTTAAGATTGAAAATATGCGATTGCTATAACATTGAACGTGGCATTTCTTTATTCTGATAAGATAAAATGACGTTGGCCTTTGTCACTCGATGATGATGATTTGATGGAATAATGGAGAACAGAGTACCTTGACACTAAGCTCTCTCTGGCTGTCTTGATGTGCTGCAGAAAAAGAAACGACATAAGCTGACTAAGCAAAAAGTAGGCCCTTCACAAAATTAATTTAATCAGTCAGACTAATTATTAATTAAAATATACTAAGCCTTAAAATAAATATAATTTATATAAAAAATACTAAAAGACTTCACGCTTATTTCAGTTATTTATAACTAAATTACTTTACATTTTTATTATAAAAAAATATAAAAAAAAGACCGTCGTGGCGCAGAGGCGCAACGTCTGCCTGTAACGCGACGGTTACTGGGTTCGATTCCCAGTCGGGGAAGATGGATTTTTCTATTTCCATTTTCTTCGCTCTGGCATCTAAGGCAAAAAGCGCGGCGTTGAGTTCCGCCACTCAACACGCAATGCCTCGAAAACGGCGGAAAGTGGGGACGGAGTAAGCAGGGACTAAGTAACAGGAGTGTCTTAGCACTAAGTTCAAAAAATAAAAAAAAAACATAAACATGTTAAATATTTGAAATCCCGCTGCGTTCAAATTTCAATAATAAATTTTTTTCAAGTATTTTTTTTTCTACATACATTTATCCTATACAAAGACTATACCAATGTTACACCAGCTTCCCCAGCTGAGTGGTGGAATAAAGTTGGTTTTTATTTCTAGAACACATCGCGACCAACATCTCAACGGCTTTCATCTTGTAAACGCTATTAATCGACACGACTCCCGGACTCTGTGATAGCTGACTATTATTTCTTATATTATGTTAACTAAACATTGTGTACTATACATTGCTGTTTCTATTTATTTTTTTATTATTTTTTACAGCTTCACGCTTCATCCCGCACATGGCAGGGTAGGCAGAGGGAACCTAATGTTAAGACCCAACTAAAAAGAAGTTCTTTATTTTCCGCCATTTGCCGTATAGTGTGTTGAGTGGCACCCCGCATGTGCGTACCTATTTTTTCTTATACTTGTCTTGAGCGAAGATAATGGAAGTGAAATAAACCAATTGTAAATCGAAACCACAGCCGTCGTGTTTATAAGCTAAATAAGCGCCTCTGCGCCTGTCACCGACTTTTTATTTTCATAAATATAGTAAATATATATTGTTTTAATTTTACCAGAATTAATGTAATTTTAATCAAACAACTTAAAGAAAAGAGTATAGGCTACATGAGCTTATCTCTATTCTTTTCGTTTTTTAACGTAGAGCTATCTACGCTGTATTCTGCAAACAGCAAAGAGTATAGTGTTAAAATATTCCGTTTTCTCCTTTCTAGCTTTTGAAACACCGCGTTTCATCATATTACTAGAACAAATCCACGTTAACTGTCAGTTGCTGAGGTTTTATTTACAAATATCATCTTTAACAGGTTTTGAATTTCCAATCGATTGCTGTCGTCATCATTTGTTTCAAATTAAATTAAAGCTTCAAAATGGACCCGATTTCAACCAATTAGCACCCTATAGATGCCAATCAAATATTAAGTATATGGCCGAAATGACCAAAGGTATTTAGTATAAAAATATACTCTATTCTTATATACTTAAATTTTTTATTTCATTAACTTCTTTAAACCTAGAGTTAAAGCTCTCCATTCCTAATTTTATAATCAATGCCTCAATTTTAAAACATTACATATTAAGTAGCGTAACTCAACGCCACATAAACTTAAAGCCTTAACATATTACCAAGCTAAACCCATAAAATATGCACATTACTCGTAACTTAAGAAAAAAACATCTACTATTCCAAGGGGATCTATCCATTAGACACTTGAGTCTAATTTTAGTAATATTTACGAGTTCCGCATAAAATAAATAAAATGGTACATCGCGTATACTTTGATGTGTAAAGTCATAAATCAAACTAATATAAATTAATATATTTTAGCTTCAAATATTAGTCACGCAATGTAAAATAAGTTAATAGATTATAAAATAGAAATATAATTAGGGCCGCTGTAGAGTTGGTGTAGTTTGTTGAAGGTACGGACTGTATAAGCTGTTGTAATGGGTTCAAATTTTATTAGGGGAAATATATTGATTGAAAATTAGTTTGACCGTCGTGGCGCGGAGGCGTAGTTTCTGCCTGTAAACGCGACGGTTTGAGGGTTCGATCCTGAATCGGAGAAGATGGATTTTTCATTTCCATTTTCTTCGCTCTGGCAAGTAGGCAAAGCGCAGCGTTGGTTTCCGTCACTTAACACGCAATGCCTCGAAAAAACGACGGAGAGCTGAGAACGGAATAACTGAACACTAAGTTACCACAGTTCCTGCGTTTCCCTCTGCCTACCCTACTATGTGCGGGATAAAGCTTAAACACATGGTAAATGAAAAGAAAAAAAAAACATTTACCATTTTAAAGAAAATATTTAGAAATGACTAAAATTTTAGCACAGTACAAATCGAGCCTACGCCTGTTGGAAACCGTCCAAGCTCCACAAGCACGTATAGATGACTGGCTTGATTGGTTACAGTATTAAGACGGTTCACGTAAGGTGCGAATTCAAATTCTGTTACGTTTAAATTGTCATATGTATCTTTTTATTTCTTAAATTACCTTTTTTCTATTTTTAAACAGTTTTAACAATGTAGTGTTATTAATGAAGAGTGAGTTTAAGAGTCATCAACTTTCTCAATCATACCTTATATAATGATGTAGAAAGGTGATAATAAAGAAAAATATTCGTCAATTTTAATAGAAACTTAAAACTTTGCTTATTTTCAAGTTTATCGTAAAATTTTTTATCAAAATTTTGCTTATTTACAATACAACTTTTAATATTCGATTAACACAATCTCTAAACAATTTTTCAAAAAATATAGCTATAAACCAAAATTACCTTGCTTTTATCGAAGCTTTAAGCTAAAAAAAGCTTCTAATATGAGGAAAACTATAAAATAAACGTAAAGTCACAGTACAAAGGTAACTTACCAACCATCTGTCCAGGACGTAGAGTGGTAGTCCTAATTGACAGTAATCAATTCTCGCGGCCCGCTTTCAATATTCCTTCATCTACGATTTTTCTCGTTTTTACACCGCCCTCGTCTGAAATTTATCGCTCAATTAGTCTTGTTTAATAGCTGCCTGCCGCGTTGATGTCTGCGTCTCAGTGCGAGGGCTGGCACTTGGGAAATATTAGATTTTTTTTGTTTAAAAACCATTTATTTACTATACCGCGAAGTTGAGTTCTGCCACTCAACACGCAATGCCTCAAAAACGTGGTAATATATATATATATATATATATATATATATATATATATATATATATATATATATAATATATATATATATATATATATATATATATATATATATATATATATATATATATATATATATATATATATATATATATATATATATATATATATATATATATATATATATATATATATATATATATATATATATATATATATATATATATATATATATATATATATATATATATATATATATATATATATATATATATATATATATATACATATATATATATACATATATATATATATATATATATATATATATATATATATATATATATATATATATATATATATATATATATATATATATATATATATATATATATATATATATATATATATATATATATACAAACATATTAAGCGTTGCATGTACTCAGCAATTACGGTAAAAGATAAAAGTCAATGTCAAAATATTTAATTCAAAATAAGAAGTTACATGCTTCATTTTTTGAACGTCAAATAACTTATTTTACCACGAATTCACTAAACTTAACACCTCAGACCTGAGAAGGAAGCAAGAAACTCAGCGAGACTTTATCTTTTGTACTTTGCCACATATTTACAATTTAACAAACCTTATTAATGACCACTACACTCATATAGTAGACTGGAGCGAGCATTTCATTAATAAAAACATCATAATTTAATATTTTTTAAAGCAACAGTCAACCCTGACAGCTTGTAAGACGCGGAGAAATAGGATTAAATTAATTGTCGCATCAGTCAGGAGGGCGTCGGGGTGTTTTTTATTAGTCGAGTGCTCACCTCCCCGCCCTCCCCTCTGTAACGCGAGAGAGTAAATCACGAGGAACGTTGACTATGAAACGTGGATGTGAATTTTTTTATATACATTTTCATAGTGAATCTATTCATACTTAGAGATTTTTGAACACAGCGGGGTCTGAACCTGCATCCCTTGAAAAGCAAGCGCTTTGTCCATTAAACCATGCGTTCCTTATAACGCTGCGTCGAATGCTGTAATTAAATATTTGTATGATTTTGAAAGTGTTCATTCACATTGAAGATAGAAAAGATTCTCAGAAGCCCTATATACCTTTACCCCTTATACCTTGATTGTAACAAAATTGATGACAACAATAGCTGCAATCGTAATGATAACAAAATATAAGAAATATTCTTTATTAAAATAGTTTTATTAATATTATGATAATTGTTTTCCTTATCTGCATATATTTGTATATGTATATGTGCACACCTACATACTATACATTTTCACGCTTCACATATTATATATATACACATTTATATATATCTACTTCATTACTACTTAATACTATTTACTAAGTAAATATTATAATTTAAAAGCATTTATTTCAATTCATTTAAAATAACTCATAAATCTAATCAATGTCATGTCGGCGGCTCGTTTTTATACGTTTTATTACTAAGGATATCCGGTCGTTGAAATAATTACCTTAAAATATAAACAAATTTAATAAAAAAAATTACGCTGATTCAAACAGTCATGTTGTAAATTAATTATAAGTTAGAATTACATACTATTCACCGATAAAAACATATCTATTAACACCTCATTATTCTCTTTCCAGCGTAACTTAACGCTGTGTATGAATAAATTTGATAAATTTCTCTTCCTCTTCTTCTTCTTCTTTTCTTTATGAGTAATCCAACGCTGTGAATGAAAATCATGGCTGACATTTGAGCTATGAATAAATAATTAGGTATAATATTTGTATGGTATATATATGCTTGACTATACCGACTGGAATTTGATTTTTTTTACCGAACTAGAAAGTTGTCAGTTAGCAAGCACACACTACATAAAAAGCAAAAAGCGGAATGATTGATCACTATAGTCTCTGTTTTCCAAATTATGAAAGAGATACGTTAAAATAAGCAAAACTATTAATTAAAATATTTTTAACATATATATTATATTATATATTTATCTTAATCCATTAATTAGTTAAATTTCAAATTATAACCGGAAGTCTCTATATTTATATGTAGTTTATGCGTCTATTAATGTTTATTTATGATATGTTATGAGGTTTTTAATCATTTATAGAACACCTTTCGAGGGGCATTCATACTTTTTAATTATTTAAATTATATTTATTTTGATACGCGTATCCGAATTCAGTGGAATGGAGACATAATTATTAACTAATTTCACAAGCGTTTTAATTAATTTTTATTGCTTTCTACACATGTACGTTGTGAGTAACATCATATATTTTAATTATAAAACACTAAAGTGCTATCAGATGTTGTGTTTTTCATAAATATTTATATATATGTTTTATAATTTTAATGTTGTTCTTGTAATAGAAATGTAGGGATAACATTACGTAAACCTACCTTATATAACTTAGCTTAAAACATCTTTATTTCAAATAACAAAATATATATTTCCAAAACATTTGCCATATCTGTAACATAAACTTCGTACATCACTACCGCGCCCGCCCGATTTGTTCACGCTTTGATCTCTGACTCGATTTATCGAGATTATTTTTAACGCGATCGCCCCATCACTAGTCGGCTAGTGACGAGCGATGCACAGATTGCGAGATATTTATTGTTTCAACCGTATTTTTGCCAATATTTATTATTGTAGTTACAAAGTTTTAAAAGTGATAGTATTCAGAATCAACTTTTGTTTTAGGCGAAATAGATATAATATGAGTGCAAGTTAAAGGAAGTATAATTTGCATTCACTTTTTTATTTTTATATATATACACGATATATGGTTCCTGCAGTTCCGTATATATATATATATATATATATATATATATATATATATATATATATATATATATATATATATATATATATATATATATATATATATATATATATATATATATATATATATATATATATATATATATATATATATATATATATATATATATATATATATATATATGTGTGTGTGTGTGTGTGTGTAGAATATTTGAGATTTATAAATGACGCCCAAAGTCGTTGAAATGTAAATTTAATGTACAATTGCATTCCACTTCATCTAAATAAGACGTCATTCATATCCTTAATGTTTTCCTTAATACATTACAAATGCGATATGATCATCTTATCTTTAAGTAATATGAAGTTTTAGAAACTTTATGCAAATTTATGAATTTATTAATTAGAAAATAAAATATACATAATTAATTAATTAATGAGTCATAAAATTTATATTACAATCATAAAATAGTCATATGTCGGCTAATTTAAATATAAAAAGACCTATCGGTAAATATCATGAAAATAACATTTTTTTAATGTTTTGTGTAAACTAAGCATTCAGGTAACGTTTCGAGTTTTAGATATCTCATTCTCAAGATAGATAGTGTTTTAGCCATTTTAAAATTACCATTTCTTTTTTGGTAATCTACTAATATTTTCAATATTATTAGTAAAACTAGACGCCATGTTACCATACTGTGACGTCAGTTGGTCACTAATTTTAAAGATTTGCATTTAATTATGAATAAACGTTCCATTCATTAGTGGACACTTTGTTCACAAGAATGTTTGCCATATTAAAAAATTAACACCGGCAAAGCACGAAGTTGAGTTCTGCGACTCAACACGCAGTGCCTCAAGTGTATTTACACTATTTTCCTTTCCCTCAGGGTCTGCCTACCCTGCCATGTGCGGGATTAAAGCGTGAACCTAAAAAAATATATATAAATAAATATTATTCATATTATTTACTATTTTACAGAAATTTAATTAGTATTTTTTAACTATAATACTTTATTAATATTACTTTTTAACTTACTTAAGTTAGCATTTATTTCTTATTTGGGATATGTACATATATATAGATTATAGTATTGTTTTCTAGTTGCAATTTTGATCCTAACTTCAAGACTAATCATTCACCTAATAAGTAAGATAAAAAGTAGAAAATGGTTATACCTTATAAATCTTTGCTTTCTACCTTAATACCTTTCTTTTCCTACCAATTATATAGGGGAGGTATTTAAATATCAACTCTAAAATAACTAAGTGTAATCGTATTATAAGCAAAATCTTATATATTTATTAATTGTTTTTCTAATCTCGAATCTGCGAACACTTTAAAATATTACAAAATAAACACAGGGGAATTACTGAAGCATATCGTCGTTACACGCTTCGCTTCGCATTGCAATCACTTAATAGTTTACTTATCTCAATCAGAGATCGATCAGAGTATATTTGTACTATCTAGATAGGTAGGCCTTATATGTATAGATGTCGATAGATTTACTTTATATTTTTTAATTTAATAAGCGATTTGTGTTGAGAAGTCGCCAGTCTTAGGCAGAAGTCTTAATAATTTAATAGCAGTATAATAGTAGCAAAATTTATACGTTTAAAAGTTTATTATATATATACAGAGTTATAACGTTTAAATTTAGCATGTACTATTTCACGAAAATGAATTTATACTGTATAATAGTTTTGGTACAGCATATTTTTTCCATTTCACGATATTTATACGTGCTGTGTAACGCGTGAGGTAGACATCATTAAATACGAATGACGTACTACAAACATACTATTAAACGTTGTTATTCTGTCACCTTTCATTCAAAAAAAATTACCAAAAGAAAAAGAGATAATTTAATTTTTCATTTTGTTTGAATAAAATTTTTATTTTATTTTTGAAAATTTTATTTTAAAATTTTATTTCTTTTTTAATTTTACCAAGTTTATAAAGGCTAGTTAATATTGTGCTTGAAATTAAGGTAGCCGTTACAGCCACACTTTATATATATATATATATATATATATATATATATATATATATATATATATATATATATATATATATATATATATATATATATATATATATATATATATATATATATATATATATATATATATATATATATATATATATCTATATATATATATATATATATATATATATATATATATATATATATATATATATATATATATATATATATATATATATATATATATATATATATATATATATATATATATATATATATATATATATATATATATATATATATATACAGGGTGTATCTGAACGACGGCCGTTATTAAAACTACTCATAAGGGAAAATATGATAATTTTTCCCATTTCACGATATTTATACGTGCTGTGTAACGCGTGAGGTAGTCATAATTAAACACTAATGACGTATAGACCTCGTACTACAAAAATACTATCAAATGTTGTCAATCTGTCACCTTTCATTGAAAAAATAACCTATTGAGAAAGGGATATATCTCATTTCCGCTCTCATAGGATAGTGTACGCTCGTGTCTTACTTGAGAAACGACGTTTTATTTTGGAACAATAATTTAATTATTTATTTTATTTGAAATAAATATTTTTTATTTTTGAAAATTTTACTTGTTTTATAATTTTACCAAGTTTATGAAGGCTAGTTAATACTATGCTTTAAATAATGGTCGCGGTAACATCCACACCCTGTATATAGATATATATCCTATAACCATTTATATTTTTTATTATTATATTTTACATAATACATGACATCCTCGAATTCGAATTTGATCGATAAAGTCCTAATTACGATTCAACATTGTGACATAGGCAGGTACATTATAAGACGTACACACGCTATAATACTTTCCGTTCTCAATGCGAGATCCTCGTATATAACCACGTCACGCAATGATTTGTGCCCTGACATGTTATACACACTGCTGTGAAGAATTGTAGGTATTTCTTAAATATTTTTTTATAAACACTTTCGATATATAGTAAAGCAGTTAAAGAATGTCTCTATCTAACCTCTTATATATAAGGCATAGTGACAATTTCAATACACTTTCCAGACGTTTCATACTGAACGGACAAATTCATCATCAAGCTATTATAATACTTTAATCAAAAGATTATATATAAACGACAGATTTAGGTGCATATAAAAATCTTACACTAAAATTATTAGATAAAGTAAAAAGGTATAAAGAGATTTTGCTTAGAGTAGCACAGAAGCTGACCTTAACCTAACCCAATATTATATATATAATTATATATATATATATATATATATATATATATATATATAATATATATATATATATATATATATATATATATATATATATATATATATATATATATATATATATATATATATATATATATATATATATATATATATATATATATATATATATATATATATATATATATATATATATATAATTATTTCAAATTTCCTTTCGAATTACAATCTACAATTTTCAACACTGAAACTAAATTAAAAACCTATATAAAATACTTATTTTTAAACATATGTGCAACAACTCCACGCTTTATCCCACCCATATTGCAGGGTAGGTAGAGGAAATCACAGGAACCACAAGAACCTAGTGCTAAGACACTCCGTTGCTTAGTCTCTGCTTTCTACGCCCCGTTTTCGTCTTTTTCGACCCATTGAGGGTTAAGTGGCGGAACTCAACGCCGCGTTTTGCCTAGTTTCCAGAGCGATAAAAAAGGAAAATACAAAAATCCATCTTCCCCAAGTGGGAATAGAACCCACAAACGGTCACGTTTGCAGGTAGACGTACACTAATTAAAGCAAATATTCTTTACAACTGTATATCCACATCTATTTCAACAAGAAGCAGTTAAATAAAGTACACAAACGAACTCCGCATATAAAGGGCCCGATATGTCTACGCTTTGCCTAATGAACTATTTGAATGTGGGTCTTATTACCCGCGAATAAATAACAAATAAACGTTCTCGCCGCTCTGCGTACGCGCAACTTAATATCCTACTTAAACAAGTATTTATTGTACATCCTTATAGATAGATTTATTTAATCGATCTTGGGCAATATAATGAATATATATATATTTAGTTTAGTGGTCGTATAAATTTTTGTGTTACGACTAATAATGTGTTGTGGTTTTGAGTGGATTTATAAAGCTTTTTTTGTGCTTTTGCTTTTCACGATATTGTTTTTTTTTGTTGTAGCTTTAACTAGGTGTAAAGTTAAAATTAATGAATATATGTGTAGTAGTGTAATGTATGTGTAGATGTGAATGTATAGACACACATAAAATTTCACTAAATCTTCTGTTATCTTTTAATATCACTGGAAAATCGACAAATACTTTTATCTCAGATAACAGGAAAGACACTGTCGCCTAAAGCCTGAATTCGTTTTTTTTTAGTTCGTTAGCGGAACTTAACGCCACACTTTACCTTATCAAATTGGTAAATGAAAATAAAATGAATTTAATTTTTTTTAGCTTTATCCCGCATATGGCAGGGTAGGCATAGGAAACTGCCTCAAACTAGAGTTAACACACTCCGTTCCTTGCTTTCCATCTTTTTTTAAAGCATTGCATGTTGAGTGGTGGAGCATTGCATGTTGAGTGGTGGAACTCAACGCCGCGCTTTTGCCTCATTGCCAGAGCGAAGAAAATGGAAATAGAAAAACCAAACTATCCCGAGTGGGAATCGAACCCACAAGCCCTCGCATCATTAAAAATCAGATATCAGTTAGACAGGTGTCTATATACAAATAAAAATAGAAATAGAAATTTCGTCCACGTAGCAAGGCCTTCAAAAAGTACCCGGTACATTCACATCGCAATAGATGGCTTCACGTTTGATTGAATGGGAGAATTATGCAGAAACACGATTACGTTGCACTGCCTTTTGTAGGCGATTTCGTGATACAAAATGTATTATTACTACTATTTTACATGAATAGGGCTGTCGTTAATGATTACGCAAGGCGAAGCTTTCTGTTAACTTATCGCTTATCGATTACAATATATAGCTCTTATATATCAAGATATGCAGAGTTACATTCTATGTTTGTACATATGTATGTATAGTTATGTATGTATAACTATATCTATATATATATATATATATATATATATATATATATATATATATATATATATATATATATATATATATATATATATATATATATATATATATATATATATATATATATATATATATATATATATATATATATATATATATATATATATATATATATATATATATATATATGTGTGTATATATTATACAACCTTGTTTACATTTCTATTTTATCTACTTATGTTTTGTATTTGCATTGCTCAATCCTGCTATTTGAAATTTCACCCAATTCCACTAGTTTGTTAGAAGAGATTTCTTTTAGAAATAAGCTTTAGACTGTCAACAATATTCTTTATACTGTTTTGTTTTGTTCTATATGGCAAATTTAGCACTAAAAGTACCATAAATAAGGTAACTCATAGTCAAAATCAGTCAAACTCCTAAACAGATGAGGCTTGGCGTTAAGTTCCGCCACGGTACATAATCTTGAATAATGAAGGAAAACGGAGTGTCATGTTCTCTACCTACTTTGATATATGGGATAGAATAGAAAACTAAATTAAACATAAATTAGGTACATTATATACTAAAGTTATTTCTACAGTCTTAATAAAGTGAGCGTAAAAACATTAAAAAAGTTTATAATAAACAAAGACATTAGAAGCTTATCCCATTTTTACGATTCGGAAATTTTCAGATTTATTCAAGCACGAGTAACGCTAAGAAACAGCCATTTTACTCATAAATTTAATTTTATATAGCGTTGAAATAAATATGCCGAGTTAATGTAAGACGTCTGCAATAATTATGTAGAGAAAATTTGAATTTGTGGAACTAAAACTTACAAAAGTTTCATTGACAATAAAATATAAAAAATCAAAAGATCAAAAGATACGTGAATAGTCTTTCATTCAACTAAATTTATAAACGCTCAAACATTTTCCAAGTCTTTTTTTTTTTTGTTTTTTGGGAAACATTAGAAAAAGAAAAGAAATATATATATATATATATATATATATATATATATATATATATATATATATATATATATATATATATATATATATATATATATATATATATATATATATATATATATATATATATATATATATATATATATATATATATATATATATATATATATATAAAGCGAAGCGGTTTATGTGGTGTAAGTTCGATTTCGGCGACGTTTAAAATTATGTTGATTTTTTCTTCACGCTGTATGTTAAAATTGTATGGCGATTTATTTTTATTTTAAACCTTACCCTGGTAAAATTAACCATAGCGTTGAGTTTCCTATATGTAACGATAAAAAATCTAAAAATAACTACTGTGCGTAGTAACATATTCATATACAATATATGTTGGTAAATACGTATAAATTAACGTTTAAGCTCTACCGGATGTCAACATAACGAATCAAAAGTGTTTATTAAAACTTTTACAATGTAGCGACGCGATGCGATCTTTCCGATTAAATTCAAATAATGACTTTCTCTACCGCTTCTGTACTATGAATACAAATTATCACTTAAACAGTATTTCTATAACGTTTGATTCTTTACGACTGATTAGAGAAAAATAGGTTTAATAAAATTTAAATATCTCTATCTCACTAGAAATCTGTAATTAAAACGGGTACAGTGAGAAATATCGTTTATTTTTTACAAAATAAATAAAAATCTTGCCTTTTCCCGCATATAGCGCGATAGACAGACGTGACATGTTGTTAAAGCCCTCCGTTTCCCATATCCTGAAACATTACGTGTTTAATGGCAGAAGTCAACTCCCTGCTTTGACTTTCTATTAAAATAACATAATTTTCTTTCATTTTTTATTTATCTGTGATCAATATATTATAAAAGCAGTATATTCTTTAGTAAAAATCGATCTTAAATAACATATATTTCAATTAATTACACTAAAACTTGAGAATTTATTATCTATAGAAATGTCTTAGAAAATCAGCAATCAAATCAAAGAAAGGTCTAAACAGTCACCAATTACATTCCCTACTTACTTTGTCTTATAATACAACTATAAATATACTGAACATGCTCTATTACGGCAATAAGTCGTATAAATTCAAAAGACACTAACTTAAGTCACGACTTTACCTTTGTATGTCGACAGGAAATAATAAAAGTGTTTAATTACATACAAATCTAAGTTATATGTAGTTTTTTAGAGAGTTTCGATTCCCACTCGGGGAAAATGGATTTTTCCATTTTCTTCGCTCTGGAAACTAGGGAAAGCGCGGCGTTGAGTTCCGCCACTCAACACGCAATGCCTCGAAAAGGTGGAAAGCAGGGACGGAGAAAGCAGGAACTAAGCAACGGAGTGTCTTAACACTTGGTTCATACAGTTCCTGCAGTTCTCTCTGCCTACCCTGCTAAGCTAAAAAAGCCAACATCCATCTAACGTATTATTTATTATTAATTTTTTTGTGTTTTGTACGTCTGAAGTAGATATAGCTATTATTTTGTTTTAAGTGATGTCCATATTTCAACTGATCTCTTTTACTATACGAATGCATATTCGCCTATTGAAAGTTATCTCGTTTTTGAGTTACGTATATTAAAATAAAAACTACCCCTTACAGGCAAATTTTATCGTCCGTAAAAAAATCAAGTCGACATTATTATGGAATATTCAAGACCATTCTATAGTAATTTTAAATCAACACAATCAAAAGATATGAGTATCAATACTAATATTTACGTTCATAATTTTTTGCATTTTGTAATCAATGCATATGTGTAATTTACTTTTCTGCCATATTAATATGCCTTGTTATATGTATGTCGAAATTTGAGTGAAAATTAGGAAAGAGTCTAAGTCATGTGCTTTCTGGTACGTAATCAAGAATATTATTTGTGGAAGCGTTTTGAATGCGCACACTTAGAGAGGCTAGTTTTTAAATAAGAGTTTTACTTTTGGTATCGTTTTCAAGATATCAACGAGGCGAATTAGTGAAAAATATAGATGTTTGAACTTGACCAGTTTAATTGATAATTGATTGAATTAGTTCTACACATCAGCTAATTGGATTTACTTAAGATACATTTGCGCGCGTTTTTTGTTACCATCCTTTAAAAGTGTTGAGCTTACAAAAAAAACTAGTATCACTTTCAAGATCAAAATATGTACAATAAATTGAATAGTATAAAAAAATGATGCATATGCAAATAACAGAGAAGGCTTCTAGAACCACATGTAATATACAGTCTAAAATGATTACTGAAATCGAACCTGCGTCCGTCCCAATAAACCCTAATAAAATACAATGAAACACACAGAAGTACTAAATCATTAACAAGCTGTATTTGTTTAATCACCCACGTCCTTATAAATCGTCGAGCAACAGCCTCGTTACGTACAGAATATCAATCGTTAGACCACCGACAGTGAATGCCATCCAGAATTTTAACTATAATTATTTTTTTCCGTGACATGCAGACACAGCATATAAAGTGGAATATATAGATAAACATATATATATATACATATATATAAACATCTATATGTATATCTTTTTACAATATAAGAAGTATTAATTTGTTAACAAAAAACCTTTTCCGGGATTTCCTAATCGCCTATATTCTGTTGCAACTATTTCTCTATGAAATCTCATCTTTATTTATTATTTTTTTGACGTGACAACGTCTTAAATTAGGTTGCGGCTCGGAGTCACATATGAAAAAGGTAACGTATCGATGTGTCAACTGTCACCGAACTATGATCGGTCCGCCGCGCGTATCACTTGACACATGTACAATGTTTTAGTAAACAACATATATTTTCTATAGTTAAAATTTGTGCAATTTATATTATAATTATTAATTCATATCAATAAATATTCTACCGAGAAAAAGACGTTGTCACGCAAAATTTTCGCCCGTGAAACCCACTTTACAGGCAACCATTTTTATATTTTTTTCTTTCACGCTTTATCTCGCTTGTAGCAGACATTTCGATAGACAGATAGAACTGCAAAAACTTTTAAGATACTCCGTTTTCTCCTTTCGCCCTTTAAGGTATTGCGTGCCGAGTGGCGGAACTCAACCAGAGCGAAGAAAATGGAAATGAAAAATACCGCCTTCCCCGAGGATTGAACCCACAAACCATGGCATTTAAAGACAAACACCGCACCTCTGCAGTGACTTCCAGACATTCCAGACAGGATTGGAAGAGATTGAAGTTAATAATTAAATACAAGATTTCTCCAAATTTCAATAGGACCGAGATCCGAAATTTACGTTCTAACATTCACTTAAACATAACAAAAGGTGGCAAAAAAAATATTTTCACAATTCTTTATTAATCTCAAGTTAATCTTATAAAAAATATATATTTATTTCTGTCTCCTTCTATCCATCGACTTCTGTAGAGCAAAGTCACATTTCACCCATTAGTGCCACACGAACAGACCGCACATGTCGCCGGAACTGATATACATGTATAGGGGTAGCGCCACCTCCAGGGAGGACATTGTTATTACGTGCTGCTAATAGATAATATATATGTACGTGATGATTTATTATGCTGTTGTATGTTACATATAAATGATGATATATCTATATGAAGATCTAAGATAAGACTTACTCTTCTTTCATTGTTGGTAAGTCTTTTTACCAGATTTTCTTACAAATAGTTAAGGTTTACCATATTACCGTATCTCTTTTACCATTATAAGCTCTTTCTTCATAGATCATTATTAGGAGTATCTAGCAATGATGTATGAAAAAACAGTTTATGGTAAAAAATGTAAGAATAAGAACTGTAGCGTACTTTTAATTTTTTTATATGAATACTCACAAAGAGAACATCATTTTTATCATCATCAATGAATTATTTATATAAATGAAGCTTATGTAAGTAGCTTATTAATGTGTTAAGGAGCTTGTTAATGTGGAAAGCTATGGAAAAATTAATACATGCTGGATTGAAGCCGTGCATTAAAGCGAGGCGTTGAGTTCTGCCACTCAACACGCAATGCCATGAAAATAGTGGGAAACAAGGACGGAGAAACGGAGTGTCGTAACACTAGTTCCTATGGTTCCTGTAGTTTCCTCTGCCTACCCCGCCATGTACGGGATAAAGCGTGTAGCTAAAGTTGTTTTACGGACACGAGGCTTTGCACTATAAGTTAAGACACTCCGTTTTCTATTTTGAGAGAGTATTTATCTACCAGAGAGAAAATAAAATCAATTATAAATAATTTTATTTTAATTTTACATCAAATAACTCATTGTATAGTAACAAAATAACAAAATCAAAGCAATATAAAGACATGTTTGCACAAGTGAAGGCCGAAGGTTCTTTCTTCATCAGATTACGAGATCGTTTTGCCAAATAACAGGTTACAGTAGATTGCCGCTCTGAAACATCGACGATCACGAGCAAGACTTTATGATTTTTAATGATACCCTCTTAAATTATGGTGGAAGCCCATTGGAACCCTGTAATAATTTTATGGGATACAAATTGCTGAGATGGACCAGATTTTGGTTTGTTGAGATGATAAATCGTTTTGATTTTACATTGCATTATCGTGTGAAGTAAATATTGATGAAATGAATTCTATTATATATATATATATATATATATATATATATATATATATATATATATATATATATATATATATATATATATATATATATATATATATATATATATATATATATATATATATATATATATATATATATATATATATATATATATATATATATATATATATATATATATATATATATATATATATATATATATATATATATATATCTTTATGGTATTTTTCGCATGTAGTAGAGTAAACAAAGTGAACCCACTATTAAGATACTACATTCTCACTTTCCAACCCATTTTACCTTGTACGACGAATGCCGAAATATATTAAAACGGAAATAGTGGGAGTTCAATCTAGGCTACCTAAGCGTGAAGGTTCTAGTTCTATCTTCACGCAGTAATGACGTATTACTGTGTCACTATTTGTATATACTTATTTTGTTTATCAACTATCCACTTTCCAGCTAAGATAGAGCAAAGCGCAACGCTTTTTGAAAAAGAAATATCTCATATTTAAAATACGAGGTCATACGAAGGCTTCTATATCCTCCTATGTAATTAGAATGTAATGTTTGTAATGTCTTATTCTTATAGCTTCACGCTTTATCCCGCATATTGCAGGGTAGGCAGAGGGAACTGCAGGAACCATACGAACCTATTGTTAAGACACTCCGTTGCTTAGTTCCTGCTTTCTCCGTCCCCGCTTTCCGCCTTATTCGAGGTACCTATTGCGTGTTGAGTAACGGAACTCAACGTCGCGCTTTGCCAGAGCGAAGAAAATAGAAATAGAAAAATCCATCGTCTCCGGGTGGGAATCGAATCCTCAAACCGTCGCGTTTACAGGCAGACGCTTACGTCTCTGCGCCACGACGGTTTTAATAAATAAATACAAATTAAAAAATCCAATGTGTGTTTGTGTTTTAAGAATTTATTCTCAAAAAGAAATCCAATTTCACTTACATGAGAACAGTGTTATAAATGTAACAATTCACATCGCCTTACATCCAAACCCAGTTAACGAAATACAAATATTGTAATTTGTGTCTTTTTTTTATTTATTTTTTTTTATACTAATTACAGTAGAAATGGGTATTGTCAAGTATATATTTTGAGAGTTGAGACTTAAATTCGTTAACTGAGCAAGTTATAAGCTATAAGTAAGTTATAAGCTGAGTTATAGAAGTAGGTAACTTATTATAAAGTTGTGCTCCATCAAAAGTAATATTTTTCTTAGCAAATTTGGTTCTAATTTTTGGAAGTACCAGTAGGCTTGCTCTTCGAGTGCTACGTTTACTGCTCCGTTTTGTAAACGTTAGATTTGAGTGTATCGATTTTTTAAAGTTTTTATATATAAAGATACAACAGTTATATACATAGAGTTGTCGCAAGTTCATAATATTTGTTTCTTTGTAGACTTTAGTCGTTGGTGTCAAAGGTGGATATCGATAAAAATCCAATGTAATTCACACAAAAGCCATAATATCTCAACGACGCAACAAATTTAATATGACCACTTGTTTCAATATGAGATCAAAGTGCCGCACCCTCTCAATTTATTTGACGTGCAAATCGCGTCTCAACGAGATGAATCCGCTGTACAGTAGATGGATAAAGTGCACAGAATAAGATAATGTATGTAACTTACGCTGTGTATTCGTTTGTATTCCAATTCAATATTGGACAGACAGAGGGCATGGAAAAAGGCGGAAAGCGGGGACGGAGAAAGCAGGGACTAAGCAACGGAGTGTCTTACCGCTTCCTGGAGTTCCCTCTGCCTACCCTGCAATATGCGGGATAAAGCGTGAAGGTAAAAAAAAGAGGGCATAGAGTGTAAAATTAGTTAAGTTGAAATATTTATTTATTTTATTATTTTTTGTATATTTAAAAAAAATTATATGCACAAGATGCTGGCTGCTAAGTTAGATTTTCTACCATTAAAGCCGGTTATGTGGAAAATAAATATGTACCTAAGTATAGAAAAATAAGCTAAAAAACGTGATATAAAGACGTAACATAGATTATTGATATGTACATGCTAATTGTAATATATTATATACGTAATACTATTACATACTTTAAAATAAAAATATAGACGATATTTTTTTTTAGCTTCACGCTTTATCCCGCAAATGGCAGGGTAGGCAGAGCGAACTGCAAGGACCTTGGGAACCTAGCGTTAAGACACTACGTTGCTTAGTCTCTGCTTTCTCCGTCCCCGCTTTCCGCGTTTTCCAAGGCATTGCGTGTTGAGTGGCGGAATGAGCGTCGCGCTTTGCCTAGTTTGCCAGAGCGAAGAAAATGGAAATAGAAAAATCTTCTCCAACTGGAGATCGAACCCAGAAACCGTCGCGTTACAGGCAGACGTTGAGCCTCTGCGCCACGACGGTCCTCACGTAAGAAGTGTAAATTTTCAATATCTGTCTTGAAAAGTGAAAACCTGCACCTACCTGCAGTACACTTCACTTTCGCAACACAACCGCTTATCTCCAATAATTTATTTGTTTACCCATTTTAAATATAAATAGCATCAATAATTTCATGCCAAGAATATTATTAAACAAATTAACATGCACATTATGTCAATTTATCTGCAATATAATAATATATACGCTTTATATGACATCGTTGTGACAGTTGTGTGTACGCAATAATTTAAGGTTCGATTCCGATTTGTGGTAATATTATTTTAATTTACATACTAATTTACTCCAGCTTTATTTTGTGATGAAGGAAAGTATTAGCTTCACGCTATATCCTGCACATGGCAGGGTAAGAAGAGGTAACTGCAGGAACCATAAGAACCTAGTGTTAAGACACTCCGTTCCCCGCTTTCCGCCTGTCGAGGCATTGCGTATTGAGTTGCGGAACTTAACGACTACTACTACTAGTCGTCGAAGAAAATGGAAATGGAAAAGAATCCATCTTCCTCGAGTGGGAATCGAACCCAAACAGAACTCAACCGATTGGGAATCAACCCATACATACATTAAAAACGTCAAATTTACTATATATTACTTAAATTTACTAAAGAAAATAAGTCATTATTTTTAATTTCCATGTAAATTTGTCAAAAGAACACTCTTTATCTTTTATCGTGACTAATAATTCTTTTACAATATTCAACGTTGCTGATAAGGGGGGGGGGGGGGGAGAGTGATAACGGAAATGTCATAACCCCCATTAGTTTGCTTACATTTTTCTGTATTTTATCATATCTTGAAGCAATCAATTACACTGTGGGTGTAAAAAATTATAATTCATTTAGATATTTGTCTTTATAATGGTATGTTTGTTGAGAGTTCAAATTTTTAAACTTTATCTTTTATTATTGTTTTTTTAAGATTATAATTATATTATATATTTTATCTATAGTGTATTTAACGTCTGTTAATTTCCACGTTATATTGTAAGTGTTATAAAACTTAGCGTCATAGCGACTCAGTGGGACAAATTCTGGCTGTATACGATGGTTATGGGTTCTATTACCACTTGTCATTGTCCTACACAATGTTATGCCAATATTAAGTAAGGTGAAAATAAAAGAAGTTCTTAAAAATACTCATATTTATTACGAAGAAACCAAGATTTTCTTTTTTGTTTTCATATGAAATATTTTATGTGAAAGTTAATTTATGTTTAATTCTCTCATCATATCTTAATTAATAAACTATTTCTATATTATATTAAGAATGAAATGTTACACTTAATTTTAAGCAACTAACTTAAACTAATGTTCAACTAAGCTATTTTTCTTATTTTTATAAGCACATCTTACTGTATACTTTAATATATTAGCAAATTAATGTTTAAGTCTTTACTTACTTAACAACGTTCCTTGACTTAACAACGTTCAATTTATAAAAAACCCTACTAAAAACCCAGAATGGAATTCGAACCCGTAGTCATCACATTTAGTTTTCATCATACCACAACAGAGTTGAGCATTTAATATCATAGTTAAAACAAAACTTACATTTAAACTTAAGATACATTAAAATTAACATTTAAACTTAACGTAATATATACAAAAAATTCAGCAATTGACGGTATCTTTCAAATTTTTCCCTTTAGTTTCAGGTAAAATAATACACGAAACAGCAGCTATTAGAGAAATACCCCCAAAAATGGCCGAAGGTATCCAAGTTGGTGAAATATTCGCTATAAACGGAGCAACCATGGCCCCTAGCTTAGCTGCAGCAGAGGCGAACCCAAAAGCCATATTTCTTAACGTAGTGGGATACAATTCTGCCTCGTATACGTAAACTACTGCGAACGATATAGAAACGGCTGCGAAACCTATTATTCCTAAGGCACTGGTAGTCCAATGGCCTCTTGGTGTAAATATCAATAGAATCATAGTAACTCCTGTTAAAATAAGCGTCGCCATAAGCGACGTTCTTCTGCTGTACACTTTGGTTATAACTATCTCTGTTGGACATAGAGGGAGCTGAAAATAAATATATTTAAGTTAAATTGTATATCAAAGAATTTGTGAGGTTTTTCTTCGATTTTCACAATAGATTGATACAGATAAAAAGGAGAAGATGTAGATGAGGATTGATTAACCAAAAAAGAGTACTACTAGGAGTTGTGGCGCAGTGGTGACTGTAAGCACGACAGTTGCGGTTTCAATTCTAACTCGTATGAATTTAAAATACTTGTTAGATAATAACACTTAGCATACTATACTTCAAAAATGGGAAAAGTGTACTAATATTTGTTATTGATATTTTTCCAATTATCGAACTTTAAACTTGACATGACCGATTTGACTAACTTCATACTTGCCTGAACTTCGCTTGAAATTTATATCTAAATGAGGACTAAACGTCAAAATTTGAAAAAAAATCACACATTGCTTCAATAATAAAAAAAATCATTATAATGATATCATATAATCAACTATATAGCATATAAAGGTACACTTAAAGCTATACATTTCTATAAATAAGCATTTAATACCACTTGGAAACGAATACGTTACGCTAACACCGCTCTTACAATATTTCATACTTAAGTGACAAGACGCAATAAACTTTGTACAGCGAATTACAGAAAACAGTAGCCGGAGCTATAAAATATTAATCGGTTTGATATTTTAATAGGTACTCAAAATGTCAAGGATTGAGTTCATGTGGGTTAATGTTTCGTAATATTTCTTTTATTACTCCAAAATTGTATTGCGCAAACGCGACGCAGGAGAAACGCTTAGCAAAAAGTAATTATTTAAATTTTCTGTTTTTTTTAGCTTCACGCTTTATCCCGATCGTAGAATGGCAGACAATGGGAACCTCGGAAACTGTGGAATCCTAGTGTTAAGACACTCCTTTCAACGCAATCTGCCCTTCTGTTGAGTGGCGGAACTCAACACCGCGTTTTGCCTAGTTTCCAGAACGAAGAAAATGGAAACGAAACAATCCATCTTCCCTGAGCCCACTCTCCCTTTTTCCCTTCTCTATAATGTTGCAAGTAGAAACTAGCGTATTGCATGGCGGGACTTAACATTACTATTACAATTTACATAAAGGTCAGTACCATTAACTCTACAGGTATAAAAGTTATATTCTATCTCAACACTCACCTGCATTAATCCCAAAATAGCAACGGTTATGAATATATTGTCACTGAGTAACGTGACATACTGGTATATTCCATAGTAGGTGGTACCTACAACTGTCCACACGCAAAGTGTTGACATCGTGATGTACCTAAGTTCTTTTGTTCTAAAAAAGTCAAAGTAGCTCGGATGTATTTTGTCGTTTTCCTTTATGTTCATTGCCTCTACTTTCTTCGTGACTATTTCTTTAATATTTGTTGTGTTCAATTTATTTCTGGAACAAAGTTATTGATTAAATAAATATTAAAAGAGACCTACATTTCGCTAAAATTATACATTTAATATATATATATATATATATATATATATATATATATATATATATATATATATATATATATATATATATATATATATATATATATATATATATATATAATAATAAAGCTTTATTTTATTCCATGCATAACAGTAAACAGTGATAATTAATACAACAATCGCATGCGATTTGATGCCCTAAGTAGAATTAATATTGTTTTTTTTTTTTTCTTTCTTTTTTTTTTTTTTTTTTTTTTTTTTTTTTTTTTTATTTTTATTTTTTTTTTTTGTTGTAATATGGTAATTTTATTTATTTATATTTTTTTTTTTTTTTTTTTTTTTTTTATTTAATGCATGGACCCCGTTCGGGTAAAAGCCTCCCCCAAGGACTGCCATACTTCTCTGTCGTTAGCTCGTTCGAGCCAGCTTTCACCTGCACACGCTACAATTTCGTCTGCCCATCTGGCCCTTGGTCGACCTCTTGATCTGGTGCCTTTTGGCCCAGACCACTTTATTGACCGTAAAGTCCATCTGTCGTCCCTGTAACGGGCTAAGTGACCAGCCCACTTCCATTTAGCCTTCATTGCGAAAGTTAAAGCATCGTTTACTTTGGTCTTCTTTCTAATGTCCACGTTTTTTACCTTATCCTTCAATTTTATACCTAGGCAGCTTCTCTCCATTCTTCTTTGTGTACTTTGGATTTTGTTCCTAGTTTTGAGATCAAAGGTCCAAGTTTGGCAACCATAGGTAAGGCTGGGTAGCAGTCCTGTATCCATGACTATTTTCTTGATTGGTAATGGAAGTTGCGATTTTAATATTTCCTTATGATGCCAGAACCTGTTCCAGGTAATGGCCACTCTTCGATTTAGTTCTTCGGTGTTTCTTTCTTTACTAAAGGAGATTTGCTTTCCTAAGTATGTGTAGCGGTTGACGAACTCAAGAGGGGTGTTGTTTATTGAGATGGGCGTTGCGCTGCGGTTAGTCATAATTTTAGTTTTTTCCAGATTCATTTCCAAACCAGTTTTTATACTAGACTGATTCAATTCGTTTACCATTTTGTTTAGTTGGTGAGGGGATTCTGAAAATAGAATAATGTCGTCGGCAAATCTAAGATGACTTAAGTATTTTCCATTTATATTAATACCTTTATTGTACCATGACAGCTCTCCCATTATGTGCTGCAAGACGGCTATGAATAGTTTTGGTGAGATTGGATCTCCTTGCCGGACGCCTCTTTTTATATTAATTATTTCGCCCACTCTATCCAGTTTAACTCGACTTGTGCTGTTAGAGTAAATATTTTTAAGGATATTGATGTACTTTCCATTTACATTTAGTGCTATCAACGACTCCCAGATACTTTCGTGGGAAATTGAGTCAAAAGCTTTTTGTAGTCGATGAAAGCCAAATATAGGGGTTTATTAAATTCTATATATTTTTCTATCACCTGGTCAACCACTTGGATATGATATATCGTGCTGAAGCCGCTTCTGAAACGGGCTTGTTCTATCGGTTGGTGGGCATCGATGGCTGGAGCTATCCTTTCAAGTAGGCATGACGCGAATAGTTTGTAGAAGCAAGACATCAGACTTATAGGGCGATAGTTTCCTATATTTGCTGGGTCGCCTTTTTTGTAAAGTAATATAATTTCTGATGTCATCCATTCGTGTGGCACAACTTCCTCTTCCAGTATTTTATTCCAAAGGATAGTTATTGGTGACAGTAGAAGGGTCTTCGCAACCTTGATATATTCGTTGGTGATTCCATCTGATCCTGGGCTTTTGTCTGGTTTAAGTCTCGTTAGTTGTTTCAATATTTCAGATTCTGTAAACTGATTTATTGAAAAGGTACCCGTTTGGCTATAAGAGCCCATGTTTTGATTTTGTGATACTGGCTTACTATATAGATCATCGTAGAAGTGAGTAGCAGCGTTTATGATTTCCTTGCGGGACTTGTATTTACTGTTGCCATACTTAAGGAAAGGGACCCATGTTTTAAATTGACTCAACTCTTTGTAAGCTTTTTGGCAGATCTGGAGTTATTGAGGTGTTTATGTATAGTTGTTGTTCTGTATGTAACGTAGCACCTTTTTATTTCTTTGTTGGTATTTTTGTATAAAGTTTTTAGTTTTTTCTTTGTCAGTTTTGCTTAACTTGGTCTTATTTCGTAGTTCGCTTCTTTCTTTCATGAGTTCCAGCGCTCTCGCCGATAGGACTTTGTTCTTGTGTGTTCCTTTAATGTTTTTTAGACTTAACTTCATGTAGTGCGTGATTTGTTGGTAGAATTCCTCTACGTTATAATTGTGATGATGCTTTATAAGTTGTGGTAGAAAGCCATAGAGGTTTGTAAGGTACAATTCTTGCTCCGCTGGCGTTTTTAGCTTAGTGGATGTATTAGAGAAATTTCTCCTACTTTTCTTTGTTGTATTTAGGTGTATAGTTGCTCTTAGTAGTCTGTGGTCCGATCCGAAGGAGAAGGATGGTAGTACTTCATATTTAGAAATCATGCGGTGTTTCGTGGTCATGATGTAATCTATTTCATTTTTTGTGTTTTTATCTGGGGAAATCCATGTCCAGCGGTTTTTTGGTTTTAGATTGAACATTGTGTTTATAATTTTTAGGTTATGTTCTTGAGCGTAATGAATCAGTCTCGTACCTCGAGCGCTTCTGGTACCGTAGCCGTACACTCCTGTTACAGAACGCTCGCATTTTTGTGGAATTCCAATTTGAGCATTAAAATCACCTATTGAAAAAATGTACTCAGTAGGTGTGGAATCGTGAGCTTTCGCTAAGTCCTCATAAAAATTGTCTATTTCTTCCTGTGGTGAATTTTCAGTGGGAGCGTGTGCTTGGATTACTGCAATACACAGATTTTCTATTCTGATTTCCAGTACGCATACTCTTTCGGAAATCCCAGTAAATTTCGTGACATTTTCTTTGTATTTCTTCTTTATTAGAAAACCTACTCCGTAAAGTCCCTTTGTTTGACCAATGTAGTAAAAAATGTAATCATCGTCTTCGATTGTCTTTTCTCCTAGGCGGCGAACTTCGCACAATCCTACTATATCATGTTTAATATCTTCAAGTGCAGCTTTGAGCTCAATATATTTATGATCAGAAGATAATGATCTTACGTTGAGGGTGCAAATGTAGATTGTATTTTTAGGTTTAATAAGTGTTCTTGGGGGGTTTTGGTCGAACTCTCCCGCGGTGACCGGCCGTGCTGGGAGATTAGAGGTTGGAAAAGGGCCCGATTTTAATTGCTATATTGTGTTTTGGTCTGAGGTTATCGATTGGCGTTGAGCTGGTTCTTTCTGGGCGAGGGTTAGTTTGGGCTTTTGTATTATATAGTTCGTCAATACACCTTTATTTTTCTTGAGTGGGTTTTTTTTTTTTTGACCAGCAGATATATATATATATATATATATATATATATATATATATATATATATATATATATATATATATATATATATATATATATATATATATATATATATATATATATATATATATATATATATATATATATATATATATATATATATATATATATATATATATATATATATCTGCTGGTCATCGGCATAATGTGCAGCACTTTACTTTAATCTGTGTAACTATAATCTGAAAAATATAAGAAATTTGTCTAACTGGTAATTGTGCCATTTTGCTTTCCCAAAAATCTACCTAAAAAGGCTCATGCTCTCTGGTAAATCATGTATCGTCATATACACTTACACATGAATATATATACACAAACTAACATACCTCAAAAAATATATTTTAAACAAATTATAAATAATTCTTACAATTTCGCAGCTCTTTCTAAAATCCGTACTGCATCGTCGATTCTTCCAACTGATATCAACCATCTCGGAGATTCCGGTACAAAACAGATCAATATCAAAATGAAGACACAGGATAAGCTAAATCCCAGCAAATAACTATTCCATGTTGGGAGGAAGTAAGCGAACAAGGCTAACGAAGACTCAGCTATGCCATCAGGTAGAATACACAAGGCTCCTGCCACTTCTCTATATCTTTTGCCTATAATTTCCATAACAACTGGTATACATATTATGAGAGACCCTCCAGATGCAACGCCACTTATAAACCTTAATGTGTTGAACATCCAAAATTCTGTTACAAAGGAAGTTGGTACCATTGATACAATATTCAGGATCGTGGATGTTAATAGAGCGATGCGACGGCCATATCTGAAAATACGATTATTATTTCAAAAAGATCACATGTTATATTATAAAAAGTTAATTTATTATTTTTAGTTTGATTTTCCTTTTATTTTAATCTCTATATGCTTTAGATAATTTGCCATGTGACAATATTAATCATATATATGTATGATTAATGTTAAAATACCTTGAAAATTAAAAAAAAAGGTTATTTTTATCACAGAATATGTTGTATTATTACCAATTTCTTTACCCATCTAAGTAGACGACAAAATAATTTAACTGGACTACCTTTTTTTCTTAGTATGACTACAAAACAGTTAAAATATATTAAATATTTCTTGGTTCTTGCTTTCAAATTCACATAAGGCACAAACATTACCTGAATCAACATTCTAATACATAGTAAGTACTTTACATATAGGAGACAACATATTATATTATGTAGGTACACTCATTAGTTAGTAAAACGCTATCTTTAAAACTATAAGCTGGTAGATTAGTTGCCATTGCTAGTTTAAACAATGTTATAAAATACACAATAACATTTATTATACGTATTAAGATGATTCTAACGTTTTGAAATATCTTTAGTATGTTGTATAGGTGTTAAAAAATCAAATTCAAATTTAAGTTTAAGCTAAATTTTAAAGTGATGTCTGTCTGTACATTCGTCTGTACAATCATAACAAATAAATAAAATAAGAAGTCCATTTTAGATAATTAAATAAAATGCTCCATTATATTATATATTAATTGCAATAATCAGATGTCATGACGTAAAGGCACAGCGTCTGTCTGTAAAATTGACGGTTTGTAGGTTCGATTCTCACTGAAGAAAAAAAAATATTTTGTTAGCTCTTCCAACGAGACAAAATGCGTCGATGAGTTCTCTCATTAAACACGTAATGTCTCAAAAAGCGGAAACTGAAGTACGAAGTGTCTTAACATTAGATTCCTTCTGCCTAAGGTCCTCTGCTTACCCTGCTATATGCAGAATATTAAAAACAAACTAAATATTAAGAAACATTCAAATATTTTTTTGCTTTACGACTGCTAAAAAACCACAACAAAGATATATCTAATGAAATATAATATTTTGTTACAGATATATAAGATATTTAGTAAAATATCACCATTTTAGGATAATTTTTAAGGTATTTTAAGAAAAATTAAAAAGATCAAAACAAACAGCATGGACCAACAGAGCATTTATTAATACTAAATTTCCTTTGCCTACTTTGCTGTAAAGGAAGTAAAAAAATGCTTCATAAGGACTGTCCCACTCGGGGAAGATGGATTTTTCCATTTCCATTTTCTTCGCTCTGGCACCTAGGCAAAGCGCGGCGTCGACATCCGCCACTCCACACGTAACGCCACAAAAATCAGAAGGCAGTTTCTTAAAACTATGTTTCCAAGGCTCCTGCAGTTTCCTCTGCCTACCCTGCTACGTGCAAGATGCTTAAAAACGTAAACTTTAAGCTCGCAACCTTAAAAAAAATTAAATATTGATTGACTTTTTGTAAATGTAGGTTATCGTGAGAGGGAAAAACAAAGCGAGTAAAGCCGCGAGCGGAAAACCAAGCATGTGAGATCTACATGATGTATAAGACAAATATTATTTTTTTTTATCATTATAAGATAGTAGGCCTAAAAAATTAAATAAATAAAAAGATTTATAATAAAATATTTGATGTTTGTTACATCTATTGTTCTACTGTCTACTTATTTATATAACGTTTTCTTTATCTGGATATATTTCTATATAATATATATTTATATATTTATATATTTATATTTATATAATATATATTTTTTAATTATTTAATTTTGATTTTTAATGAAATATCAGTGGATATGATGTATATCTACTATCTATTACATATATATACAAATATATACATATATGTTATATATTAAGAAGAAACGTGAGATAAAAATTTTATCGTGTAATGTGTTAGGAAAACTGACTGAAGTACATTCCGCTTTAGGGTTAGAAAATCCCAATTAGATTTTCCCATTTACATTTTTCAAGAAATCTAAACAACTAATTGTATTGTATTTTCTAATAATCTTAGTCTTTAAAAACGCTTAAAGCAAGGGGAATACTAGTATTTAATAGTATGCCTAGATTGATTTTCATCTTTAGGTACCATCTAAAAGCCTATGGAAGCCTATGGGAGAATATGGGGGCCAATTTTCTACCTTATTATTTTACTGTAATTTTATTTGAAAAATCAGTGATATAGAATAAAAGGTCATATTTTAAAAAAAAAGAACCAAAATCTTCACTTAATATTATAATAACAACGAAGAAGAGAGAATAAAGAATAGATAAGAAAACTGTACATTGTTTCGAGTGAGAATCGAATCTACTTTAGTCACGTTAAGAAACACACACGAAGTTCTCTTCTTTTAACACAAAGAGCCTGAAAATAATAAGATAAGCAAAAATTTGAAATCGTTGTATCAGTCTACATACAAAGTAAAGTGCAATATAAATAATAGCAAATTTTATTCTTATCATTTGTGTTGTGTATATAATATGACTATATCATAAAATGCACTATTGTGTACAATATACACATTTATTACAAATATTATAGATGCCTTTCATATATATATATATATATATATATATATATATATATATATATATATATATATATATATATATATATATATATATATATATATATATATATATATATATATATATATATATATATATATATATATATATATATATATATATATATATATATATATATATATATATATATATATATATATATATATATATATATATATATATATATATATATATATATATATATATATATATATATATATATATATATATATATATATATATATATATATATATATATATATATATATATATATATATATATATATATATATATATATATATATATATATATATATATATATATATATATATATATATATATATATATATATATATATACCAATAAGTCCATCCTATTATTATAGACTAACAAGTTCTAGTGTCTAACTTTATGGACTAGATTATAAAAATACATGCATATATATACATAGGCACAAAATAATCTATCTATTTGGCATAAGTAACGACACGGTACAAAAGATAACACAAGAAAGCTGACAATGAACTTTATGTATATTTTTACTCTTGATTTAACATTTGGACGGAGGACGTGGTTGAAAGTAGTAGATTCAAATACAAGGAACTATTTATAATATAGTTCAATGTATATATACAAAGCATATTGGACTGGATTCGCCACACAAAAAAAATGCTTTTGAAGAAGCAATAACGAATATTGTTGTTTTTTTTTGCATAAATAATTAAATATATCCCAAACATAGTAGGAAAGGCAGAGGAAACTTAGCGTTGCTCCGCATTTAGAGACATTGCCTATGCCGCCAATACTAATAAATAAGGCTAAATAATTAATAATTAATTAATAATTAATAATTAATTAATTTAAATAATTAAGGCTAAATAACAAGATTTTACACAAATTTGACTTGGTTGATTTTCTCTAACCATTTCACGATATCTTTAACTGTCATTAATACTTAAAGTCACTTAACTTAAAGACACTCTGTTCTTCACTACTGTTAAACGAATGATTCCTTAATCTTTTATAATTTTTGACTTCTTCACAAAAAGTAGAAAATTCACGAAGTAAAGAAAAAAAAAACAATAAAATACCTGTCCGATATCCATCCAAATATGGAGACACCCATCACTAAGCCAAGCATTAGTATAGTTTGCGTCATACTCGCGAGCCACGATCTCTCACAAATCAATCCAAAATCTGATATAAGCGTGGTTTCCATAACGTCCGAATGGTACACATATTTTGAACAGTCTTTATAGCAGGTCATATTTTCCACCATAACATTGGCTTCTCCTTGAAATTCCGCACAAGAGAATTTCGTGATGGGAGTCAAGAAAACAACCGATGTCATATTCCCCATAGCCAGGAACCTTGTCAAACATGCTGTAGAACACACAAGCACTTGCCACAAACCGACAGCACCTATCGTCTCTTCTATATAATCACTTTCACAATTAACATCTTCTTCGACATTTATCCTATCTTTAGATATGATGTTCAATTCTTTCAATTTCAACTTCATTTGGCTATAAATTTATTTTGATTTTATTTTAACAATATAATATCTTCGTGATAATGCGTCATTTGTGGACGCTTACAACTAAATACGACAATAGCGTTGTATTCAGTTAAAGTAGCTGATATCTCTTTCATGTAATCCTACGTGATGTTACAGCGGATCTCACGTTTACTGGAAAGTGATAAGACTGAAATTGTATTTACTGTAATCGTTATTCGTCGTGAAAGCCTTGAAATATGTTAATGTACTCCAATTTTGTTCGGTAAGTAGTTTTGAATGCAAATTTTTATTTTAAAATAATGTGCGTCATTGAAGTATCTGTTTGTAGTTTTAAATTTAATTTATTCTCATTATACATAATATTATTTTTGGAAGCGTTTCAATTGCGGACACTTAGAGAGGCGAGTTTTTGAACTAGATTTTTATGTTATAGTAATATAGCCGATGTTCGAACTTAAACAGTTTAATTGATAATTAATTAAACTATACGTTACCTAACTGATTTGCTTGACATTTGACAATTGATATTTACGCGTCCTTTTTTCAGTGTCGTAAGTTTTGTCCGCTATAAAAAACCTAATAAAACGAAGTGAATGTCCGCGGGGAGAACCTAATGGTTTAATAATTAATTTATATACAAAATCAAATTAATTCTATATTTATATTCTATAGAAATATTCTATATAAATTAATTTTGTAGATATAAACAAAAATTGAGAGGACCGTCGTGAAACAAAAATTGAGAGGACCGTCGTCGACTAACACGACGGTTTCTGGGTTCGATCCCCAGTCGGGGAAGATGGATTTTTCTATTTCCATTTTCTTCGCTCTGGCAACTAAGGCAAAGCGCGGCGTTGAGTTCCGCCACTCAACACGGAATGCCTCGAAAACGGCGGAAAGCGGGGACGAAGTAAACAGGGACTTAGTAACGGAGTGTCTTAACACTAGGTTCGTATGGTTCCTGCAGTTCCCTCTGCCTACCCTGCCATGTGCGGGATAAAAAGCGTGAAGCTATAAAAAAAAAAATAAAAAATAAACAAAAATTAATTATTTCAAGCTTTCTCTTTTTTTATGGTTCACGATAACTTTCAATCAAATACTAGAAGACATAGACACGGCGTTGAGCTATCAATCAAGTAAATATCTCAAAAAATATAAGCGGAAAACGTTAACATAACGTAACATTCTATCTTTTTTTACTTCAAATTTCACCTCAATGACCACATTAATCAATAATCTAACAGTTTAAAATTTTAATAGTTTAGTTATTGAAAATTTTCTCTTAGCACTTCTAAAATTTTCAAAACATCACTGATACAAGCGACGCGATGTATAAATAGATTTACGACTCCAACCATAATGATATACAGACAACAGCCGCCCGTCATGTACTTTATTAATGATACCCCATTCCCACCACTCACTCGTTTTCGACTTTAATGCTATAGTAATTTGTAATTTCGTCTCATTTTGAACCACTCAATAATTTTCTGTAAGACCACTTACACTATCCGATGCGTTCGATCGTTTATATCGTGTCGTAGTGTCTTAAGGATAAATCGCACTTTTTTGTTTATTAAATTTATCATTTTAGTAAATAAAAAGTAGTGATAAATTTCTATGTTTTCCTTTTTAAATGCGATTTTCTTAATAGAGAAACCCTCCTGATTTAGAAAAACTTACGACAAAATTGTTTTCACTCTCAGTAATCTAAAGTAATGTCTTACTTGAAATATGTACTGTAAATACAATAACACGGCCTATTAAATATCTGTAATACTTAATACCTATCGATACGTATCAATTGTTTTAACATATTATCTCGATATTACTAGAGATAAATGTGAGTGGAGATGATAAAAACGTTATACTGGTCAAGGTTTGCTTTTGCCAAGATGCATGTGAAATATAAATATATATAATATATATGTAAAAATATTATAGGACCGTCGTGGCGCAGAGGCGCAACATCTGCCTGTAACGCGACGGTTACTGGGTTCGCTCGTTTTTTGTTTCTGGCATAACTCTGTAGATGAAGAACGTATAAAATAATAATTTATTGTATTTAATTTTGAAAATTTTGAAAGTATCAATGTATATACAGGAGATGTGAATGTTTTTACCGAATTACATTTTTAGCCACTATTATTTTAAATAAAATAAATAATTAAAATCATCGTTAACAAACTAAACATATTTAATTACCATTTGACAAAGACGTAAGATAAAAAGCCAAAGCGGCAACGTTAAAGTGGTGGGTAATGGCGGCTAAACGAAATTAATATAACTCTTTCTGACCTAGACAGGTATTAATTTTGTCTAAATACTGATTTGCGTCACGTCACGTTCATGTCTGTTCATAATTTCATAATAATAACTAATATTACCAAAAAGTATAAATATTTTACACAGTTACACTAACACATGAATAGTTCAGGCTTTTGAAAAGAAAAAAAAAACTAGGCTTTCTTAAACAACATAGAAAAAACAGTTATTAGTAAAATAATAAACGAGAATTCTCCAAGAATGATTTAAAAGAAACATAAATACAACAAAACTTAGCCGTTTATTTTGTGAATTTGACATAAGACAGCATTATTTACATAGATTATAAAAACATTTTAATATTTTGTTACTTTTTGCATTATCTGTGTAAAACACTATGTAAATCAAATTCAATAAATAAAAATTTAAAAATATTACTGACATGACTTTATGATATTTAACTGGAATAGATTTAGAAATAAATGAAAATTACAGCAATTATTTACAACTATTACTTAGATATTATTTTTGTTTTACTATTCAGAACATTACTTGTAATTGTGGTTTGTGTAACTCGTGCAAAACAAAAATGTTAAAATTAACAAACAATAAAAATTATAATAATAACGATGGGGGGGGGGAGGGGGTTGGTCAAAGATTTATTAATTATATCTTATATGTATGAAAACATTATTAAAATACAACTAGCGCCATCTACGGACATGTAACTAGTAACTTCTGCATGTATAACAGAAACGTCAAGCAGAATTTAAACCGTTGGTTCATGTTAAACTAATCACGTAATTTTAATTTTAGTATGTTTTTTAACAGTGCAAGTAAGAAAGTAGCAAATCGGCAAAGTTATTTGTATATTTGTAATAGAATATTTTTATGTCATTCGCAAAAAATCATAAAATAGTACCGTTACCTTAAATAAATAAAATCGTAGCTCTATTCCTTCTATATATGTAATCCTTCTATAATATTTACTTATACATCTATACATGCATATATAATATATCTGAGATGTTCTAACACATCGTATCGTACTCAGTGAAGAAGACTCCAAGCTTCTAAAGTCAATCCATCGACCAAGCTCGTTACGTCGAGCACGGCAAGCAACACATAATCACACGTCAGTGGCTCACAACCTGTAATTTACAGCACTTTTAACCCTCTCAATCAAGTAAACGCCGGTATAGTTTTTATTTTAACTTAATGTGACTTCGAATTCATCTTGGACTTTTTACACGATGTTTAAATTACGTTGAGATAGCTATATGTATGTAGGTAGATGTTTTATCAGATCGATTTGTATGTTGTTTTGATAAATGCTCAGTATAAACTGCTAAATTATCTATGGAATTTGAAATATATACTATTTTGGGTTTAAAAAAAATGACCTTTAAATTTCAAAGATCAACCTGTTTTTGCGTTAATTAAAAATTTATGATACAAGATTTAATAATTTATGATACAAGATTGTAATGATAAAATCCAGCGTTTTATCAGAAACTAAAATAAATAAAATATGTCATTAAAAGGAATTTAAATAAAAAATATACACAATACAAACTATATATTATTTCATATACAAAATCCATAGATAGTAATAATTCACAGGTAAAAAAGTTAGATTCAAAGAAGACCTAGTTAAAACGTCAAAAAAAAACACAGCAAAATATTAGCACCCCAAAAAGGCTATCAAGACAGTTAACATTCTGAAAACAAAAGTAACAAGGCACAGAACATGGTTTCCTCGAGCTTGGGAGCTAATAACCAGAATTACGCTGTAGCTGCACTTATCTAAGGATTTATAGTCCCCTAAGGCCACCTTCAACTCGCCATTACGGTGATTCCAACCGTCTCTCTCGTCATAATTTGTAGGGGAAAATTGACCGTCTATCTGATTCTTCCGTACTATAGTTAGGGATCTAATTTTAAAACATTTGCTGGATCAGTCATTTTTGATATGACAGCGTTGTTGGAAATTTTCAATTTTCGATTTACTTATACATCTACAGCGCTTATAAAAGATGATTTAGTAACTTCTGTGTTCACTTTTCGCCAGTTTTATAAAAAATACTTCGAAACGTTAACAACGAAGTTCTTTGTCTAGAGAAGTAAGATCAAAAGTGATAACCAAAACTATTATAACTATCTTCACGTGTTTCTATGGGCTCTACAATGGCATCTTTCGTGTTATTTAATATTTGGTTGAATTATTTATTAATAAAATGTTAAATTTTTATATAATTTCGTATAACACTGTAAAGAGGTGTCAATAATTTTTGAAAGAAGATTACTTTGTAATGCTTTGCTTACTTAATGTAATAAGAATATTAAAATGTAAGTACACATAATATAAATATAATTTGGTTTACCATAAAGTGAAGCTAAACTTAAATATAATACTAATTATAGTAATAATAGAAATTCTATATTCATTCACTTTTATATACGTCAGCCCCACGAGTGGGTAACGCTTCGTTCACTGCCCACACGTGGGACTGTAGCTATCACTGGGACTGGGATATATCATAGAGTGAATTAAGTATAGGTCCCTGGTCTAGCAAGACAACGTTGAGTTGAGTGACGGCGTTGAGTTCCGCCACTCAGACGAAATACAAAGAAAGGAGTGTCTTAACTAGATATTTTCTCGCCAAATTGCTATATATAGGATACTGTGAAAAGTAATTTTACCATTTTCTCAACATTTTTAACAAAACAAATCATCTATAATGTCCTAGAAGAAAAAAATCTTAATACATCCCCAATAACCTCTCAAATATTTTAAACAGCATATGCAAAAAAAAACTCTCTCACATTCACCAAAAATACATTCATCTTCAATACAGAAAGAAAACCAATCAATCCTATTTTAAAATTAATATTTTAATTTTCCGCCGAAATAACTCGCATTGAATGCGACTGACGTCTTCAAGTCCACGCCTGTCGTTAATTTTTCAAAAGAGTTTTTAATCAGTTGTGAAGCGATTTATAAATTAAACAGGGGCTCTGTTATGAAGAAATTGTGAGTGTCGTGTGGGTTTCCATTGTAATGTTTATTTTGAAAGAAAGTATTACAAAAAGCAAAACCTTAATCATTTCTAAGATTATTAGTACATTTTACTTGAACTATTACAATAATGTATTTTTATAAAATTTTAATAAGACGGAGATCACCTATGAAATTGTACTTACATAGGTCATAAAATCTATACTTCTTAAGTTATTCTAGTTTTTGTTTCTTACTATTATAAAGCAAATGAGTTCGTTAGAAAATAAAGCCAAACATATTCAACATATATATATATATATATATATATATATATATATATATATATATATATATATATATATATATATATATATATATATATATATATATATATATATATATATATATATATATATATATATATATATATATATATATATATATATATATATATATATATATATATATATATATATTATATATATATATATATATATATATATATATATATATATATATATATATATATATATATATATATATATATATATATATATATATATATATATATATATATATATATATATATATATATATATATATATATATATATATATATATATATATATATATATATATATATATATATATATATATATATATATATATATATTTATTTAAGAGTTCGTATGAAGTTGTGGCAACGGAACCGCGTCAACAAGAAATATGAGCGGAAAGGATCTCTCCGCGAAGCTGCAAATTTCGTCATCAATTATCATTATTAGGGAGCATCGCGACGGCGGTAATTGAGTTTTATAAATGGACGCGATGTCGTGAATACTGTGACGCATAAATGTACGTACAGATGTGTTTGTTTGTGAGAGTTTATACAGAGTGTATCTGACACGACGGCCATTATCAAAACTACTTATAGAGGAAAATGTTTCGAGGCTATATACAAAAAACTATTTAATAATTATTAATAGTTTGGGTACAGCATCATTTTTTCCATTTCATGATATTTATACGTACTGTGCGTGACGTAAACATCATTAATTCCGAATGACGTACTGCGAAAATACTATTAAACGTTGTCAATCTGTTAGCTTTCATTCAAAAAAAATAACCAAAAGAAAGAGATATATCTCTGTCCCGCTCTAACAGTATAGTGTACGCTTACGTCATATTTGACAAATGGCGTTTTATTTTGGACCAATAATTTAAGTGTTTTTTTTTTATTTTTGAAAATTTAACTTCTTTTATAATTTTTTCAGGTTTCTAAAGGCTAGTTAATACTATGTTTAAAATTACGGTCGCCATTATAGCCTTATATCTTATAAGACCGAATATCTACCGATCTGAGATCCGAAACAAAAGTCCAAAATATACACAAAATGCACGTACTTGGCTTACTTTTGACTTAACGATAGTCATCACTCTTAGTGTCGTACAAACGACGCAACCGATTTTGTTTGAATGTTATTATTATTTTCTTAATCACTCACATTTTGTAACAAAGGGTGTTAGCTTACAGATAATACATTACCTTTTCTTTTAACGTCCAGCGATCAGTCAAGAGTGGCTTAATGAGGCTATTTCTCTTAACATCCATTATTAAAACTGTTTAGTTAAACAGGCGTTTGCAGTGGAATTTTTTTCTTGAAGTGAAATAAAAATCGTCATTGTGAAGTTAGTATTTTTAACTGTTAACTTGATGGTAGTGGATTCGATTCTCATTAGTGGGGATGTATACATTTCCTCACCCTGACGAGACAAATTACGTTTAGTTTGACAATTTAAAATGCAGTGTCAAAGAAAGGACATCATAAATACATTAAATTTTAAATGAAAATGTGACAACCGTGTGACAATTGCGATAATTTGGAAACCAAAATTCGCCATTTTCTTGATTGTGTACATGTATAGGTAATGCCTTACTTAGTAGTAATTATAGTTACATAGATAAAAAGTACTATATACTAATGTGTTTGTATATTATTTAAAAATAAATATATATATATATATATATATATATATATATATATATATATATATATATATATATATATATATATATATATATATATATATATATATATATATATATATATATATATATATATATATATATATATATATATATATATATTTATTATTATAGACTAGTCCATCCTATTATTATAGACTAACAAGTTCTAGTGTCTAACTTTATGGACTAGATTATAAAAATACATGCATATATATACATAGGCACAAAATAATCTATCTATTTGGCATAAGTAACGACACGGTACAAAAGATAACACAAGAAAGCTGACAATGAACTTTATGTATATTTTTACTCTTGATTTAACATTTGGACGGAGGACGTGGTTGAAAGTAGTAGATTCAAATACAAGGAACTATTTATAATATAGTTCAATGTATATATACAAAGCATATTGGACTGGATTCGCCACACAAAAAAAATGCTTTTGAAGAAGCAATAACGAATATTGTTGTTTTTTTTTGCATAAATAATTAAATATATCCCAAACATAGTAGGAAAGGCAGAGGAAACTTAGCGTTGCTCCGCATTTAGAGACATTGCCTATGCCGCCAATACTAATAAATAAGGCTAAATAATTAATAATTAATTAATAATTAATAATTAATTAATTTAAATAATTAAGGCTAAATAACAAGATTTTACACAAATTTGACTTAGTTGATTTTCTCTAACCATTTCACGATATCTTTAACTGTCATTAATACTTAAAGTCACTTAACTTAAAGACACTCTGTTCTTCACTACTGTTAAACGAATGATTCCTTAATCTTTTATAATTTTTGTCTTCTTCACAAAAAGTAGAAAATTCACGAAGTAAAGAAAAAAAAACAATAAAATACCTGTCCGATATCCATCCAAATATGGAGACACCAATCACTAAGCCAAGCATTAGTATAGTTTGCGTCATACTCGCGAGCCACGATCTCTCACAAATCAATCCAAAATCTGATATAAGCGTGGTTTCCATAACGTCCGAATGGTACACATATTTTGAACAGTCTTTATAGCAGGTCATATTTTCCACCATAACATTGGCTTCTCCTTGAAATTCCGCACAAGAGAATTTCGTGATGGGAGTCAAGAAAACAACCGATGTCATATTCCCCATAGCCAGGAACCTTGTCAAACATGCTGTAGAACACACAAGCACTTGCCACAAACCGACAGCACCTATCGTCTCTTCTATATAATCACTTTCACAATTAACATCTTCTTCGACATTTATCCTATCTTTAGATATAACGTTCAATTCTTTCAATTTCAACTTCATTTTGGCTATAAATTTATTTTGATTTTATTTTAACAATATAATATCTTCGTGATAATGCGTCATTTGTGGACGCTTACAACTAAATACGACAATAGCGTTGTATTCAGTTAAAGTAGCTGATATCTCTTTCATGTAATCCTACGTGATGTTACAGCGGATCTCACGTTTACTGGAAAGTGATAAGACTGAAATTGTATTTACTGTAATCGTTATTCGTCGTGAAAGCCTTGAAATATGTTAATGTACTCCAATTTTGTTCGGTAAGTAGTTTTGAATGCAAATTTTTATTTTAAAATAATGTGCGTCATTGAAGTATCTGTTTGTAGTTTTAAATTTAATTTATTCTCATTATACATAATATTATTTTTGGAAGCGTTTCAATTGCGGACACTTAGAGAGGCGAGTTTTTGAACTAGATTTTTATGTTATAGTAATATAGCCGATGTTCGAACTTAAACAGTTTAATTGATAATTAATTAAACTATACGTTACCTAACTGATTTGCTTGACATTTGACAATTGATATTTACGCGTCCTTTTTTCAGTGTCGTAAGTTTTGTCCGCTATAAAAAACCTAATAAAACGAAGTGAATGTCCGCGGGGAGAACCTAATGGTTTAATAATTAATTTATATACAAAATCAAATTAATTCTATATTTATATTCTATAGAAATATTCTATATAAATTAATTTTGTAGATATAAACAAAAATTGAGAGGACCGTCGTGAAACAAAAATTTAGAGGACCGTCGTCGACTAACACGACGGTTTCTGGGTTCGATCCCCAGTCGGGGAAGATGGATTTTTCTATTTCCATTTTCTTCGCTCTGGCAACTAAGGCAAAGCGCGGCGTTGAGTTCCGCCACTCAACACTGAATGCCTCGAAAACGGCGGAAAGCGGGGACGAAGTAAACAGGGACTTAGTAACGGAGTGTCTTAACACTAGGTTCGTATGGTTCCTGCAGTTCCCTCTGCCTACCCTGCCATGTGCGGGATAAAAAGCGTGAAGCTATAAAAAAAAAAATAAAAAATAAACAAAAATTAATTATTTCAAGCTTTCTCTTTTTTTATGGTTCACGATAACTTTCAATCAAATACTAGAAGACATAGACACGGCGTTGAGCTATCAATCAAGTAAATATCTCAAAAAATATAAGCGGAAAACGTTAACATAACGTAACATTCTATCTTTTTTTACTTCAAATTTCACCTCAATGACCACATTAATCAATAATCTAACAGTTTAAAATTTTAATAGTTTAGTTATTGAAAATTTTCTCTTAGCACTTCTAAAATTTTCAAAACATCACTGATACAAGCGACGCGATGTATAAATAGATTTACGACTCCAACCATAATGATATACAGACAACAGCCGCCCGTCATGTACTTTATTAATGATACCCCATTCCCACCACTCACTCGTTTTCGACTTTAATGCTATAGTAATTTGTAATTTCGTCTCATTTTGAACCACTCAATAATTTTCTGTAAGACCACTTACACTATCCGATGCGTTCGATCGTTTATATCGTGTCGTAGTGTCTTAAGGATAAATCGCACTTTTTTGTTTATTAAATTTATCATTTTAGTAAATAAAAAGTAGTGATAAATTTCTATGTTTTCCTTTTTAAATGCGATTTTCTTAATAGAGAAACCCTCCTGATTTAGAAAAACTTACGACAAAATTGTTTTCACTCTCAGTAATCTAAAGTAATGTCTTACTTGAAATATGTACTGTAAATACAATAACACGGCCTATTAAATATCTGTAATACTTAATACCTATCGATACGTATCAATTGTTTTAACATATTATCTCGATATTACTAGAGATAAATGTGAGTGGAGATGATAAAAACGTTATACTGGTCAAGGTTTGCTTTTGCCAAGATGCATGTGAAATATAAATATATATAATATATATGTAAAAATATTATAGGACCGTCGTGGCGCAGAGGCGCAACATCTGCCTGTAACGCGACGGTTACTGGGTTCGCTCGTTTTTTGTTTCTGGCATAACTCTGTAGATGAAGAACGTATAAAATAATAATTTATTGTATTTAATTTTGAAAATTTTGAAAGTATCAATGTATATACAGGAGATGTGAATGTTTTTACCGAATTACATTTTTAGCCACTATTATTTTAAATAAAATAAATAATTAAAATCATCGTTAACAAACTAAACATATTTAATTACCATTTGACAAAGACGTAAGATAAAAAGCCAAAGCGGCAACGTTAAAGTGGTGGGTAATGGCGGCTAAACGAAATTAATATAACTCTTTCTGACCTAGACAGGTATTAATTTTGTCTAAATACTGATTTGCGTCACGTCACGTTCATGTCTGTTCATAATTTCATAATAATAACTAATATTACCAAAAAGTATAAATATTTTACACAGTTACACTAACACATGAATAGTTCAGGCTTTTGAAAAGAAAAAAAAAACTAGGCTTTCTTAAACAACATAGAAAAAACAGTTATTAGTAAAATAATAAACGAGAATTCTCCAAGAATGATTTAAAAGAAACATAAATACAACAAAACTTAGCCGTTTATTTTGTGAATTTGACATAAGACAGCATTATTTACATAGATTATAAAAACATTTTAATATTTTGTTACTTTTTGCATTATCTGTGTAAAACACTATGTAAATCAAATTCAATAAATAAAAATTTAAAAATATTACTGACATGACTTTATGATATTTAACTGGAATAGATTTAGAAATAAATGAAAATTACAGCAATTATTTACAACTATTACTTAGATATTATTTTTGTTTTACTATTCAGAACATTACTTGTAATTGTGGTTTGTGTAACTCGTGCAAAACAAAAATGTTAAAATTAACAAACAATAAAAATTATAATAATAACGATGGGGGGGGGGGGAGGGGGTTGGTCAAAGATTTATTAATTATATCTTATATGTATGAAAACATTATTAAAATACAACTAGCGCCATCTACGGACATGTAACTAGTAACTTCTGCATGTATAACAGAAACGTCAAGCAGAATTTAAACCGTTGGTTCATGTTAAACTAATCACGTAATTTTAATTTTAGTATGTTTTTTTAACAGTGCAAGTAAGAAAGTAGCAAATCGGCAAAGTTATTTGTATATTTGTAATAGAATATTTTTATGTCATTCGCAAAAAATCATAAAATCGTACCGTTACCTTAAATAAATAAAATCGTAGCTCTATTCCTTCTATATATGTAATCCTTCTATAATATTTACTTATACATCTATACATGCATATATAATATATCTGAGATGTTCTAACACATCGTATCGTACTCAGTGAAGAAGACTCCAAGCTTCTAAAGTCAATCCATCGACCAAGCTCGTTACGTCGAGCACGGCAAGCAACACATAATCACACGTCAGTGGCTCACAACCTGTAATTTACAGCACTTTTAACCCTCTCAATCAAGTAAACGCCGGTATAGTTTTTATTTTAACTTAATGTGACTTCGAATTCATCTTGGACTTTTTACACGATGTTTAAATTACGTTGAGATAGCTATATGTATGTAGGTAGATGTTTTATCAGATCGATTTGTACGTTGTTTTGATAAATGCTCAGTATAAACTGCTAAATTATCTATGGAATTTGAAATATATACTATTTTGGGTTTAAAAAAAATGACCTTTAAATTTCAAAGATCAACCTGTTTTTGCGTTAATTAAAAATTTATGATACAAGATTTAATAATTTATGATACAAGATTGTAATGATAAAATCCAGCGTTTTATCAGAAACTAAAAATAAATAAAATATGTCATTAAAAGGAATTTAAATAAAAAATATACACAATACAAACTATATATTATTTCATATACAAAATCCATAGATAGTAATAATTCACAGGTAAAAAAGTTATATTCAAAGAAGACCTAGTTAAAACGTCAAAAAAAAACACAGCAAAATATTAGCACCCCAAAAAGGCTATCAAGACAGTTAACATTCTGAAAACAAAAGTAACAAGGCACAGAACATGGTTTCCTCGAGCTTGGGAGCTAATAACCAGAATTACGCTGTAGCTGCACTTATCTAAGGATTTATAGTCCCCTAAGGCCACCTTCAACTCGCCATTACGGTGATTCCAACCGTCTCTCTCGTCATAATTTGTCGGGGAAAATTGACCGTCTATCTGATTCTTCCGTACTATAGTTAGGGATCTAATTTTAAAACATTTGCTGGATCAGTCATTTTTGATATGACAGCGTTGTTGGAAATTTTCAATTTTCGATTTACTTATACATCTACAGCGCTTATAAAAGATGATTTAGTAACTTCTGTGTTCACTTTTCGCCAGTTTTATAAAAAATACTTCGAAACGTTAACAACGAAGTTCTTTGTCTAGAGAAGTAAGATCAAAAGTGATAACCAAAACTATTATAACTATCTTCACGTGTTTCTATGGGCTCTACAATGGCATCTTTCGTGTTATTTAATATTTGGTTGAATTATTTATTAATAAAATGTTAAATTTTTATATAATTTCGTATAACACTGTAAAGAGGTGTCAATAATTTTTGAAAGAAGATTACTTTGTAATGCTTTGCTTACTTAATGTAATAAGAATATTAAAATGTAAGTACACATAATATAAATATAATTTGGTTTACCATAAAGTGAAGCTAAACTTAAATATAATACTAATTATAGTAATAATAGAAATTCTATATTCATTCACTTTTATATACGTCAGCCCCACGAGTGGGTAACGCTTCGTTCACTGCCCACACGTGGGACTGTAGCTATCACTGGGACTGGGATATATCATAGAGTGAATTAAGTATAGGTCCCTGGTCTAGCAAGACAACGTTGAGTTGAGTGACGGCGTTGAGTTCCGCCACTCAGACGAAATACAAAGAAAGGAGTGTCTTAACTAGATATTTTCTCGCCAAATTGCTATATATAGGATACTGTGAAAAGTAATTTTACCATTTTCTCAACATTTTTAACAAAACAAATCATCTATAATGTCCTAGAAGAAAAAAATCTTAATACATCCCCAATAACCTCTCAAATATTATAAAGAGCATATGCAAAAAACTCTCTCACACATTCACCAAAAATACATTCATCTTCAATACAGAAAGAAAACCAATCAATCCTATTTTAAAATTAATATTTTAATTTTCCACCGAAATAACTCGCATTGAATGCGACTGACGTCTTCAAGTCCACGCCTGTCGTTAATTTTTCAAAAGAGTTTTTAATCAGTTGTGAAGCGATTTATAAATTAAACAGGGGCTCTGTTATGAAGAAATTGTGAGTGTCGTGTGGGTTTCCATTGTAATGTTTATTTTGAAAGAAAGTATTACAAAAAGCAAAAACCTTAATCATTTCTAAGATTATTAGTACATTTTACTTGAAACTATTACAATAATGTATTTTTATAAAATTTTAATAAGACGGAGATCACCTATGAAAATTGTACTTACATAGGTCATAAAATCTATACTTCTTAAGTTATTCTAGTTTTGTTTTCTTACTATTATAAAGCAAATGAGTTCGTTAGAAATAAAGCCAAACATATTCACCATATATATATATATATATATATATATATAATAGTATATTATATATATATATATATATATATATATATATATATAATATATATAATATATATATATATATATATAATATATAATATATATTATAGATATATATAATATATATATATATTATATATATATATAATAATAGCTAGTATATATAATATATATATATATATATATATATATATATATATATATTTATTTAAGAGTTCGTATGAAGTTGTGGCAACGGAAACGCGTCAACAAGAAATATGAGCGGAAAGGATCTCTCCGCGAAGCTGCAAATTTCGTCATCAATTACCATTATTAGGGAGCATCGCGACGGCGGTAATTGAGTTTTATAAATGGACGCGATGTCGTGAATACTGTGACGCATAAATGTACGTACAGATGTGTTTGTTTGTGAGAGTATATACAGAGTGTATCTGACACGACGGCCATTATCAAAACTACTTATAGAGGAAAATATTTCGAGGCTATATACAAAATACTATTTAATAATTATTAATAGTTTGGGTACAGCATCACTTTATTCATTTCATGATATTTATACGTACTGTGTAATGCCTGAGTTAAACATAATTAATTACAAATGACGTACTACAAAAATATTATTAAACGTTATCAATCTGTTAGCTTTCATTCAAAAAAAAATAACCAAAAAAAAAGAGAAATCTCTGTCCCGCTCTAACAGTATAGTGTACGCTTACGTCATATTTGACAAATGACGTTTTATTTTGGACCAATAATTTAATGTTTTTTTTTTATTTTTGAAAATTTTAACTTCTTTTATAATTTTTTCAGGTTTCTAAAGGCAAATTAATACTATGTTTGAAATTACGGTCGCCATTATAGCCTTATACCTTATAAGACCGAATATCTACCGATCTGAGATCCGAAACAAAAGTCCAAAATATACACAAAATGCACGTACTTGGCTTACTTTTGACTTAACGATAGTCATCACTCTTAGTGTCGTACAAACGACGCAACCGATTTTGTTTGAATGTTATTATTATTTTCTTAATCACTCACATTTTGTAACAAAGGGTGTTAGCTTACAGATAATACATTACCTTTTCTTTTAACGTCCAGCGATCAGTCAAGAGTGGCTTAATGAGGCTATTTCTCTTAACATCCATTATTAAAACTGTTTAGTTAAACAGGCGTTTGCAGTGGAATTTTTTTCTTGAAGTGAAATAAAAATCGTCATTGTGAAGTTAGTATTTTTAACTGTTATCTTGATGGTAGTGGATTCGATTCTCATTAGTGGGAATGTATATATTTCCTCACCCTGACGAGACAAATTACGTTTAGTTTGACAATTTAAAATGCAGTGTCAAAGAAATTACATCATAAATATATTAAATTTTAAATGAAAATGTGACAGCCGTGTGACAATTGCGATAGTTATGAAACCAAAATTCGCCATTTTCTTGATTGTGTACATGTAGAGGTAATACCTTACTTAGTAGTAATTATAGTTACATAGATAAAAAGTACTATATACTAATGTGTTTGTATATTATTTAAAAATAAATATATATATATATATATATATATATATATATATATATATATATATATATATATATATATATATATATATATATATATATATATATATATATATATATATATATATATATATATATATATATATATATATATATATATATATATATATATATATATATATATATATATATATATATATATATATATATATATATATATATATATATATATATATATATATATATATATATATATACACGTGAAGTAGACATCATTAAATACGAATGACGACGATGAACGACGTGTAAATCTGTTCTGTTCTGTTCTGTTCTACGGTAATGGCGTTCCGAGCGTGCCAGTTGAGCAACGTATAAATCTCGTACTATAAAAATACTATTAAACGTTGTCATTTTGTCACCTTTCATTCAAAAATATAATCAAAAGAAAAAGATATACATCTCCGTCCCGCTCTGAGAGTACAGTATTTGCTCGCGTCATATTTGACAAATGGCGTTTTATTTTGGAATAATAATTTAATTATTTATTTTGTATGAAAAAATATTTTCTTACTTTTGGAAAATTTATTTATTTTATAATTTTACCAAGTTTATAAAGGCTAGTTAATACTATGCTTGAAATTAAGGTTGCCGTTACAGCCACATCCTGTATATACATTGTACAATACATTAATTATTTATTACAATATATACACATACATTATACAATAATTTTTTGCTCAAAATTTAATTCAGAGCCTTTAGAGACCCACTAAAATTAATTTACAATTAAAGTATGATATACATAAAACTAAAATACAGTTTAAATTCGGTTAACATTTAATCGACGTCTCTGAGTGTCGATGCTATTTATATACACTATCTACCAATGTGTTCAACCGAGTTCGCGCTGAAAGAGGCGCGATATCGGCGCGTCGTCACATAACTCTTCGTTATCGGGAGTCGTTTTCTTTGAAATCTTCCTACATAAGCATTTCATAAATCGTAATGTTAATATGCTAAGTACAAATTATGGATACGGTAACTATATAATGAACATTAATTGTATATTACAAGAACATATGCTTAATGTGTCTCTGGAATTAACATTTAAATTTATTCTATTCTAGTAAGTTGACGTGTTGACCTGTGTCAATCGAAAATAGAGTAGAGTTTGACACGGGAAAATGAAATTTTTGTCACTAGGTCACAACACTATTGTAAACGGCATAGAATCCGTACAATATGTACGGCAAAAATCCGACAGCCAAGTGGTACAAGGTTTCGTTTTTTAATTTAAATAATATAAAACGATGACATACTAGAACTAGACGATGCTACGGATGTGATGATCACGAAGAAACGAAACAAATAGTTTTTTTTTAAATAAAATTATTTAAATTTCAAAATCAATACTAAACAAAAAAAAAATAGAGGACCGTTGTAGAGCAGAGGCGTAGTCTCTACCTGTAAATGCGACGGTTTGTGGGTTCGATTCCCACTCGGGAATTATGGATTTTTCTATTTCCATTTTCTTCGCTCTGGCACTAGGCAAAGCGCGGCGCAAATTTCCGTCACTCAACACGCAATGTGCTTGAAGGGAAAGAACACGGGAAGCAAGGAAAGAAATGTCTTAATACTAGGTTCCCACGATTCCCACATTTCTCCTCTGCTTACCCTGCTATTTGTAGTATAAAGCGTGAAGCTGTTAAATAAAATAAAATAAAAAACTACGAAATAATAAACCAAAAAAAAAATAAAGAAACTAAAAATCCCACATCCATTTCCACGTATCGCAACCACGCTTCGCAACTCCAAGTTTTTATCATCACTTATCAGTAGGAACATGTCTCCTGTATAATAACAGTTAATTTTAACGGCGAGAACAATAACAGTTGAATTTACAGCCATATAACCGTTAAATAGAAGGACAAGGTGTCTATACGGTAGTAAATTGAGTGATAAGCCTTCACTCATAATTGACGAGTATATGAAGAGATAAACGCGTTATATCGAATAACGTAAAATAACAGCTATAATGTGGTTAATAATAGCTATTTAGTTAAAACATACTGTAATAATAAGTCTAAGCATTAAAATCTTAACCTAGAAAAAGAAGATAAATTAAACTGATTTCAAAAAGGTAACCTAAAATTACTAAATTTGAAAAAATAATAATTTATAGTACATATATTTAACTATTATATGCAATATATGATGTGTACCTAATATGGCCCACATGGTATGATTTCTTTAAGGTCGATGCTACTTAATAGGCCTCAAATCGACCTCAAACAAGACTAGGTCTTTAAGATATTAATTTGAGTGATAAGCCTATTATTCGCACTTTAAAATTGAAGAGATAATGATGAGTAATTAGGAACTACACTATTTAGCAGGTCTTAGGTTCCAATTTGGCACTTTCAATGCAAACTTAAATAACGAAATAAAGTTATCTTAACATCTACTATGATAGTTATTTTGTAATGTTGAAAGTTTTTTTTTTCTTTTGTTTTTAAGCTTCACGCTTTATCCCGCACATGGCAGGGTAGGCAGAGGGAACTGCAGGGACTGTGGGAACCTAGTGTTAAGACACTCCGTTGCTTAGTCCCTGCTTTCTCTGTCCCCGTTTATTTAAAACAATATTTATAATTTTAACTTTCAATGTAAACCTCTCATGTATAAAATTATGTTTTTTAAAAGTTGAAAGATACAAAAAATGCATCAAGTGAAAAAAAAAAATCTCATCCTCAGAAACACATCCCTAAGTTTACCTGCCATAGAAAAAAAAAACAAAAAATAAAATAAAATCGATTAACAACAAAATGTAACAAAATAAATCGTATATTATTATAAGTTAAATCGATTTAATGGCTCCAAAACGATTATTTGGCAAACAAACAGATCGTTAGATACAATTTATTTATTAATAGACTTAATGGCTTGGAAAGAATAGCAATTGACCTACTTAGTGAAGAAAATAAAACGTGAAGGAATGATAAACGATACGTCGCGTCGTTCATACGACTTTATGGTTTAAAAAAATAATATTATATCATCATGGCGCTGTAGAAGTGTCTTTATTTGACTACGATGGTTGTAGGTTCAAAATTTAGTCGGCAATATATTTGATTTAATAAGTAGATAATATTAGTATATAAATTTTTACCAGTGGCTTCGCTCGCATTACAGTCCAGTACTTATTTAATATAAGTATTAAAGATCAAAAAAAAAAATCTAAACAGCTAAAATTATAACCAAATGAAGAAGATATTGACATAGGGATTGCAAAATAGCGTTACTAGATTTTAGACCTTGAAATTTATGAACAAAAGTTGAATTTATCTTTAATTAATATTAATTATTATATTTATTTATCTTTTCTTTATCTCTATAGTTTTCCCGCAAAACAAAAATTTAGTAAAAAGTACCACCAAATACCTCCAAAAGCATGTACACAAAGTTGCATAATGTTCCATTAAGTAGTTATCTCGTGAGAGTGTAACAAATTGATCTGATGATTTTCGCATTTATAATATTAAGAAGGGATTAAATACATGCAAGATATATATATAAAAAAAATCCTATCCAAGCGTTCAAAAACCATACATTCGTACAACATTCAATTAGCAACTTCAACAAATCTCCGTCAGTCTAAACAAACTGACAAGTCTAATGGGCCTTACAAATAATAAATCAAAGATTCATAACTGACTGACATTATACGCAGTTGCTTTTAAACATCAAACGGTAATTACTAACTTTGTTTAGAAAAAATAAAAGAAAATAATGATAGAAAATGAAACAATTTTAACTCTGTTCTCACATATAGCAGAGTGAACTAAACTTAGTGTTTAGACACTATTCATTTTCAGATTAACTCGGTCTCTTTATATTGCCAGAGCCTTGGACATGTTTCGTCGTTAAGTATAAAATAAAACTCTCTGTTTTTCAAAATAGAGTGTTTTAACACTAATTTGTTACTAGAGTGAATAAATAAATATATAATTTACCCTAGTGGAGCTTGAATTCACAGCCAGTCGCTTGTACTTATTTAAATTTAACCACTGCACTACAATGTCGACAAAGAACACATTATGACATAAGAGAAACGAACTGTAGGGCGTATTCTTTCAAATTAATTCCTAAGAGCCAACAATTTGTCTTCCCGTTACAAGATTAAGAGAGCTCGCGGAAGTACCAAGAAATATTAGCTTAGCCTCGCTTTTCATCGAGAATATAGCTTAGAATAGTTATATCTTGGAATATATCGTTTATTTTTCTTTTTTTTTAGCTTCACAACTCATAGCTGGGTAGGCATAGAGATCCACAGGAATCGAGAGAAGACCTAGTCTTAAGACACTCCGTTCCTCACTTTTCGCCTTTTTGAAGCATTGAGTGATTTGCCAAGTTACCAAAGCGAAGAAAATGGAGGTATTTTCCATCCAACTCGCCACGAGTGGGAATTGAACCCACAAATCGTCGCTTTTACAGGCATACGCTGCGCATCAAACTTTGGAATAATTGTTCGTAAATATAATAGTTATGCAACTAAAGCATTAGATATCATTGATATTGAGGAGATGGATTTCTTGAACTGTGTTATTGACTGTTTTTGAAATATTCTGTTTTTTTTTTTTTTTTTTTTTTTTTTTTTAGCTTCACGCTTTTTATCCCGCACAAGGCAGGGTAGGCAGAGGGAACTGCAGGGACCGTGGGAACCTAGTGTTAAGACACTCCGTTGCTTAGTCCCTACTTTCTCCGTCCCCGCTTTCCGCCGTTTTCGAGGCATTGCGTGTTGAGTGGCGGAACTCAACGCCGCGCTTTGCCTAGTTTGCCAGAGCGAAGAAAATGGAAATAGAAAAATCCATCTTCCTCGACTGGGGATCGAACCCAGTAACCGTCGCGTTACTCTGCGCCACGACGGTATTCTGTATTTATTTCTTCATATTAATTTTTATTGAGCTTGTCTGCTGCTTGGAAACTGTCTTCTAGGTTAGTTTTCGTCCGGGCTTTTTCTTCACACACCACAAGGTCTAAACTTTTATCTATTTCTCAATATTTTACTTTCCTTAAGTTACTTCAAGCAAGCCTATAAAAACAATATTACGAAAACGCCATTTATATTATACGATTACACAAAATACATTTTGAAAGAATTAATAAATAGTATAAACAAAAAAACCTAATAAAAAAAAAACATTATGAAACATCTCTTCACATAGCAGTTCAATAAAAGCTCAGCTCAACTGTATTCTTAAAAAACCGACAAGAAATATTTGCCTTAATAGCTTAACTTTTCATCTGCTAACGAATTAACAAGCGGCCCTCAGCGTAAATAAACACTGATTAATAGGAGGCATTAATTTTGGAAAAAAAGAGCTTTTATACACGCCAGAGCTTTCATTTTACTGGAAACAAACATTATTTATTAGTGTTTTATGTAATGCCCGTCAGCTATTATCAAAAGATTATGGAATTAAATGGAAATGGAAATTAAATACAAAACGTGCCTAATAATATAGGACCGTAGTAGTGCAGAGTAGTCTGCTTATATATGAGACGTAGTAGGTTCGATTCCCATGAGGGGAAGATAGATTTTTCTATTTCCATTTTCTTCGGTATGGAAAGTAGGCAAAGCGGTGTGTTGAGTTCTGCCACTCAACACGTAATGCTTCGAAAAATGGCAGTAAGCGGCGAAAAGAGTGTCTAAACACTAGGTTCCTATGGTTCCTACGGTTTCTTTTGCCTACTCTGCCACGTACGGGATAAAGCGTGAAGCTAAAAAAGACATGTAAGCATGTCTTTAAGTTTTAGTGAACGTACGTTGAGAATTGGTAATTTCATACTGATAGCGGCGGAAAGCGGGGACGGAGTAAGCAGGGACTAAGTAACGGAGTGTCTTAACACTAGGTTCATATGGTTCCTGCAGTTCCCTCTGCCTACCCTGCCATGTGCGGGATAAAGCGTGAAGCTAAAAAAAAAAAAAAAAAAAAAAAATACTGATAGCGTATTGCGGGGCAGACAGAGAATGTAGAGTTTTGGGGACAGTCGTACTAGGTACATTGACAGAATATGATAATATTTTTTTTTTTTATTTACTTTATTTATTTATTAGGACAACCAACAGTAGATACAATAATACATTTAATAATATAACAACTTGAACTTGAACATGGAAAATGTTCTACTAATTAAAGGTAGTCTCAGCATGCACTTATAACATTAAAATACACATATTCTAGAACATAGTTTGAAGCAAAGACAAATACATGTAGAAATTCCGCATAGACATAATAACAATTCCATTAAAATTACATATTAAAAACACAATATTATTAATTAATAATTAGAAAAGAAATATTAAAGAATTAACTATCTAAACAAAAATAACATTAATATTAATATTTATATTTGTATTTCTATAGATTACAACATTTCATTGAATTAATTTATGTTAGGAGTAATAATAACAATACATTATATCACTAATTACAACTGGGCTGTACAAATAAAATCAATTATTTTTTTAATAAACAGAGAGCGCGTATCATAGCAGATGTCTAAATCCTTAATTTGCTTACAAATACTAATATATAATAATGATAACCTCGCAATAATAGGATTTTTACCAAATTGCGTTCTATATGGTCGGTTATGGAAGAAATTACTAAGACTACGAGAATTATTGCGTGGGACGTTTATGTAAAATCTTGACAAGAGTTCTGGACAGTCTATATCATTATTGAATAAATTAAATAAATATATTTATATTACTGCAATATCTCTTTTATCGTTGAATTTTAATAATTCTTAATTCAGTACTAATTAAAACTAAAATGGGAAATTTAATGTAATATGACAATTATAGATCATTATATATATATATATATATATATATATATATATATATATATATATATATATATATATATATATATATATATATATATATATATATATATATATATATATATATATATATATATATATATATATATATATATATATATATATATATATATATATATATATATATATATATATATATATATGTATATATGTATATATATATATATATATATATATATATATATATATATATATATATATATATATATATATATATATATATATATATATTTATATATATATATATATATATATATATATATATATCGAGGACCGTCGTGGCGCAGAGGCGCAACGACTGCCTGTAACGCGACGGTTACTGGGTTCGATCCCCAGTCGGAGAAGATGGATTTTTCTATTTCCATTTTCTTCGCTCTGGCATCTAAGGCAAAGCGCGGCGTTGAGTTCCGCCACTCAACACGCAATGCCTCGAAAACGGCGGAAAGTGGGGACGGAGTAAGCAGGGACTAAGTAACCGAGTGTCTTAACACTAGGTTCTTATGGTTCCTGCAGTTCCCTCTGCCTACCCTGCCATGTGCGGGATAAAGCGTAAAGCGGGATATATATATACTTAGTCTTGCCATAAATATTGTTATAAAGAAAAGCACGATTTTTTTTTATACGTAACATTTATTCCTTTCATAGTGAGTTAGTTTAATACATCAATATATAACTATTAAAAATATACAATGTTTATTCGAAGTGGTCCCCATTGGCTGCAATACAGTCTTTTAAACGTTGAGGCCAGTTATCAATAGCAGCACGAACTCTTTCTAGAGGAAAATTCTTCACTGCCAACCGAATGGATCGTTTTAGGGACTCCAAATTATCATGGCGTTTAGAGCAAGCCTTACTCTCTAAAACTGACCATAAATCATACTCCAATGGATTTAGGTCAGGACTTGACGACGGCCAGTTTTCAGTGCTGATAAAGTCCGGAACGTTAGTTTTCAACCAAGATTGGGTGGATCGAGCTCTATGACCCGGTGCCGAGTCTTGTTGAAAGCACCATTCTTTGTTATTGAACATGGTGTTAGTTAAAGACTTAACTACCGTCTCAAGAATGGTATTTTGATAAACTTGTGCCGACGTTTTAATACCTTTTTCACAAAAATATGGCTCAGTCACACCCCACCAAACCATCACTGAAGTGGGATAATGCCCACGTTGTACTCTGTTTACTAATTGCGAAGCTTCTTTAGAGCTTCCAGCATAAATACGGTCATTTTGTTTATTAAAATACTGCTCAATTGTAAAAATTTTCTCATCCGTAAACAAATTTTTTTGTGACCTCCCTTTGCGTACCGCTTAAGTAGTTGTTTGGATTTTACCACCCTATTCTTCTTTAAATTATCAGTTAAGAAGTGACCAGTACGTCTCTTATAGGCTGCAAGTCCTAAGTCATCTTTTAATATACGCGACATGGTTCTAGGAGCTATCTTCATCTCCCGAGATAAAATCTTTTGCTTACGGACAGGATTTCTTCGAATTCTTTCCCTAACTGCTTTAATCACCTTTTTCACACGAACGGTACGTGGACGGCCAGATCTTTTTCTGTCACAAACAGAGGAGGTATCATTGTACCTATCAATAGCCCGGTAAACAAACATTTGACTAATACCAAGCGGGTGGAGGGTTTTAAAAATTGCACTTTTCTCCATACCTACTTTATGTAAGGCAATCACAGCGATTCGGTTCTCTTTATCACCCCACTCCATTTTAATATAACAAAATATTTAACAATATAATGGCGCGAAAATAAGAAAACACATCAAGCAATCATATAAAAATGACAGATTCCAAATTCAAACGTAATATTTTCTTTTTTTGAATAGTAACAGTATTTATGGCCAGACTAAGTATATATATATATATATATATATATATATATATATATATATATATATATATATATATATATATATATATATATATATATATATATATATATATATATATATATATATATATATATATATATATATATATATATATATATATATATATATATATATATATATATATATATATATATATATATATATATATATATATATATATATATATATATATATATATATATATATATATATATATATATATATATATATATATATGTATATATATGTATATATATATGTGCAACAAAACCAAGCGCCATTCGATAATCACAATGAATCATTCGTCCACAATTCAAATTATGAGTGAATGTACTAATAAATATATGTTGATAATAACGTGTAATTTAGACAGTTGGACATGTCCACTGATAGCGTATGAAAGCGTTTGTTGCTTGTTTACGATCATTATAGAGGATTTATTAGTGTTTTATTTTATGGGCATCTATCTGGCTTTGTAATATAGGGGCTGATGTACCGCCGTTGGTGTTCTTATCAATTAATGTACGAGTAATTTTAGTACTGATATTAAATCTATACGGTTAAAAAGTCTCATTTTTTATTGAAGGAATTATATTTAAAAATATATATATATATATATATATATATATATAATATATATATATATATATATATATATATATATATATATATATATATATATATATATATATATATATATATATATATATATATATATATATATATAATAATATATATATATAATTAATTTTTTTAAATAATTTAAATTAATTTAATATATATATATAATTAATTTTTTATGTGAAAAGTATATTATTTCTTTCTTTTTTATAGTTGTATTGGAAGAGACGTTTGTCTTCCATCTCACCTGATGTAAAGTGTAGATGAAGACGAAGGTGGTATACGCCCGTCAAAAAGAAACCTGTTCACTTTACTCTTAAGGGCTCCAGGAATAAACTTTTTTTTATAGCTTCACGTTTTATCCCGCATATGGCAGGGTAGGCAGAGGGAACTGCAGGAACCATACGAACCTAGTGCTAAGACACTCCGTTGCTTAGTCCCTGCTTTTTTCCGTCCCCACTTTCCACCTTTTTCGAGCCATTGCGTGTTGAGTGGCGGAACTCAACGCGGCGCTTTGCCTAGTTGCCAAAGTGAAGAAAATGGAAATAGAAAAATCCATCTTCCTCAAGTGGGAATTGAACCCAGAAACCGTCGCGTTTACAGGCAGACGCTTACACCTCTCCGCCACGACGGTCGTCAAAGGATCATCCTTATCAGAAAATATAGTGTGTAGTTAAAGTTATACACTAGTTTTATCATTTATAACTAATTTTACATATAGAACCATAACCAACCATTCCACTGTCCATAATACGATCAAATTGACATTGCCAAAAACTTTAAGGAATTAAAATTTAAAAAGCAGGGAAAATTGTGAAGATCGTCGTGGCACGGAGGCGTGGCGTCTGCCTATAAACACGACGTAGAGAGTTCAATTCCTACTCTAGGTGAGTGGATTATTTCATTTTCACTTTCATCGCTCTACCATCGAGGCAAGCGCGGCGTTGGGTTCAGCCTCTTAATATACAATGCTTCGAAAGAAATCAGTGTGTCTAATACTAGTAGATAAAGCGTGAAGCTAAAAAAAAACGTAGGCATCGTAATTCAACATGCAATCTCCCAAATATTGGACGGAGCATGGATGACGCAGGGTCTTGACATTGAATCTCCTCTGACTACATTACCGGATACAGCGTAAAGCTAAAAAAAGTCATCTTACCAAAAAAATGTCTTCCAGCAAACGTCTCCCGAAATATATGACTTTTAAAATTAAATTCTAACCAAGTGGTCTATTATTCACACATAATAATCTAAATTCACAATTCATCCAAAATTCACTAAAATATGACGGGCCGCTGAAAGTATGAGAGTTCGAGATGGGAGATAACTTCGCAGTATCTGTAATGTGGCCATAAATTAGGAATATCGCCGAAAACGCTCCATTTAACTTGACTAATGGTCGACGTAGAATAAAAAGGCGTATGGGGGCGTTTCGCGTGTATATTTTGAATGAATAAACCACAACACGGTTTTATATATATATATATGTATATAGTTTTGTCGCTAAACTATTTGGTGAAGGGTCACAGGTTGGGTATGTCAGAGGATTTAAACAACTACATAAGTAAATTTTTATTTATATATGTATATTTCTCATAGTTTACGAAACTAACAGTACAAAGTAAATATATCCATTCTCCTTTTTGGAATCTTAATACGTTTTAGGTGAAAATAAAATCTTTTACCTGAAATATTTAGTACAAATTCCTATACATTTAATAATTTTACTGTTTCAAAAATATTTAGTATGGAAATTATTGTTTCTTCTTCTTCACTACTGAAGATTGGCCGTTAGTTCCCTGAAACTCTCCCTGTCCATGGCCAATCGGAACAGTTGTTCGACAGAGGTGATGCCTGTCCACTCCCTGATGTTTTTGAACCACGACTATTTCCGGCGTCCATCGCGCCTCCTTCCTTCCACCTTGCCCATCATGATGACTTGCAGCATATTATACTTATCGTACCTAAGCACAAGACCGAGGTATTCAACTTTTCCGCTTCTTGATGGTTTATAATAGCTGTCGGGTCATGAAGACGCGCTAGAGAACGATCTCGTCCTGACTTTTTGCGGTCAACTGATGCGAAGCATGCGACGATAACACCACATCTCGAATGCCTCGAGACGTCTTCGCGTATCTTCCTTTAGAGTCTATGCGTCGCAACTGTACAATACAACAGGCCAGATGTAGCATAGGAGGATTCTTACTCGGAGCTTGATGTGAATTCGTCGACAGCAAAGAACTTTCCTCATGTTAGTGAATGAAGCTCGGGCCATTTCTATCCGGGTCTTGATATCTTGGTCTCATTCCCATGTTTCATTTACCCAAGCATATAAAAACATATAAGAATTTAAAAGCAGCGGAATTGAACCTGGGCCTTTTTTTATAAATGTTATATGTTTTCTTTAAGTGTCAACAGTTTTTATCAAGAGTTATTATGAAGATTTTTTATAACACACGATAATAAACTAATTGATATTACTCTATTATTTTATTTGAAAAATGGACTGGATGGACGAAACCTACCAGAAAAAATATACTATAAAACAAAATAGCAACACAATAACGGTACAACGAAAGAAGTCAAAGACAGATTGAAATAAAGCAAAAAGCTTAAACCTCGTTTAAATCCAGTCTAGACGGCAAGTTGAACGATAAATTTCTTACATTGATTTGACACGTTGCTCTTCAAAATAACAAGGCGTATGGTGAAAATAGTGAAATATTTTTTCTTATCTTTTTTTTAAAGTTTTAGAATCTGAGAAGTGTCTATTATCTCCTAACTATAAACACTTGTATAGTGCTTATATAAAGATGAAATATCTAACACACTTCTCCACAGACTTCTTCTCCACACAGTTATATCAATCCTAACTAGGTTTGGAGATTAAAACTTATTTAATCAGACTTATGAAATCGAAGGCAGGTAACTATTGATTGAATGGAATTTAAACCTATATATGTCATAATTCACGCTGCGTTTCATTTATAACAGTGTATATAGATAAAACGTAGTGTTAAGACACTTTATTCTCCTCTTTTTTGGAGAATTCTCTCGAAAAGGCAGAAAACAGGAAACGGAGTGTCTTAACACTAGCTCTCACGGTTCCCGCGGTTCCCTAGACATACCCTGCTTAAAACGAGATAAAGCGTGAAGCTATGTATATATAAAAATCTATTTATTTTTATTTATAACTTAAGTTATTTGAAACACAAATTTTACAAGAATTCTTATTCTTGAAAGGAGACGCTAAAAAATGTTTGAAGGCGAAATAAATAAGGTGTTATACTAAAACAAATCATGTACTTACACGGCCCGCCATGTTTCAAACTAACTTTTATGAAAACTGTCTCCCGCCACAGTATTTTACGTTAAATGGCCTAGCTTTTTGTCGTTAAATTTGTAACTTATCGCCTGTGATCTTGGTTGTCTACGAGTTTAGTTAAAACCAGGACTTTAAAGGATTCCATCAAAAAAAAAATATACATACATATAAATATACACTGGTTATTATATATACCATTAATAATATACTTAGTCTGGCCATAAATACTGTTACTATTCAAAAAAAGAAAATATTACGTTTGAATTTGGAATCTGTCATTTTTATATGATTGCTTGATGTGTTTTCTTATTTTCGCGCCATTATATTGTTAAATATTTTGTTATATTAAAATGGAGTGGGGTGATAAAGAGAACCGAATCGCTGTGATTGCCTTACATAAAGTAGGTATGGAGAAAAGTGCAATTTTTAAAACCCTCCACCCGCTTGGTATTAGTCAAATGTTTGTTTACCGGGCTATTGATAGGTACAATGATACCTCCTCTGTTTGTGACAGAAAAAGATCTGGCGGTCCACGTACCGTTCGTGTGAAAAAGGTGATTAAAGCAGTTAGGGAAAGAATTCGAAGAAATCCTGTCCGTAAGCAAAAGATTTTATCTCGGGAGATGAAGATAGCTCCTAGAACCATGTCGCGTATATTAAAAGATGACTTAGGACTTGCAGCCTATAAGAGACGTACTGGTCACTTCTTAACTGATAATTTAAAGAAGAATAGGGTGGTAAAATCCAAACAACTACTTAAGCGGTACGCAAAGGGAGGTCACAAAAAAATTTTGTTTACGGATGAGAAAATTTTTACAATTGAGCAGTATTTTAATAAACAAAATGACCGTATTTATGCTGGAAGCTCTAAAGAAGCTTCGCAATTAGTAAACAGAGTACAACGTGGGCATTATCCCACTTCAGTGATGGTTTGGTGGGGTGTTAGCTATGAAGGGGTGACTGAGCCATATTTTTGTGAAAAAGGTATTAAAACGTCGGCACAAGTTTATCAAAATACCATTCTTGAGACGGTAGTTAAGTCTTTAACTAACACCATGTTCAATAACAAAGAATGGTGCTTTCAACAAGACTCGGCACCGGGTCATAGAGCTCGATCCACCCAATCTTGGTTGAAAACTAACGTTCCGGACTTTATCAGCACTGAAAACTGGCCGTCGTCAAGTCCTGACCTAAATCCATTGGATTATGATTTATGGTCAGTTTTAGAGAGTAAGGCTTGCTCTAAACGCCATGATAATTTGGAGTCCCTAAAACGATCCATTCGGTTGGCAGTGAAGAATTTTCCTCTAGAAAGAGTTCGTGCTGCTATTGATAACTGGCCTCAACGTTTAAAAGACTGTATTGCAGCCAATGGGGACCACTTCGAATAAACATTGTATATTTTTAATAGTTATATATTGATGTATTAAACTAACTCACTATGAAAGGAATAAATGTTACGTATAAAAAAAAATCGTGCTTTTCTTTATAACAATATTTATGGCAAGACTAAGTATAAACATACATTTATGATGTTTAGTTTCAAGTTCCTTAATGGATAGATATACATACGTATAGTCATGTGAGGAAAGTGTACGCACTTAAGCTTTATTTAAAAAAAAGTAGCCATTTGTAAAACGAAACCGTACAAATTAGTAAAACTATTTATTTCTTAACAATTCGGACAAAATAATAGTACTGTCAACTACATGCATTTTTAGATATTACTAAAAGCGTTTCATATGCGCATACTTACCCCAGTCCGTACGTTAGAAAAAAGATAATAATTCTAAAAAAAGATAATAACTCAAAAGTTATAATTTGAAATATAGTATAGAAATATACTAAAAGTATATAAAAGTATATAAATTATAAATATAAATTAAGTATATAAAAATATATAAATAACAATATCATATAGTTAACACGGATAAAAATCTTCCCATGCCACTAGATGGCTATCCAACTTCAAAACGTTTACGTAGAGTTATTCAAGTAGTACGTGAGAAACCTGCGATTCAGTCCAATTTGCTACAATCCATTATTTCAGTAAAATATAAATGTGTAAAATCACAATTTTTTTTCTGTTTCCTTTTTTTATATTATATGTCCTGCTATAAATATATGTAAAGTGAACATATAATTGTACTATAGGTATTACTAAAAGTTGTGTTTTACATACAATATATATGTAAGTAGTTAGTAATCACGTACCAAGGTGTTTAGTTCCGCCGCTATGAGCGCAATATATTGCGAGCCAGAACGGAAATTCTAAAAACAGAAAAAGCTTTCAAAATGTTACTATGATGTGACGCATCGCTTATCTTGATAAAGATTGAGATTATTTAATAAAACAATCAATAATTCCTGAGATTAACAGCTTTTTTAGCTTTCTATTACATTATATACCCTTATTATCAAATTAAAATAAATAAACAAAACAACCGTCGCCGTCTGTCGTGGCGCAGAGGCGCAAAGTCTGCCTATAACGACGTTTTCTGGGTTCGATTCCCAGTCGGGGAAGATGGATTTTTCTATTTTCATTTTCTTCGCTCTGGCAACTAGGCAAAGCGCAGCGTTGAGTTCCGCCACTCAACACGCAATGCCTCGAAAAAAGCGGAAAGCGGGGACGGATAAAGCAGGGACTAAGCAATGGAGTGTCTTTAACTAGGTTCCAATAGTTCCTGCAGTTTCCTCTGCTTAACTTGCCATGTGCGGGATAAAAGAGTGAAGCTATAAAAAAAAACAAGACAAAGTTCATAACTATATATGTATGTAATTTAACGATTACATACTATTGACTACATTTTTATAAAATAAATATTAAACAGCCGTATTAAATCTCCTGTTTAAAATATCACAACGCGCGGTCTCCCTACTAAAATATAAGGTAGCCTGCATTTTGCCGAGAAAAATATAATTTATGTTACATTTTGTATCGAATAAAGGGTTAGTTACGCCCCTTTGTGTGCACGTTATTGCCTATTTCTATTAACTGTTGATAAAGAGTATATGTTTGTAATTCATTTCATTGTAATTTTTAGTCTAACGTATTCTGGCGTGAAAACAGTTTAATATGTTATATGAAAATACTGAGCTAAGATACCGATGTTAAATATATGATTGAAGAATTTAACGACTAATTTTTAGTGGATTTACCATCAATTGTTAGGGTAGCTTTACTTATTTATTTATTCATAATGAATACATAATAAATGATGATTTTATACCACAACCTAACAATTTTATTCCAGAAAATAACTAAAATCTATTTACTTGGTAACGTGTGAAGAGTTTGAAAATCTTAATAACCTATCCTAGTCAATTTTTGTGGTGTACATTGATACAATGTCTAACACTGCCACGATATCGTTTATGTTAATTTAACGTGCTATGTACCTGTTAAAATTAGAACGGAAAATTCCATACTTTTTCTTTTCCTTTGGACTTTCGGGAATACCTATTATAATACTCCTACAAAACGTATGTATAAATTTTATTTTTTTATTATATAAAATGGTTTCACTTCAAATCTTAATTATTTGGTTTTATAAAATTAAATACTTGTATTTTATAAAATTTTAAGAACAGCAGCTCATTTCTATACCATATTCAATAAAGAAAACAATTCTTTACAATTGTTATTTATATATAAGTAAAGTTCATAGGTACATTAGTATAGCCTCCTTTTTTTGAATAGTAAATATATAAATCCTATAACCAATTTGGTGCTAAGCGAAGGACAGACAATAGTCTCACAAACACTGACACAACGTACTATGGCGCGATGAATAAAATATTCCAGGGACATGCCACCTGACGTTTTATTTGCGACATTTAAGACGCCATTTGTATCATAAAATGTAGATTAAATCATATAAAAATTTGTATGTATACTGTTTTTAAATATGTTCATAGTGTATAGTTTTTAATATGAGATTTACAGGAACTATTGATTTTTTTTAATATTCATATGTTGTATAGTCTATTCATTAACAAAGGCTAGACTATGGGCTATAGACTATAACATCGTTTAATCTTTCGATATACACAACGTACAGGCACTTGTAGGAACAATATATTTAATATTTTTCAAATATCCTGCCATGACTAATGATATCACTTTGAACTTTGACTCCTCACTCATAAAAACGTTTATGTAAACCCTTTGGGATGAATTTTTATATATTACTAAACGCTATTTACCAGGTTATTTACCATGACGAAAGTCCTATCCCTGTTCTTCTCAAAATGTATAAATTTTGAGACATTATGACGGAGCTCAACGCCACGCTTTTCTCCGTACCAAAACGACGAAAACAATTAATTCCTAATGGAAGTTCAAACTCAACCGCGTTTACAGTCTAACATTATGCAGTGCCATTTGAAATTTGTATTATTTACCTCAAAACACATTATAAAAGTACATTCTGTTTGAAATTATAAAAGTTGAATTGTAAAGAGCTTTTAAGTCTATCCCATTCATATTTCCGCCCTTTGTTAGATTCGCGATTGTTCTGTGGACAACGCGACATAATGCGCATAAATACTACAGCGGCAACAAAAACGTCAACACTTTAAAATATTTTCTATTATAGTATGAAAAATTGCGAACATCTTGTATCTCATATTATTCAAGAGCTTTCCACTGACCTGGATTTTAACCAAATTACTTTTGAAATACATTTCGTACAATTTTCAAATCGTTTGTTTGTTAAAATAGGCCTTAATGATGGAATTATGATGACGAGAGCTTAAATTAAAGTAAATGTTTTTGTATGTCATATAAAGAAAGCTTTTTATTAAAAGCTTCTGTGTTTTTTATGAAGTATAACGATTTGAAGAGTTACACGATGATGGTATGTTAGATAATGTTTTCTTTTGGCTAGCTTTTACAACAATTTACAAATATTTCAAGTATATTTTAATTACAACTATTCTCCCTGACAACTTTCTTCTATTCTATGGATTCATATATGTGTTTTTGCATACATATACATCAATTTCTGTATTTATATAAGCGTGACTCTTACACCACGCTTAATAACATATACAGAAACATATAAGACATATGAAATTAAAAAAAATATTAGTACTTCATTGTCCGCATATCATTACCATTTAAAGTATCCATTATATAAGTCAGCAAACGTGTAATTAACAAGGCATATATAACAGCGTTTTAATGAAATGCCCTAAAATCAGTGGAAGCAGCTTAACAATTAGCAACAAAAACAAACCGCTGTACGTATAGTTAATTAAAACGCAAATTGGTGACCGCAACCCTCGGCTAAAGGAGACAATAGTGATGTGCCGATGTCGATACAGTTAGAATAATAATATAACTTTTTTTTAGCTTTATCTCGCATATGGCAGGGTAGGCAGTGTTAAAACACTCCGTTGCTTAGTCCCTGCGTTTCTCTGTCCCCGCTATCCGCCTTTTTCGGGGCACTACGTGTTGAGTGGCGGAACTCATCGCCCTGCTTTGCCTAGATGCTAACTTTGCTAACAGTATTATTTTTAATAGGTAATGCACAATGACGGCCTTACCGCTAAAATCAATTCTTACTGGCAACCATTCTTATGTTTATTTGATGTCAAACTTCGCATGTAGAATAGTTTTAGGAAGATCCTATAGTTATAAGTAAGTAGTATAGTTATAAGTAAGATAGTTTTATGAAGTTAATGTACTTAGATTTTATAATATTCTTTATTGCACTAATATACATGGGTAAAGTTTAAAGTATTATAGTTTTAGTACACAAAATTGGACTTATCTCTACAAGAGATCTCTTTCAGTCAACCTGTAGTTGTGGATGAGATGAGTGGCAACTAACGGATGAAGCAAGTGCAATTTAAAGAAATACGAATAAGTATAATTATATATACACATATACATACATATATACATTTATATAAATACGTAAGCATACGAACAAATAGACATACATATACAATTACATGTATAAATACACACATATGTATGTTCAAATATATACACATATACATATTCATAAATATATGCAGTTGATTAAATTGAAACCACTATCTGAAGTTAATCTTGTGCATTTAAATTTGTGAGTCGTAATTTTTTTAAGTGAGATTTAAAGCAATTTAAGGATGGACATTTTTGGATAGATTTAGGGAGCTGGTCCCATAGGAATGCAGCATATAATGTATTCATTACTAGTAGGAGTAATACCAAATTCCTATTGGAAATGCTATTGGATTTCTGGAAGTATTACTCCTCGGTATGTCTAGCATCGTCGGCAAGACGCAAGACCGCCTTGAGCGTGTTGGAGTAGGTAGCAAGTTAAAGCGGGAGCATAGGCAAAGAGGGAAATTACGATAATTAAGGATTTTAAAGAGAAGTGTGAAGATATGCATATTTCGGCGAAAGCGAATCGGGAGCCAATTAAGTTGAGCTCGAAATTGGGAAACGTGGTAATATTTACGCAGATCATAAATAAAGCGTAAGGCGAGATTTTGAAGACGCTCCAGCTTGTTTAATAGGTCATCATAATAATTGCAAGCATAATTTTGGTCTTAAAAGGGAGGTAATATTGAGGACGCTTGAAAGAGTGCAAAGAGAAGTGTATGCGTTTGCTAACTCAATTAATATGTGATCCAAGTCATGTTGTTATCAAGAGTTAGACCTAAGTTTTTGACTTTATCACAATAAGCATGAATACCTGAATATAAAATTTTAGGCGTTGAACCCCAATTTATTTTACCTCTCAACTTGTTACTGCCAATGATAATGGCCTGAGATTTTTTAGGGTTAACCAGTAGTCCAAAAAATTGGGCCCAAGACTGCACGGCAATGAGATCTTTATTTAAAGCTGCAGTAGCCTCTGTTAGTTCATTTAGTCTGCAATGGCGATATAACTGTAAATCATCAGATGATAAGGGGAAGATATGATTTTCGATATGTTATTGATAAAAATAGAAAAAAGAACTGGTGAAAGAATACCGCCTTGAGGGACACCAACAGTGAGTTGTAACCACGTCGATGTGACATCGTTAATTTTTACACATTGCTTGCGACCGAAGACGTAAGAGTGAAGCCATTTAATACCTGCAGTAGATATATTAGCTGTTCGAAGAGTACAGAGAAGTACAACAAAATCAACAGAGTTGAAAGCGCTGCTGAAATCCAGTAGTACTATCATGGTGAGCTTGGTATTATCCATGGTGTACCATATGTCCTCTGTTATATTCAACACCGCAGTAACTGTGCTGTTGAAGAGGCGGGAAAATTTCCACTTCCTACAAAAATTTAAAGACGAAACTTATACTTTTTAGACTCTTAGGGTTCTTATTACATTAGTAAAATTAGTTGGTTAACTAGTTGGTAAGTAAAATTAATTAGTTGGTTAATTTTGAATGAAGAGCTTAAACAATGTGTAACTAACTAATTTTTGGTTAACTAACTAATTTTTAAAAGAAAAGAAATTATTTCAATTTACATCCAAAATATGATCACATTTTATTATAGAATATTATTCATTACTAGTTCTTATTTCACAGTTTAACATTTATTACTAAATTATCATACCAACAAACTAACCCAGGAATAAGTTTAGAGTTCATTTTAATACGGTTGATGTAAGAGTGTGAGGTATCCTACGTAGGAGTCCCCAATAAGAGGCTACCCCACGTGAAGCTACTCTGTGCATCCGAGGGGAAGAAGTAGAGGTATGGCACTAGCAGTACCTGTACCAGTACCTGGGTGTAGTTGTAAATAGTTGATGGTGACGATGGTTGTTTACATCATACTTTGCTGGGTTTGCACCAAATTTAGAATCCTGGCGTTCAGGATTGTTCGATGCTGGTGCAGGTACTGGTGGCGCCATTGTTTTAGCAAATACTAGCATTAGATTACTATAGGTAACAGAAACTTACCTTCTAAGAACTAATAAAGCAGTATCATTTAGACGTTCACATTGAAGGTGGCCTGCAATGGTGGGCATTTTCTCAGGGCATTATAGTAAGCAAGCAATTCTACGATATAAAGAGTTTTCAGTTTTTTCTAATAAAACGCATTTACAATAATTTCTTCTTAATTAGTACTAAACGAATTCTATTTGGTCCAACAATTAAGTAACTTAAAAATAACGGTAAGCTGATGGAAGTAAGAAGCTGAGTACACACTATACGAGGGTCAAACTGAAAGTTTTTAGAACTGGCAACTTAAAAGCATTATATTAAAAAAATAAGTTTAAATTTTGAAATAGAACTCTTTACCAATAATATTGAGTATACATTTCATTCATTTGTCATTTGTTTTACGATTTGGCGGCAAATTGAAAATTGTCTGTGCACGTCAGAATGAATTTAGGCCGAGAAAATTTTCGTGCAATGATGTTTTATGACTTTCGATGTCATATAAGTCAACAAGAAAGTTATGATAGACTTCGATTGGCTTTTCACGATGAAGCCCCATCTCGTGCCACAGTTTACAACTGGTTTAATGAATTCAAACGTAGTCGAACTAATCTCACCGATGATTTGCGTGAGGGACGGCCTTCTACAGCGAAAGACAGGTCATTCACACGCGACAGTTGTCTTAGAGGATCAGAAAACCGTTAATGCAGAGTGGTACACTAACAAATGTTTGCCACTTGTCTTGGAAAAAGTTCGAGAGAAACGACCTCGCAGCAGGATCCTCCTTCATCACGACAATGCCTCGTCGCACAACGCCAGGCAAACGATCGACTTTTTGGCGACCTTAGACGTGGAATTACTGGGTCACCCGCCGTATAGCCCCGACCTCGCACCCTGCGATTTTTATTTATTCCCGAAAATAAAAGAAAAACTTCGAGGAAAACATTTTATGGACGCCGAAGAAGCAGTGGCTGCGTTTCAAAACGCCGTTGAAGAGACCCCTAAGGCCGAGTGGGCAAGGTGCTTTTCTCAATGGTTCCATCGAATGCAGCGATGTATTGATGTAAATGGACGCTATTTTGAAAAGTTATAATAAAACTAATAACTTGCTAGAATGCTTAGTTTTTGATTTTCTAAGAACTTTCAGTTTGACCCTCGTATTTTCCAGTTTTTACACAACTTAAAAGCCACTACGTGTTCAGTTAAATCAACGCCGCGCTTTATTTTTTCACCAGAGCGAAATATAAAATATATTTATAATATATTAACTTACACCGAACGATACTTAGCTACATCCCTCAGTCTCCTGAGCTTTGCATAATAAAGAGCGGCGGTATTAGCATAAAATCACTCGAATTCACCTATTTGACTTGCAAAAAATCGCCCCGCGGCCTGCCCTCGGCTTATCGCTCGCAATTAGTTTCGATGGCCAATCCCCTTTAAGTACTCTACATCGGAGGTGCTGTATGCAAAAAAATAAGTTGAAATTAATCATATTTTTATATTTACAATGTCTTGGCATATTGGATACAAATAGACGCTATATTGATTTTATTGAACATTGCTCTTCTTCTGTAGTGAAGCGTTTTTGAGAATAGTGGGTTCAAATTTCTTAATTTATTTTTGCAATACATTTATTTTTGCTCTCCGTTATATAGAATAAATTTGTAAATGGAAAAAATTATAAGATTGAATGAACTAGCTTTTATTATGTTTTACTGATATATTATTTGACAAAACAAGAGGCACAGGGTCATTAATTCTTATATTTATATTTCTATTATAATTCCTAACAATTAATTTATCTAACAGTTAAAAAAAAGCCAAAACAGCGTTCAGAAAAACATCGAAGCGTGATCAAGTAAAAATATAAAATCCTTACTAAAATATTTAAAACAATATAATGTCTTCTATACTTTGAATCCGCTCCTATTGCTACCTACGCTATCATATACTTACTGTACTACGATGGCGTCATACAAATTATGCGTATATTATAGGCTTTACTTACCTCTCAACTAGGTATATAATTTAACCATCATAAAGTCACTACACGTATATTAAGTATTATTAGAACAGGTCGAATAACGTAATAATTACGATAGAGTGGGCCCAATAACAATCTGTTACGTAATTTATGGGTAGAGCCGCCGAAGTATTCTAAGTCAATTCTAGTTAAATGCTAATCGATTTTTAGTTGGTTTCTCATAATCTTATATATATATATATATATATATATATATATATATATATATATATATATATATCTATATATATATATATATATATATATAGATATATATATATATATATATATATATATATATATATATATATATATATATATATATATATATATATATATATATATATATATATATATATATATATATATATATATATATATATATAATATATATATATATATATATATATATATATATATATATATATATATATATATATATATATATATATATATATATATATATATATATATATATATATACTTACCTTGATTTAGCTTCTACTTCTATCTATAATATTATTTAATAAAGCACCATTTAAGTTCAATTCATAATAATTAAAATCTCGAAGCTTCAAATATCATAATAACTGAACTTTAAAGTTTTGTAAGGTCCAAGCCCTCAACGAACAAAAGCTTTGATATTTACAAGCTGTAATCTCAAATGACACGTATGAAGTAAAACCGCTAATTACACAATATGAAGTATAACAATAACTAAATAACAACAGATGTCGTCAAGTAGAATTGTAGCAAAAAAAAGTAAGGCAAATATTATATTTATTTTACTTCGCTGTAACTATAAAATATAAATATATTTTGTAATGACACTACGTTATGTACAAAATATATTTTTTCATAATATTTAGTGTCTCATCTCTCCGCTCTCGTTTTTTCGGTTTCTTTAGTACCTCTTGAATTCCAGATTAGATTTGTAAATATATAATAAATCTATAGCTCTATATTTCATTAAAATGATAAATAACACTGTATATGATTCGTTATTTAAGCATATTACAACGTTAAGCTCCACAAATCTCTAATAAAGCTATATAATCTGTACCTAAAATAGGACCGTCCGATTCCCACTCGGAGAAGATGGATTTTTCTATTTCCATTTTCTTCGCTCTGGCAACAATGCGAAGCGCGGCGTTGAGTTCCGCCACTCAACACACAATGCCTCGAGTAAGGGGGAAAGCGGGGACGGAGAAAGCAGGGACTAAGCAACGGAGTGTCTTAACTCATATATATATATACGAGGTGTGTTCAAAAAGTATCGCGAATTTTGTGTTTTTTCAAAAATTATTTATTTATTCATGAATATCTATTTTGTCCCCTTTAAAGTAATCCCCATGAGATATTATACACTTGTGCCAACGGTTTTTCCAATCTTCGAAGCACTTCAAAAAATCATTTTTTTTTATCTTGTTCAGCTCCTCCTTCGATGCCGTCTTTATCTCGTCAAGTGTAGCATAACGTCGTCCTTTCATGGGCCTCTTCAGTTTAGGGAACAAGAAAAAGTCACAGGGGGCCAGATCTGGGGAATACGGTGGCTGCGGCATCATTAGTGTGTTGTTTTTGGCCAAAAAGTCGCGCACAAGCAACGATGTGTGAGCAGGGGCGTTATCGTGGTGCAAAAGCCAATTTTTGTTCTTCCACAAAACCGGGCGTTTCTGGCGGATTGCTTCGCGCAAATTGCGCATAACTTGCAGGTAATAAACCTTATTGACCGTTCTACCCTGTGGCAAGAACTCATGATGCACCACGCCCCTGCAATCGAAGAAAACTGTCAGCAAAACTTTCACATTCGACCGAACTTGGCGCGCTTTTTTCGGTCTTGGTTCGTGCGGCAGCTTCCATTGAGATGATTGAGCTTTGGTTTCCACGTCATAACCATAAACCCACGATTCGTCACCAGTTATGACCCTCTGGAGCAAATTTGGGTCGTCGCGGACAGAGTCCAACATCTCATTAGCAATGTTCATGCGATGCTGTTTTTGGTCGCAATTGAGCAATTTTGGTACGAATTTCGCGGCCACCCGTCTCATGCCCAAATCATTGATAAAAATCGAATGGCACGAGCCAATCGATATGTCTAGGTCCTCAGCAACTTCTCTAATGGTGATTCGACGATTGGCCAATACCATTTTCTCCACTTCATTAATTTTTTCGTCTGTTGTTGAAGTGCTCGGGCGTCCGGCACGCTCTTCGTCGTTCACATCTTCTCGGCCTTCTGAGAACATTTTGTACCACCGATAAACGTTGCTTCGGTCCAAGGTAGCTTTATATAATATAAAATTATATAATATAAAATATATATTTAATATATATATATAATATTATATATATATATATATATATATATATATATATAAAAATATATATATATATAATAATATAATATATATATATATATATATTTATATATTATATATATATATATTATAGAATATATATATATATTATATATATATATATATAATATATATATATATATAATATATATATAATTATAATATATATATATTATATATATATATTATATATATAAAATATATTATATATATATATATATATAATATTATATATATTATAATTAATGATATATATTTTATAATTATATATATATATATATATATATATATATATATATAATATTATATATATATTATATATATATATAGTATATATATATATATATATATATAATATATATATATATATATATATATATATATATATATATATATATATATATATATATATATATATATATATATATATATATATATATATATATATATATATATATATATATATATATATATATATATATATATATATATATATATATATATATATATATATATATATATATATATATATATATATATATATACTTACCTTGATTTAGCTTCTACTTCTATCTATAATATTATTTAATAAAGCACCATTTAAGTTCAATTCATAATAATTAAAATCTCGAAGCTTCAAATATCATAATAACTGAACTTTAAAGTTTTGTAAGGTCCAAGCCCTCAACGAACAAAAGCTTTGATATTTACAAGCTGTAATCTCAAATGACACGTATGAAGTAAAACCGCTAAATTACACAATATGAAGTATAACAATAACTAAATAACAACAGATGTCGTCAAGTAGAATTGTAGCAAAAAAAGTAAGGCAAATATTATATTTATTTTACTTCGCTGTAACTATAAAATATAAATATATTTTGTAATGACACTACGTTATGTACAAAATATATTTTTTTCATAATATTTAGTGTCTCATCTCTCCGCTCTCGTTTTTCGGTTTCTTTAGTACCTCTTGAATTCCAGATTTAGATTTGTAAATATATAATAAATCTATAGCTCTATATTTCATTAAAAATGATAAATAACACTGTATATGATTCGTTATTTAAGCATATTACAACGTTAAGCTCCACAAATCTCTAATAAAGCTATATAATCTGTACCTAAAAATAGGACCGTCCGATTCCCACTCGGAGAAGATGGATTTTTCTATTTCCATTTTCTTCGCTCTGGCAACAATGCGAAGCGCGGCGTTGAGTTCCGCCACTCAACACACAATGCCTCGAGTAAGGGGGAAAGCGGGGACGGAGAAAGCAGGGACTAAGCAACGGAGTGTCTTAACACTAGGTTCATATGGTTCCTGCAGTTCCCTCTGCCTACCCTGCAATATGCGGGATAAAAAGCGTGAAGCTATAAAAAATATATATATTCATAGCTTTGTGTCCCAGTGGAAAGCAAGGCTTACTAGTATAAAAACTAGTAGCATCATATTATTAGGTTCATCCATCACAAACGTCACAAAGTACCCTATTTTCAAAGCACGCATTATGTCATGTCATTCGACTCTACAGTTGACGTGGCAAGTACTAAACATTGTTATATTGTATTTAAGCCTTAATACTTCTTTGTGTAAGCTTCAATGAAAATGGAAATACGATAACGGTAATCGGAACTGACGGTCATTCTATTATTTGTGGGGTGGAGATGAGATTTGTTGCGTAAGCCCTGAACAAATAAATTGAGTGTACGTTTTTCAAATGTGTTAAGTGTAGATTTGGTTTTATAATACGTATGTTATTTGTGTACCATACTTATATATATATATATATATATATATATATATATATATATATATATATATATATATATATATATATATATATATATATATATATATATATATATATATATATATATATATATATATATATATATATATATATATATATATATATATATATATATATATATATATATATATATATATATATATATATATATATATATACATAAGTAAGTATAGTAAAAGGCCAAAACAAATATTTCAACACTACATTTATCTCGTTGAAAAAAGTGAGAACTTCTTTATTGTATGACAAACCTTTCCTTCATTACCTAGAAACTAGAAACGAACACAATAAAATAATTTACATTTATTATTGTACAACCCAATCAGATATTGTCAAACAAAATTTACTTAATACACAAAGTGTTGATAGCGTTATTTAATACATTTTTTTACCATAAACAAAAATTCTTACAATATTTTTTATTAAAAAAACAACACAGCACGTACTAGTTAAGTCCATTAAGAAACACCAAACCATTTAATTTTCACTGAAAAATATCCACAAATTACAATAACGACATATTTTCTTAATTTTTAATCAACATACAACGACTCTGACATGCGAACCCGCCATATTTCTTGTAAACTAACTGGAAAAAAAAAATAAATCAGTCTTATGAAATGTATGATTAACATCAGCCGTCGTGAGATCGAAATCGATAAGGAAACTAGCCTATTTATTTTATTACCAACGTTATTTCTCCTTTTGTAATATTAAAACAATGCAAAATATACTTTATAATTTTAAAAATAAAGTCCAAAATATTTCCTTTCAGTGGCAAATGTAATTTTGTGTGTCATAATCACAAATCCGTCCGGAGCCGTCAAAAGGCATCCATTCACGCGCGTAATTAGCGCTCAACGCGCGACAATGCGATTTCTTTGACAATAGAGTGTGTTGAGAATAGGCACCCTTAATCCGCCTTTTATGGAGTTGCGTGTATAAATATACACGATTGTTGGTATATTGCTGGTTAGAGTTAGTTTTTTTTTAACATTAAAAAAAAATAGCTTTGTCTAAAATCAATCAGTATTTACATTAAAAGGTCTTACCTTTAGTAATGAAAAGAAATAAAGGAATATTTGTTTATTTATAGCTTCACGCTTTATCCTGCACATGGCAGGGTAGGCAGAGGGAACTGCAGGGACCGTGGGAACCTAGTGTTAAGACACTCCGTTGTTTAGTCCCTGCTTTCTCCGTCCCCGCTTTCCGCCGTTTTAGAGGCATTGCGTGTTGAGTGGCGGAACTCAACGCCGCGTTTTGCCTAGTTTACCAGAGCGAAGAAAATGGAAATAGAAAAATCCATCTTCCCCGACTGGGGATCGAACCCAGAAACCGTCGCGTTACAGGCAGACGTTGCGCCTCTGCGCCACGACGGTCCTTGTTTATTTATTTATTTTATTTATTTAATAGGCAAGCCAACTACCTATTACAAATAATATGAATCATAATAAAAAAAGCGAATTACATTGTCCATCATACTTACAGGCTAGCTCAACATGATTAAAAATAAACAACAAGTATTTCCAATCAGCAACCCTACACCAAGTTATATACAATATCAATAATAATAATAATTAAAAAAAATAATCAATAATAATAATAATAATGGCCCGCAGGGCAGCTTGTGGCGAGCTGTTGGAGAGTGGCGACCCCACGGACCTGAGTCCTCCAGAGGGGAATTGTAATTTATCCTCCGCCTCTGGCTTGCCTTCACTGGCCGGCAGAGTGGAGCGCAAGAGCTATATGCTCGAAAGGGTGGAAGTGCTCAATCTGCGTAATAACGGGGAAACCCGCTCACGAGCTTCTCTCGATGGTGAAACCGGTGCACACCTCTCGACACCCTTAGCCGACCACGCTGATGTTGCGCCCGAGGCACCACGCCGCTTTGTGGGGGCCCATCTAGTGGGAGGCGAGTCACCGTCCGTCAACCTTTCAATTTGAGACTGTTGAAATGGCGGACGTCCGTTAGTCTCATGCAATAGCCCAGTACCCAGTCCATCCAAACTCCATTCCATAGTAACAATTTAGTTTTTCATATCCTCCATAGCTCCTACGCATTATCCGGTGACCGTCTCTGGGCAATTACCTATGGTTACTCAGAGATGGATCCCGGGTGATGCGTCACAGTAAAATCTTTTGCATTCTCTAAGGGGCCTCTACGTGTTGGATCTGTGTCCCCACGCAAGCCTTCCAAAGGACCGGGTTCGTTTGAACCCGAGAATTACTAAGAGAAACATAATAATTTGTTAAAAAATAAATAAAAATATTTCGTTCTTCTTCCTACCTGCGGCTTTGCAGGGTCATACAGTCTAGTGTCGCTGCGACTTTCGCTGACGTAATAAGAGTGGGGACGGAGTAAGCAGGGACTAAGTAACGGAGTGTCTTAACACTAGGTTCTTATGGTTCCTGCAGTTCCCTCTGCCTACCCTGCCATGTGCGGGATATATAAAAAAAAAAAAATAAGATCTCCGTACAGTTTGAGTTTGATTTCTGCAAATATTTGCAGTATTGTGTAATAGCTGTGAGAGTCTTAACCTATTCTGGGAACATTTGATGTTTCCCCATTAATTATAACGCCTTTGCATTAGCGGTGGGGTTAAGTGAGAAGATGTAGAGGTATTCAAGTAAGAGGTATTGATTTTAAATACTGATTTATGAAGAATGCTAATTTTTAGAGTGCATCGTGTAGTTAGAGAAACAGCGTTGACATTTTTGCGCAAATTTCTTGATGATCAAATTCAATTCAATCTTCCAGTTTTAATTTATTTTATTAGTTGTATTCTTGTTTAAAGGCAAAGCACGCCGTTCAGTTCCGCCACTTTACGTGTAATGTCTTAAATCTTGTCACAAAGTGGAGAGCGGCTACTTTTCTTGGCGAAAGTAAATATATAATAAAAAAAAACAAAAACCAATACAATAAATATTTTTATTATTTTTAAAGTGTTAATCCACAATCAGGATAGAAAAAATACTTAAAGAAAACATGTAAAAATTTGAACGCAGCGGGACTCGATCCCGCGCCCATTACATTAATTCTTTATTTCAAACCCACAACTTTCATTTTACCCCCAGACACTTCTAAACTACTAGTTACAGTTATTTATCATATAAAGACATGGCTTTGGTAAGGTCACTGTTAACATAAGCCTAATCCGAAACGATCGCTTCTGACCGACTTTAGAGAAAATCCAATGTATTTATAAATGCTAATGGTTGTAATGTGATACTTATTGTATTATGTGACAGCCAAAATAATAGAAAAATATATAAAAGTTATACATTTATATAAATAGTATATATAATATTTATATATGTATATAAATGTTATATTTAGTAATATGACGTGTATAAAGAGTCTGTCGTGGTGTCTAGGTCTGGGAAGAAGACAGTGTCTTGAGTTTTACCACTCTTCATACAAAATCTTAAAAATTAGAATAATATTGATGAATTGATTATCCTAACAAATTCCTAGGTTTCTAAACACTTTCTGCCTTTATTAAATATGTTTCTATATTAAATATGTTTCTTCAAACATTTCAAAGATTTTATACTTATCTATGTTTTTCATACGCTATTGTATAAAATAATTTAATTCAAAAATTTTCCTCGGCTTGTTTAAAAAATATACATATACTCATGTCAATGTAAGTTATAGATATTTGATTCAACATAAGTAACACTTTGGCAGAATTTCGAAGCTTAAATGTGAAATTGGAACGGGCTCTTAAAAACTACTGGTTCGTAATGTAAACTTTTCTTTTAAGGCGAAATATGTCTAACCTAAAGTTATTTGGCGAAAAAAATTGACGAACTATCATCATAGGTCGTAAGTACATAAATATTATAACAAGCAATACGTAGAAATGGAAATTTCCTTGTAAAGAACCCAGTCAGTACTTAACTCTAGTATAAAATGAGTTTCCAAACGATTTTCCTTTCAACAACCGTCTAATTTGTAACAATTTTTACAACACAGAGTGGTAATTTAGTCCAGTTGAAATAACTTTAGTCAATTTTAGTCCGAACTATAAATATTTCATAGGGCAATTAAAACGTGGCAATTATATAGTTACACAATATTCATATTTTATGTATAACGATGTCAATAACAGTAAAAGCAGCTGAATTCGTGTTTCGCTTAAATTCATTTTCGCACAATATCACAGTAATATGCTTATAATAATCGCTGTTGGGGTGAGTCTGGTTTGTGATAGTTTTTTTTTTTTTTTAGCTTCACGCTTTATCCTGCACATGGCAGGGTAGGCAGAGGGAACTGCAGGAACCATAAGAACCTAGTGTTAAGACACTCCGTTACTTAGTCCCTGCTTACTCCTTCCCCACTTTCCGCCGTTTTCGAGGCATTGCGTGTTGAGTGGCGGAACTCAACGCCGCGCTTTGCCTTAGATATATGTTTGTGATAGTTTTGGGTTCTAATTCTACACATCCTTAATGAGTGTATGTGTGGGTGTGTGTGTGTGTGTGTGTGTGTGTGTGTGTGTTTGTTTGTGTGATTTTTACTCTTTATTCCGATTATAGCAGGGTAGAAAGAAGAAACTGTAGAAACCTGGTATTAAGACACTCTGTTCCCCACTTTCCACCTTCTTTCGAGGCATTGAGTGTTAAGTGGCGGAACTCAACGCCGCGCTGTGCTTAGAAAAAGGTCATTGCGAAAAAATGGAAAGGAAATAATCCATCCTCCCATAACATTTACAGGCAGACGCTGCGTATTTACGTTACGGACCTCCTTTATCTATTTATAATATTTTGATATTGGAAAGGAGTACTTTGCAAAATCAAAATCGCAATATCCATATTAATGACAAAAAGATATAAGAGGACCGTCGTACCGCAGAGGCACAACGTCTGCCTGTAACGCGACGGTTTCTGGGTTCGATCCGCAGTCGGGGAAGATGGATTTTTCTATTTCCATTTTCTTCGCTCTGGAAACTAGGTAAAGCGCAGCGTTGGGTTCCACCACTCAACACGCAATGTCTCGAAAAGCGGCGGAAAGCGGGGACGGAGAAAATAGGGACTAAGTAACGGAGTGTCTTGACACTAGGTTCGTATGGTTCCTGCAGTTCCCTCTGCCTACCCTGCCATGTGCGGGATAAAGTGTGAAGCTAAAAAAAAAGTAAAATAAATAAAATAAATAAATAAATAAAAAAAATATAATATTTTTAATTCAAATTTTCATATTATGTAATTTCCACATTAGATAATTAAAAAAAAACATATTATATACAAAAATATATTACCCTTTGGGCTAAACCCAACCTATATAGTGTCTAATCTACAGTCCTTGCGTCATAAAGAAGTAATTACGTCATTATACGACGTCATATAAGAATAAGTTGTTATTGACTTAACTAAGGTATAATTATTACCAAATGATACCGCTACTAATTAAAGTTACTATAATAAGTCAATTATAGAGCAAAGGAAATGGCAATTCGCTTAAAATTGTCGTTTCCACGTATTCCTTGTTAAGTGTAGCTTCAATATGTACTATATTTTTTGAAAAGTCAATTCTATTGAAAAAATTAATGTGATTTTTCTTATATAATATTCATATTATTATTTGGATTATTCATAATATTAAATAGTGAATTTTTGTAGGCAATTTTGTGATGTACAAACTTCGTCATTTGTTTTAGTTTCGTTTCGTTATATTGTTTTTAAAAATAATTACTTTTTTTTTAGCTTCACGCTTCAACCCGCACAAGGCAGGGTAGACAGAGGGAACTGCAGGGACCGTGGGAACCTAGTGTTAAGACACTCCGTTGCTTAATCCCTGCTTTCTCCGTCCCCGCTTTCCGCCTTTTTTCGAGGCATTACCAAAATAATGCCTTCACCTTAAATAATTTATTTGCACATTTTGTATGTACGTTGAAGGAACCTAATGTTATGATACTGCATTTCTCACGTTCCGCCTTTCGAAACATCGTGTGTTGGGTTGGTTGATTGATTTGAATTTAAATTTTCCTTTTTTTTTAATTTCACGCTTTATCCAGCTCATAGCAGGGTAGGCAGAGGGAAACGCAGGAACAGTCGGAACCTTGTGCTTAGACACTCCGTTCCTCGCTTTTCAAGGCATTGCATGTTGAGTGATGGAATTCAACGCACCCGCGCTTTACCATATTGCCAGAACAAAGAACATGAAAATTATTCTTTCACTTCCTATGGGAATCGAACCCACGTACATACGCGTTTATATTCAAACTACTACTAATTCACAATTAATAAAAAAATATCGAAAACAATATAAAAATGACATCAAAATTATATATACCATATAATGTCATTAGAACAAAACAAGTAATCAATACAGTGTAATGACAGAGCGCAGTACCAATCGACCTGCCGCACTGTACTGTATAATTTAAATACAAATGGTAAATTAGACACTACGGCTATACTGCAATAGTATAATTACATCTTAATGCTGACGTGGGCTTCGTAGAGTGGGTAATAACGTTTTTGAAATAGATTATGCTTTATTGATTTGCATATATATATATATATATATATATATATATATATATATATATATATATATATATATATATATATATATATATATATATATATATATATATATATATATATATATATATATATATATATATATATATATATATATATATATATATATATATATATATATATATATATATATATATATATATTGATTATGTGTACACGACACTATCATAAATACAAGTAAAAAACCAAAGAAAAATTTAAAGCAATATACAAAAGAACGAGATTATACAGAAATTACAGAAAACTCTTTACTGACGTGGATGTCATCGAGTGGTCGTAGCCTAATTTATTTATGTCTCAACAAGTAACTGTAATTTGAATATTTTATCAAAAAATATAAAAAAAACGTAAAAACTATTTTTATGTTATTTTATAAATATTATACAATTTTGAGAGTACTAAAAAAACAAAAGACTATGCTGTCGTGACTTTTTTTTTATAGCTTCACGCTTTATCTCGCACATGGCTGGGTAGGCAGAGGGAACTGCAGGGACTGTGGAAACCTAGTGTTAAGACATTCCGTTGCTTAGTCCCTGCTTTCTCCGTACCCACTTTCCGCCCTTTTTCGAGGCATTGCGTGTTGAGTGGCGGAACTAAACGCCGCGCTTTGCCTAGTTTGCCAGAACGAAGGAACCGACTGGGGATCGAATCCAGAAACCGTCGCATTACAGGCAGACGTTGCGCCTCTGCGCCACGACGGTCCTCATTTTTTCGGTCGGTCCTTATTTTTTTTATTTTACTTTTAAGGACACTACATGACGTGTTATCAAAGCGATGTAAAGCTGACGTGGACTTCACAGAGTGGTTTCAATAGCCACGTAGTCTACAAGGCTACAATATTTTTCAATTTACTTATAAATATTTTGGAGTGCTTTTATAATCTGTACGTATTATTAATATAGAATTTTATTATTGAAAGGTTATATCAAAATTAAAAACTGAATATTTTTATGATTTTTAAAATCCACACTGAGGATAGAAAAAATACTTAAAGAAAACATATAAAAATTTGAACGCAGCGGGACTCGAACCCGTGCAGGCGCTCTCACCACTGAGCAGTGGTGAGAGCGCCTGCACGGTTCGCAGGAGGGCGCGGGTTCGAGTCCCGCTGCGTTCAAATTTTTATATGTTTTAAGTATTTTTTTTTTAAAAACTGAAGTCAGGAACGTTCGGCGCATGATTTTTTATTTTATTTTTTCTTTCGTGGCCTTCGAGGTACGTGGGACAGCGTATTTATAAGTGCGTGGGCGTGAATTAAATCCTCTTTTAGATATAGATTTAGAATTAAATTCAGATAAACATATAGATTAGGAGATCATATTTCAATTGTTTTTTTTAGTAAGAATGTTTTGAAGTCGTGATAATTCTTTTTCTGATCCAGAAATGAGTTCGACAGTTGCAGTAAAATCAAATTAAATGTAGAAATATTTATACATTTTGTATGTTTAATGAAAGTTGAGTAGAGCAAACTCTCAGGAATCTTTAACTTTCTTATTATAATATACTATGATTTTTGATCCAGGACCTTCTTTATATAATTTAAATTCATATAACGACACATAAACGAGCTTCGTTCATTTGATATATCTCTAAAGTTAGAACGTAAAGGAAATAACTATAGTCTATATAATGCAATCATGCAATTTACATTTTTGCAACTTATTGATAATACAAGATAATTAAAGCGAAAAATATAAGTAAAACAACCGAATATCATTATAATTTGCATAGTCCCAGCAAAAGCTTATTTAACTTTTCTCTCACGGCTATTACACATAATGAAAGGTGACTTTCCTATTTAGACACTGTCATTCTTCATTTAGACATAAATTAATATGACAATAACGTCATTATCTATAAAAACATAACTATTCTAAAATCCTCGGGCTGACAAAACAGAGTGTTGTTTGGAGAAGTATGCGGAGAATGGAGAACAATATGGAGAATAGCGAGAAAAGTTCCTGCCTACTGTATCTGATGCATACATAAACCTTAAAAAGACCACCATGGAAAAAAATGTGACAATTTACAAGGTAAGCATTAAGTATTTATGAATCATAAATTATTCATCTACTCAACAATATGATAAGTATGTTATATATACATTACATATCTTTAAGGTATATAATATTAAAGAACCGAATATTAAAGAATTGAGGACCGTCGTGGTGCAGAGGCGTTTCTGGGTTCGATTCCCAGTCGGGGAAGATGGATTTTTCTATTTCTATTTTCTTCGCTCTGGCACCTAGGCAAAGCGCGGCGTTGAGTTCCGCCACTCAACACGCTATGCCTCGAAAAAAGGCGGAAAGCGGGTACTGAGAAAGCAGGGACTAAGCAACGGAGTGTCTTAACACTAGGTTTAAATAGTTCCTGCAGTTCCCTCTGCCTACGCTGCCATGTGCGGGATAAAGCTTGAAGCTAAAAAAATAATTAAAGAACACTTTAATAATATGCTAGCGATAATAACAAACGCCTGTCATTATAAAATAGCAATAATGTAATAAATAGTCATTAGCTACTACTTAGTTCTTGCTAAGCAATAATTTGTAGGGGCCTTCTAATTAAATTATAAAAGAAAAGTATAAGAAATATAAAAGCAATTTAATTTTTATTTTATATCACTTAATTGATATATTATTGGACATGAAATTAAATATATATTCAGTTTACATTTCTCGTAATACTGACATATACAACATTTTTTGCATAATTTATAATATCTTGAGTGTTTTAAGACTGTATAAAACCTTTTAAAACATAAATAACTACGATTATAATCCTCTCAAAAGAAAAACAAATATATTATTTAAAATTCATAAGATTTACAATTCTCTTTATACCAAAAGGACAGGATATTTTCATCAGGTTATAAAACACGGGGTGACTTATGGCGCTGGGGCGAGGTCGGGTGAAGGCGGCCAGGTCGAACATTCATCACCCCTAGGATTACACTGACAACGACTTCGGCTTGTTAATGTAACTTTTATGCTTTTTGCGAATTCAAATTTTTAAATTTTCTTCCCTTTTTCTTGTTTTTGGGTAATAGATTTATTTGGTTTTTGATATAGGGTGTTTTAAAAAGCTAAATTTTTTTTAGCTTCACGCTTTATCCCGCACGTAGCAGGGTAGGCAGAGGAAACCGCATAAACCTAGAGTTAAGACACTCCGTTTGTAATAGCTTGTGTTATTTAAGTAGTAATATAAATTTATGATTAGAAACTTAATGAATTTGAAATAAAGAAAAAATGGCATCAAGTGAAAAGTTTTTTTCTATACAAAAACTCAGTTCAACATTTTCTATAGTCTTAGCACAAACTCAAATATTCTTCGATTGTCCATAATAGTCTTATCGTAATTTCTTTACTTTTGATGCTGGTTACATTAAAATTACTCAGCTACAGCTATTCCTTGTTAGAAGGGCAACTGAAACGTTAGATCAGGTTAAGTCAGCAATACATTGAAACTTCATTCATTTTGGTGCATAGAATATACGTACATAATACATGCTTCACACTTTGTCCCTAGCGGCGTAGTCAGAGAACGGAGCTCCAAACGCTGCGGTCCCTGCATACCTCTTTCGCCTCGTCCACTGTCATTAACCTCTTCACGCATGCTCTCCGGGGAGTCCTCATGCTGTTTACGTGACCTTCCTCCAGTATCTTCGATACTGCATCTTCGAAAGCAACTACAGTTTTCTCTTACATACATTTACGTTCACAAGTGAATGTAAAACAATAAAACAACACAATAATATTTAAAAAACAAAACAATTGAACAACAAGCGTCATGACGTAAACACGAGAAATAAAACAAATTCAAGCCGAAAATAAAATAAAAAGCGACAAAGCACCGGCTGACTGCATTTAACAGCGTTGAATATTCATAAAGATAAACCAAAATTTATGCGCTCGTAAACTCGACGATAAAGAAACTTGTTTCATAGAATGTTTCGTCGCCATTTTATGACTCGCCTCGCTGTTATGTAGGTTTGTGGGTTTGGGAGACGTAAGTGTCATTTGGTAGCTTATCTTGTGATAATTGATTCGATGGAAAGTGATGTGACAGTCTTTGACTTATTTCACGTTGGTACTAGGTTCGAGATTTGTTGGGGTTACAAATGTATTTCGTATTCTGGATTTCTTTAGATATATAGTTAAAAGGTACATTCAAGAAATAACTGTCAAAATGTACTGCCTTAGTTACGTACGTTGTTCTTACTTTTGTATTGAATTTTGTATCGAAGCTCAACGACGCGCTTTGTTTTGTCGTAGCACTGAAGTGAAAATGACTTTCCCCCCGATTAGAGAGTTGAACCTAAATCGAATTATATCCACAATTACTACACTGCGCTAAGCTGGTCTTATTTTTTAAAATAATTTTAGGCAACGGCAGCTATAATGCCTGGAATAAAACGTTTTAAACGATAAGGCTGCTTTCTTGTATTCATGTTATTTTGTTTTTAGGCTCTTATATATTCTTTTTTTGTACAATCAAATATATCTGAAGCATATTAAATATAATTGACGTATGGCATATATTATGATGATTTAATGAAATCGAAGAAATGGCTGGAAAAACACAAACACTGACCAGACTAGGCCAAAATAAAGAAAGGTGGAGAAGATTGGGGAAGTTCTTTGTCCAAAGGCAAACAGAATTGGTTATCGTAGATTAAGGAAAACTGGATATGGTAAAAAAATATATTGTATTTCTGATTTAACACCACATTACAAGATATATATATATATATATATATATATATATATATATATATATATATATATATATATATATATATATATATATATATATATATATATATATATATATATATATATATATATATATATATATATATATATATATATATATATATATATATATATATATATATATATATATATATATATATATATATATATATATATATATATATATATATATATATATATATATATATATATATATATATATATATATATATATATGTCACCACATTACAAGATATATCAAGTATATGTATGTAATATGTACGTAAAATAATTTTAAGTGTCCTCGTGCTGTAAGATATGTAATTAACAACAACTGATATATTTAGAGAGTAGAGAAGAGATTTTTGTTTATATAGAGACTTAAAAGCAAACATTACTTAGTAAAACAAAAAGTTATGTAACAATATAAAACAGAGAACGTTGGGATGACGAAAGTTCGATTCCTAGTTGAGAAACTATTTATATTTCCACCACAAAAAAAGCAACAGCACAATATATATATATATATATATATATATATATATATATATATATATATATATATATATATATATATATATATATATATATATATATATATATATATATATATATATATATATATATATATATATATATATATATATATATATATATATATATATATATATATATATATATACACAGGGGAATACAGCGTGAAACTAAAAAAAAAAAAAAAATCGATATCCTAACTTCCAAGTACATATACCAATACAAATATAAACAGTAGGTGGCCACAGAACGGTAGCTGGAACGAGAGCGAGGTGTCAAGTAAGGGAATGAATTTGTCACCCAGTGATTCTTTGTGGCGCGCCCCGCTATACATCACCCGAGTCCCGACGCGACAGCCGTGTTACACGGTACAATATATGTAGTTTTATATGTATCTTGCTTTAAGTATATTAATTTTAGTTATATTTAAGTACAATAAGTAGTTAAGGTTGTTCTTTGTGATAAGTTAGTAGAGTAACTTGTATTTAGTATTAAGTTCAAATGTGGCAATGGTCAATAAAGGCCTTTTTCATTTAAATTTTTTATATGGATTTTTTATAAAAACTTAATGCACCTCTCTATATTCAATTTCCTTAAATTCCTTAGTTTTGTAGTTGTCTATAAGGAATAAGGCCGCCATTACACAGTGATATCTCTTAAAAATTTAAACTTGTATTGTTACGATATTTTTTACCTATTTGTGCAATAAAATATATATTTAATTTATAAATACATTAAATATTTGTATTTTGATGTAGTATTAATCAAATTTCTAATTTTAACAATTTACATTACATTTTCTTCGTTCTATATTCGTTCTATATTCCGCCGCTCAAAAAAATTAAATAAATGAAAAAAAAAACAAAAGAACGGAGTGTCTTAGCACTATATTCTCACGATTAAAAACAGAAAAACAATTACAACACTTTTTTATCTTTTTGCTCATAGTTGCCAAGTCATTTTTAAAAGTTGATAATTCAATGAATTTCGCGTACTTAGAGTATATAGTATTGTCGGCAAGAAGAACCTATTGTGAAGATATTATGAAGTAAATATGAACTATAAACGAAAGGGCGTTCAGATCTGATTATGTCGTATAAGTACAGGCGCTAAGTTAAAGAAATTAAGAAAAATGGGGAACAGAATCTTAAGTCTAGACTGCAGCATGACCTACTATATACCTAAGTATTTATCTTATATAAAATATGCCAAAACATATTTACGTAGCTTAAAACACTGTACCGTGTAACACGTAACGTCCGAGAGATTTATCGTGTGATGTACAACTTCCTTCATAAAACACACCCGCGTCCCCGTCCCACTGTGCAATGCCGATTTACATCATTTCTTGCCAACCAACAACCCAACGAATGCTTATGTACTGGATATTTAATGTCACTTTCACGCATTATCCCGCAAAGCGGGATAGTTATAAAAAACGTAAGTTCACTTTTATTTTCACTTTTCACTTAGATTTTAAACATTGCGTGTTTAGTTAGTATGATTAAATTCCGTTTTCCTGGATAGGGAAAAGAACTAGTACTATAAAATAGAGAAGAACTAGTACTAGTGTTCTACTGCGCCACGATGGCTTTACATAGTGTATAAATTAAAAAAAGGAAGAGAACTCTATGTAAATATTCTGCTGTTTTCGAAGCGCAAAATCTTGTCGACTATTGTTTAAAAAAATCAATGTAAAAGCATTTTTACTTAAAATGATACAGTACTTGTATAGTGTAAAACAACCAAAATTAAAGTCATTCAATAATGAACACTATGCTCTTTTTAGTATTACAAAAGAAATCGAAACCTAAGATAAAAAATAGAGAATAGAGTGTCTTAACAATAGGTTCTCAAAGTTCCTGCGTCTGTACGCCTACCCTGCTGTGTGCAGGATAAAGCGTGAAGCTAAAATTAAAAAAGAACTCTGTCGCAACATGTTGCGATATAGTTTAACAACCCATTATAGGCTAACAATTTCACTGTACAAAGCACTCTGTAAGAAATATAGTAACAGCCACAGTTCACAAACATAAATCTAAGCTCAACGTCATTTCCTTCAAGTAAAATATGTTACTTGTTGGAAATCTCAACGGATTTAACGCTTTTTTTTCCGCCGGAAAGTCGTAAATCTAGTAGATAGACAGAAGGTCGAATGCCATCCCTCAAGGACTAGCACTTAAACATTGGTCCCCGAAGGGCATTCCATATATACTGTTGACTTGTCAAGCAAGATTGTTTCGATGGATAATGTTATTTATTTCTACGTGGGTATATATATATATATATATATATATATATATATATATATATATATATATATATATATATATATATATATATATATATATATATATAAATATATATATATATATATATATATATATATATATATATATATATATATATATATATATATATATATATATATATATATATATATATATATATATATATATATATATATATATATATATATATATATATATATATATATATATATATATATATATATATATATATGTGACACTTTTAGTTCTGAGACGTCTTTCCAAATTTATAGCCTTTTCTTGTTCACTGAGCAAATGTAACGCAGTCTATGACTATAAATTATCAGAAGAACGATTATATTCAAGTGATTGTAATTCCCTTACTAAGACACAGTCACAATATTTCAATTTTATAATTTGTGTGTGTTTTTTGACAGATTGTCTTGACATAACATTTTCTATACAAAATAGCTTAAAATAAAAGCTTTTAAAATATGCACTTTTCAATTGTGTAATGATACCTCATTTTTACCGTACATTTTCTAATATATGTTCTCCATTCAACGTGATATTGGAGAAGTAAGCTGTGCTGAACTGGCACGCTGGAAACTTCATAAATAAGAAGGAGAAGGAGAATAAAAAAATTGTACTTAACAAATAAATATATTTGTGCAAATTCAAATATTTTCTTTTACTTTCCAACGTGTCAGTATACTTCGAAGTGGAGTGAATTACGCCCCCGCATATTACCTTGCCGACCTCAGACAATGTGCGACCCTAAATTTATTACACCAATTCTTTTCAACTTTAAATTGCACTTGTCACTTGCACGCTATACTACTAGTGTTTTATAACTTGCCTGATTTCATATTAAACTACCAATTGTATGAAACTGTAATAAAATATGAAGTTACCTATATACTTTTTTCTGTCTTCACGTTTTATCCCACAAATTGTAGGGTAGGCAGGGGGAACCGCAGGTACCCTTAGAATCTGTGTTAAGACACTCCGCTTATTATTATTTTCTCTTAAAATATTAAGCTCTGTGAAGCTTTTTTCTCGAATTTACAACATAAAGAGTATGTGTGTTATCAGTCTATTTATGTGGTTTTTTTTCTACGTAGAGTTGAAATGACGAAAAAGAGTAAAAAAAGTCAGTCAGATTTAAAAATGTCCGTAGATATGGGGCTAAAAGGCTATGAGTACAGGAACAGGAAACGCCTAAATCCAAATAATAGTAAATCCAAATATCGTTGCATCATTTTTTTTAGCTTCACGCTTTATCCCGCACATGGCAGGGTAGGCAGGTGGAACTGCAGGAATTATGGCAACCTAGTGTTGACACACTCCGTTTACTTAGTCCCTGCTTTCTCCGTCTCCACTTTCGTTGCATCATAGTTATTGTATTAAGTTATTACGAAATAACACAACATATTTTAACAAAATTCCACACTTAGTTGTACAAAGCAATATTTCAAGACGTAATTATTTGTATGGCCAAGCAAGTCCTGCAAACAGCAACGGCCACCCATCATCGGAACGACTGCATTAGCGCGTCGGTAAATCGCGCTCTCTTAATCGCCCTGCAATCCTATATTTCTTGATTAAGAGCTCGTAAAAATGTCCTCTCGCTCTGATATATGGCTGCTGAGCGGGAGAGGAGATTAGCCCGCGGTTTGTTCCTGTGATGAATGATGATGGATACGGTTTAATATCTGAACAAGCGTTCCTAAGATCCTAATCTTAATAGAAATATTATTTTTAGAAGGATTTCTATTTTTTTCTATTGATTGTGGAAATGTAAAGGTATTGCAGAGAACGGAGAGTATTTACACCAGCTTATAATTTAAAATTTAAAATTTTAAAATTTAAACCTAGTGCTAAATTTATGTGTTTCGATTACCAGTCTTAGTTTTAAAAGTTAATAAATATATAGAAAAATAATGTAAGGATAAGGTAAGAGTTTATTATGATTAATATTAGTACTATGTTCTAAATTAAAAAAGTGTACGAACCAAGAGCAAGTCACGTTAAATGGAGAACTTCCAAAGAAGTTGGAGAATGTACAGTAAAAAAGAAATATCATTACACAGTTGGAGAATGCATGTTTTAGAAAAGAGAAACGATCCAGCTTTAATATTGATTTTGTTTTAAACGGCTTTGTTAAGAAAATATTATGTCAAGACAATCTGTCCAAAAACACACAAATTGTGAAATTAAAATATTGGGTATGTGTGTGTGCTGTTGTGGGGAAATGACAACCACTTGTATATAATAGTTCTTTTATATAATTTATATTCATAGATTGTCCTATGCTGTAACGACGTTATATTTGCTCACTGAACAAGAAAAGGCTATAAATTTGGAAAGACTTCTTAGAACTAAAAAAGGCATATATTACACAATCATTAAAGCTGTAAGGAGTCATTTTTTTCATAGTAAAATAACAGAGTAATATCAATTGGTTTATTCTCCTACTGTAGGTAATAAAAAATAGATTAGGCACAACAAGTAAGTTTAATATATAATGAATATCACATCACATGATGACGAAAAAAGCACTAGAATAAGCGGGAAAAAGCTTAAAGCCACAATACCTCCAAGCAACATTCCTCCATACTTGCATACATTCATACCTGCTACCTCTACTCGACTCTACAAGCTCTACCTACAGTACCTCTTATAAATTATACCTACTTGCTAAGTAAGTTATATAACAAAGTAAACTAAAGGCGTATATGACATTCAAGCTCCATATGTTGTCTCGCCAAGCAATAAAAGTAGCGATCTCCATCGAACGAGTGTACACTTCAAAGTTCTTAACAGATAGCGAACTGCGATATTTCAACGGCGCAAGTATATCTCGACGGTATCAGCCAAAATGTGCCGTTTCGACGCGGTAAGTGCTACAATTTATTATAGACTTTGGTGTTTGGAAGCGTGGTGTGAAGGAAAGCTAACGAATGTTTGGTTTTTTCCCACATATTGCAGGGTAGGCAGAGGAAACTGCATGAACCATATTGAACTTAGTGATAAAACACTCCGTTGCCTCGTCCCTGCTTCTCCGTCCCCGCTTTCCGCCTTTTTCGAGGCATTGCAAGTTGAGTAGTAGAACTCAAAGCCGCGCTTTGCATAGTTTCCGGAAGCGAAGAAAATGGAAATAGAAAAATCCATCTTCCTCGAGTGGGAATCGAACCGACATACCGTCGTATTTACCAGCAAACACAATGCCTCTGCGTCATAACGGTCCTCCTTAAAATTGTTGTTGTTTTAAATTTGAACCGGGTAATTATCACGTTCTCACATAATACCGTCGTGAAAGACCAGCATATTAATGCTGCTATGTTTCGTCAGGTGAGTCAGGTGAGTTCCGGAAGCCCATTAAGGGGTGTTGGTCTGGGTATTTAGTTGGCAACGCGGCCACAGTCCTATATACATATATACATATATACTTTATACATATCATACATATATACGGGGACGGAGAAAGCAGGGACTAAGCAACGGAGTGTCTTAATACTAGGTTTCCACGGTCCCTGCGGTTCCCTCTGCCTACCCTGCCATGTGCGGGATAAAGCGTAAAGCTACATAAAAAAAATGTACATAGTACTAAGTAATATTCTTCGACAAAAAGCCTATCTAATCTTTTTTTTTCAATTCAATTCAGAAACCGTACAAGCTCCTTCAACTTATGTTATTTATATACATATATATGTACATGTACTTGATATATAATGTTACATTATATATTATGTTATATTATATATCTATATAGTATATACATATACCTATAATTGTCAAATATACTACAGTAGACAAATCGCTTCATCTTATACCTTTCGCTGGATTATTAGTCACAATATTTCACTGAGGGCAGACATTTTTATAGGTATTTAGCGAAAGCGACGCCTCTGCGGGCCAATTTGAAAGTTGTTTGCGCGGCCAATTTACGAGGCGAGTTAATTTGAAACGGTGTGTCCTCGCTTTGTTTATTGACCGGCCCTTCTAGTACAGTGGTTTGTGTCTTGGAATTTTGTAAGAAGGTCAACAATTCTATTTCCTTGTATGTAAAATAGTATTTTTGTTATGTCTTGACGCACATGGCAGAATAGGCAAGGGGAACTGCAGGAACAATAGGAACCTAGTGTTAAGACACTCCGTTGCTAAGTCCCTGCTTTTGCCTTTTTCGAGGCGTTGCATGTTGAGTGGCGTAACTCCACGCTTTGCCTAGTTTCCAGAGCAAAAAGAATGGAAATTGAAAAATCTTCCCCGAGTGATAAATGATCATAATAATTTTGTCTTTTGTTCAAACGTATGTCTTTTACTGTTAACAGTGTTTTGTAATGCAATATCCAGCTGTAATTTAAGTGTATGTAACTGTAAATTAAAATCAAATTTAGAGCTATTGTAATCTAGTACAGCTTTTAATATTTTTTAAAAAAAACATCTTATAAGTACTGTAAAGCAAAATAATCCTTACTTCGCTGTTTCTACAAGGATTTCACTGTAACCGTTATCGCTTAATAAAAAATACTAATAAAAAATTATTCACAATTCCACACTAAACACACACATACATACTTACAAGCATATTGTCTTACATAACACGACACTCGCTATTGCCGCTGGTCTCAGAGGACACGTCAAGGCCCCGCTACATTATAGTCCCGGCGGCTGCAACTAAACACTAAGTAAATTCATTCTTTTATCTGCCACGTAATAAATCGAATTGGATGTAGAATATTTCGATAGGTTCTGTAGTTATATGTGGATGTTAATACATACATATAACATGTAATAGGAGAAATTAGCTTTTAATTATAAGATATTGTTATGTGAGGAAATTTTTTGTAATGAATTTAAAATGTAATTTTTAAATTATTTTTATATATAAGTCTCTGTTAAAAAATAATAAAAAAACAAACAAATAAAAAAACATAGCAGATTTGATAATATTTTTTCCCCTAGTAGAGATTGAACCCACAACTATAGTAAATAAAACCAGGTGATGAATCTCAAAATATTGGTAAAAGTTAACATAAAAATGTTCCGTAGGCTCCATTCCGTTCCTTCCGTTCTCTTTAACTACTCTATGTATGTACATATATATATATATATTATATATATATATATATATATATATATATATATATATATATATATATATATATATATATATATATATATATATATATATATATATATATATATATATATATATATATATATATATATATATATATATATATATATTATATATATATATATATATATATATATATATATATATATATATATAATATATATATATATATATATATATATATATATATATATATAAAGTCGCTGCAAGTCACTAGTTACATAAAGAAGGTAGTGTTTTTACCTTTCATAAAAATATTATATCGATTTAACATCCCGAGGGCGTATCATGTTTTTACAGTCTCTTATGCGAAAGTAAAAAATCCATTACAGTGTCTATTACTTTCATCACATAATGGCATTCTATATTCATAGGTCGTGAAGCTTTTATAACATTGTTATAACAAATATCATGAAAAATTATTGTAAGAAGCTCTCTGATACAAATAATAAATGATAAGGGTTCAATTCCCAGTTTGGTAATTGTAATAAAAAACATTATAGCATAAGAACAATATTAATGATAGTTGATAACTGAGTGAATTAAAAAATTAATGTCAATTAGTGACCTTAATGTCAAATGTTTTTTTGTATATTTATAGTGTTTTAATAAATGGGAAAGCTCAAATACCGAAAGCTATACTACAAGATTATTGACCATACAGGCAGAACTACAGCAAGTTCCTTTGATTCTTATAATTATACGTATATTTATCGATATTTTAGTACATAATTTATAATTTAAGTTATTTAATATTAATATTTTTGTTTTTTTTTTCGTTAAAATTATTTATAGCTGCAGAATTTATAATCTGTTACGACTAATCAAAACCTCCTTTTAGTTTCATAACCTGCAAAGGCTTTCAACATTCAGCCTACTTGAATTAATAAATATTATTATTTTAATAAAATGTAACACCGTATATAAATTCAATAGAATGAGAAAATTCCAAAAATTAATAGTAAAATATATTTAAAAATGACAAGTGATTACTATTTTGCAAAATGGAGAAAAACGTTTGATAAATTAAGACATTTAGTTGAAGTTGATATAGAGTATCAGGTATGTATATAAAAAAACAAAAGGTATATATCCTTTCCCTTATGCTTTTTTATAAACAAACAATATATAACGGGGTAGACTAATAGAAAATACTGTATATATATATTTTTGTGAATTTTAAAGTAAGAAAACATAAACACTTTAAATCTGTGGGATTTGTACCTGTGAATTTTGCAAACTGTGCAAGCGCTTTGAACTACAGAGATGCTAACAACGACATAAGTTTTGTAAAACATAATTCGACACGGCTGGATAAAGAACGCATAGCTTAGCGGTTAGAGCGCTTGCACGATTCACAATAGCCGCAGGCTCAAATACCGCTGCGTTTAAATTTTGATATATTTTATTTAATTATATTTAATATATATTCATGTTGTGGTTTAAGAATTTTATTTTTCTCATAAAGAACATACAATGTTCACTTAAATGAGATATTTTACATAATAATTTAACCGACAATTTAGTAAAGTAGTAACGACTTGTACAATTCAAATAGTAATTAATCTAAGTATTTTTACAATAAGATAATAATTTTTTCTTAAAGATCGTAAAGGATTTTTCATTGAAAATTTCATTAGGTAAGCTATTGTATAGTTTAGTGTACAGTTTTCTGTTCTCCCTCAAACTGTAGAGATTTAATTCCATAGTTCGTCCTGGTCTTGGGTAATTCCAGTTTGTGTTTATTTCTAGTACAATGTTTGTAGGTTTTAGTTCTGAACGTTATTTGTGTGTGTATTGTTTTGACGTGACAACGTCTTAAATTAGGTTGTGCGGCTCGGAGTCAAATATGAAAATGGTAACGTTACGATGTGTCAACTGTCACCGAACTATGATCGGTCCGCCGCGCGTATCACTTGACACATGTACAATGTTTTAGTAAACAAAATATATTTTCTATAGTTAAAATTTGTGCAATTTATACTATAATTATTATTCATATCAATAAATATTCTACCGAGAAAAAGACGTTGTCACGTAAAATTTTCGCCCGTAAAACCCACTTTACAGGCAACCATTTTTTTGTTAGTATTTTTCTAATTAATATGCATGTTTTAAATTTGTATAACTTGTCAATTGATGATACATTAGTGTAATGTTAAAGAGAAAATCTGTTTTTCTCTTTCTGATCGATTTTCTAGACGTTGTCTTCTTCCTATAAGAAGAAAAATATTAGAATTTAAACCAGTCAATTCAACAACTAGCAGGTTACAGCTAAATACTTATAAAAACTAAAGATATTAAGAAAACTCTGATTATAGACTACAAAAGCTCACGACCAACAAATATGCGAAGCTGTCCATCGTATAAACAGTGTTCTAGTCAAGTATATAGTAGTATATAAAGATGCTTTAGACTGCCTACAACACAACTTGCAAATTCAGAAAACTGAATACATTTATGAAGTCGTAAACGCAGCGGAAGCCAGGTAAATTATATCGGTTTTTTATAGGATTTGCTTGGAATTTACTTATATAATTTTTATTTAGTACGTAAATGTTATATATTATGTATAAAATATTTTCGTCACTATCACGTTATCGTCACGTCGCAGCATTACCTGAAACACAAGTGGCAAGTAGAGCCCTGTGATAAAAAAAATCTAATGAAAATAAATTTTAATATTTTATTTTATCCAATAAAAATGAAATTCATAGCCACAGATCATCTTTATTACTATAAAAGAATTAATTAAAAACACACAAGAACTAGCAGCACTACGTGAGTTTACTTCCAAAACTGTTTTTTTTCATAAAAAATAATTATAACCCAATATATATATTGAGGACCTTCATGGCGCAGAGGCGCAACGTCTGCCTTTAACGCGTCGGTTTCTAGGTTCGATTCCCACTCGGGGAAGATGGATTTTTCTATTTCCATTTTCTTCGCTTTGGCAAATAGGCAAAGCCCGACGTTGAGTTCCGCCACTCAACACGCAATACCAACGGCGAAAAGCGTGGACGGAAAAAACAAGGATTAAGTATCGGAGTGTTTTAACACTAGGTTCCTATTGTTCTTGCAGTTTCCTCTGCCTACCCTGCTATGTGCGAGATAAAATATATATATATATATATATATATATATATATATATATATATATATATATATATATATATATATATATATATATATATATATATATATATATATATATATATATATATATATATATATATATATATATATATATATATATATATATATATATATATATATATATATATATATATATACATTGTCTTCACTATATAATTAAAATAATCTTCATCCAGTAGTAAATATTTAAGTAATAAAAAGCTTTTCCTCAGGATCATAGAGCTTAAAGCACAGCTAAGGAAGCTCGAAGGCGCTTACACCCAATTCTTGAGCAATGGATTAATAGAACAACTACTAACACCTTATAATGTAGAGTTCTCCGGCGTAGCTTCAAAATATCAAAGGCCGGAAAACGTAAAAGCATTAATAAAAGAAGCTTTCATAAAAGCTAAGGAACAAAACGAATTAAATATTCTAAATTCCAGAAAAATCTTGCAAGGTGACTTGTTTTTATCTTTTTTAAGTATAAAAACATTTTCGTGTCGAGTCTCAGATTTTAATTATTCATATAAAATAAAATAATATATAAACTACTCAGTTATACTTTAAGTTAAATCTGAGGACCGTTGTTGCGCAGACACGTAGCGTCTACCTGTAAACACGATCGTTTATAGGTTCGATTTCCACTCGGGAAAGATGGATTTTTCTATTCCTATTCAGTCTGGCAACTATGCAAAGCGCGGCATTGAGGTCCACCACTCAACATGCAATGCCTCGAAAAGGCGGAAAGCCGTAAACGGAGTGTCTTAGGCTCCCACAGTTTCTACGGTTCTAGCGTGAAGCTAAAAAGAAAGAAAAAAAGCTATATTAAAGCATCTTGGATATGGGAAAAGGCTATTCGAGCAAATATTCTGCTTAAATTATCAAAACAATTCTATTGTAATATATAAATTATATAAAAACTTGTTAATTCAAGTGACTATAAATTAGTATTTAATTGTTCTAGAGACTGAAAATAACGAAAACGAAGATCTTAACGAAGATTTCCTTCAAAATATGAAATGGTGGGAAGACAATACAGATGTTACAGATGAAGGTGGACCCAAAGGTATTGATGTGACAGCAGCTTATGAGGTCAAGGAAGTAATATCAGAAGAGACTTTACAAAGGAACAAGTGGATATCAATGATACAGGCGCACGAAAGGACTAGGTAGAAGTCATAAAATACTTAAACAATCATTTACAAATTTGAACGCAGCGGAATTTGAACCCGCGTCCTAGTGACGACCGCGCAAGCGCACTGACCAATGAGCCATGCGTTATTTATCACGTTGCGTCGAAATTCTTATATGCTTTATACAACTTATTTCGTTGTAAGCCTCTCTGTAGAGAGATTTTTACAAATTTCCTATACTCAAAGATTATTATAAAGAATAATCGTTTTAAAGTGTTAATCCACACTGAGATCAGCAAAAAATACCTAAAACTTTTCCTTAAGCAATTATTCCATTATGAGCTTGCTTTAGTTTTATAGTTATGCTGTTATATGTATTGCTTAATTTCACGCTTTATCCTTCATGCAGCACTACATGAGAACCTAATGTCATATCACTTCGTTCTCCGTTTTGTGGCCAGAAATTAAAATATTTGCTTGAATAGTTGAACTCAAGCCGCACTTTGTCTTATAATAATTGGTGGGTGATAGATTATTAATCGAGTAGTTATCGATATCACAATTGACGCATCACAGACGGACGATGTTTCACTGTACTACGATGGGATGGTTTGCTAGTTATTAGGTATTTTTATTATTTTTAAAATATTAACCCGCACTGAGGATAGAAAAGATACTAAAAGAAAACTATTCATTAGTGAAGGCATAGCTTAGTGGTCGGACCGCTTGCACGGTTTGCAGAAGACGCGAGTCCAATTCCCTCTGCATTCAAATTTTTATTTTCTCTATAATTATTTTTTTCATTATTAGTTACTTATAAAAATATACTGTATACGAATACTCAGTGTTCTTCAAGGTATAATTTTGCAGTGTAATTCACTTTTCTACAGGCAATATTTAAAAAGAATGTTCAACATAAGCAGAAAAGAGAGATGTGGGAGAAAGAATTGAAGGGAATTTTAAAGCCACCAGCACCGATTGCTCTAAGAGAAAGGAGTGCTAGATTGATCCAAAGAGTTTTAAGGTAAGACATAAGTAACCACTCTGTATAGAATATCATAGTTGTAACTTCATGAACCTTTTTGGACAAATCGTCTTGACATTAGGTTCACTCTGACTATCCTGCGATATGAGGGATAAAGCGTGAATGTTAAAAAAATTAATTATGAATTAAGTTGATGGAACGTGGATTCGATAACAAACACAATGGTTGTGTATTCGAATACGGAATAGAAGAACGTTTCCCTCGCTTCGAAACTTACAAATTTCTATTTTTTTTATCGGAAAGTCGGTGGCCTTAGAGGAAAGTCGAAAACATAATAATTTTTTTAGGTTTGAGAAATTATATGAAACTGTATAAACTGTATTGAAAGACAAATACGTGTTAAATGTCATTTGGCATCACGTAAAGAGGGTAGATGTCATTATTATATCTAGGGGAAAATCTATGAATTCATACAAATTCCATAGTTTTTGAATTTCCAACTCTTGCCTCCTCAAAGACCCTTTTATACATGACGCCCTAGTTACATAATAAAATCTAACCTTATAAGTCACATTAAAAAAATTCTAGATGCTACTTCGAAATTAAACGTCAGAACATAAGAAATTGTAAAATAGATGACAAATTAAACATTAATTTGTGTAAAACTCCTGAAAATGACAATATACCGCAGGATATTGAGGTATGTTTTTTTTAACTTCACACTTTATCCTGCACATGGCAGGGTAGGCAGAGGGAATTACAGTGACAAAGGGAACCTAGTGTTAAGCAACTCCGTTGCTTACCCCCTACATTCTCCGTCCCCGCTTTACGCCTTTCTCGAGGCATTGCATGTTGAGTGGCGGAACTCAACGCCGCGCTTTGCCCAGTTTGCTAGAGCGAAGAAAATGGAAATAGAAAAATCCATCTTTCCCGACTGGGGATCGAACCCAGAAACCTGTCGCGTTACAGGCAGACGTTGCGCCTCTGCGCCGCGACGGTAGAGACGGCATTAGAGTCGTCGTTTGAGGTATGTGCTGCATAATATTTATAATAAATAGAAATACAATAAAAATATCCAGTTAAATTCGTCCTACACAAACGTCATTCAACGATTTTATAATTACTATTTATTGAACCAAACTGTTTGAACTATATTTTTATCTTTTATTATAGCTTCACGCTTTATCCTGCACATGGCAGCGTAGATAGGAACTGCAGTAACCATAGGAACCTCGTGTTAAGACACTTCGTTCTCTACTTTCCGCCTTTTTTGAGACATTGCGTGTTCTGTAGCGGATTAATTACTAATGATTAACCATTCGTTTATCATGAAATGCACTCCGTATGTTTTTCATATGTATTATTTCCATTTTCCTGGAGAAAACTAGAATACTGGGTTATATTAGGCCTATTAGGCATTATACATTCGATATTGGAATCGTCGTTAGAGATATCTTTTTATTTGGTTTTAATTTAAAAAAAGAAAAATACTTGTGAGGACAGAGAAAGCAGGGAGTAAGCAACGGAGTGTCTTAACAATAGGTTCTTATGGTTCCTGCAGTTCCCTCTGCCTACCCTGCAATATGCGGGATAAAGCGTGAAGCTAAAAAAAATACTTGTGTTTTCACAACATAAAAATAATTTCTAAGTAAAAAAATCAACGACGATAAACATAAGACCAATCTTTCCAATACGCTATAAAGTTGTAACAGTAAAATGCTTAAAATAATCCAGATCGAAGAAAACTATTCAGAAATATACAAGAAATACCAGCTCCAGTGGGAAGATGACTGTGAGAAATATAAACAACAGTATCGTAAACGAAATCACGAGGACATCGCAGACGATTATCGAACATTTATAAGGCATTGGTTTCAAATATGGTATGGAAGTATTTTAATCGTTAACATAAAAACCATTTAGAAACCTTTTTAAGCTTACAATTTTTTTATGTTAATAAGTTTGATTTTGAGGACCGTCGTGGCGCAGAGGCGCAACGTGTGCCTGTAACGCGATGGTTTCTGAGTTCGATCCCCAGTCGGGGAAGATGGATTTTTCTATTTCCATTTTCTTCGCTCTAGCAAACTAGGCAAATCGCGGCGTTGAGTTCCGTCACTCAAGACGTAATGCCACGAAAAAGGCGGAAAGCGGAGATGGAGAAAGCAGGGACTAAGTAACGGAATGTTTTAACACTAGGTTCATATTGTCCCTGCAGTTCCCTCTGCCTACCCTGCCATGTGCGGGATAAAGCGTAAAAAAAAAGTTTCATTTTAAGATTTTTAAGGTAGTATATTTCTTCGCTTCTTATTTAAGACTGTTGTGGTGCAGATGCATTTGCTAGTAAGCGCGAGAGTATATGGGTTCGATTCTCACTCAGAGAAGTTGTTTTTTTTTTTCATTTTCTTTGCTCTGGCAACTAGGCAAAGCGTGGCGTTGAGTTCCACCGCTCAACACGCAAAGTGAGGAACGTCCAATTGAGGCAATTGCTTGTTGTTTGCTCTATCTATTAAGACTGCGTTTGCTTAATTTCTAGAAAGAGGGCGACAACTGACGAAGTTTTACATTTAACTTGTTACTGCTTACTTGTTGCTATATTATTTCTCTTATTTTTAATAGTGATTTTTTTATAGCTTTACGTTTTTATCCCGCATATTGCTGGGCAGGCAGAGGGAACTGCAGGAACCATATGAACCTAGTGTTAAGACACTTCGTTGCTTAGTCCCTGCTTTCTCCGTCCCCGCTTCCCGCCTTTTTCGAGGCATTGCGTGTTGAGTGGCGAAACTCAACGCCGCGCTTTGCCTAGTTTGCCAGAGCGAAGAAAATGGAAATAGAAAAATCCATCGTCTCCGAATGGGAATCGAACCCTCAAGCCATCGCGTTTGCAGGCAGACGCTTACGCCTCTGCGCCACGACGGTCCTCTGAAAATTAAATATAAATAATATATACATTTAAAGTCTATTTGCTTACATAACACATAATCGTAAACTACTATGAACTGTACCTCATAATAGCTTTGCAAATCAGTAAAAAAAGCTCTAGAAAAAGCTCTATGCTTAAATCACTAATAGAATTTTCTATTATATTTATCAGGTATGATGAAGCAAATTATTTCTTAAACATACCAAAAGACAACGAAGGTGGTATATCTTTAATTATCAAAGAGGAAGTTCTAACACCATCAGAATGGCGTGACAAGTACGAAGCTTATCTAGAAATGAAAAAGGCTAATAAAAACAAAACTGCTTATCAGGTATTAATTTTAAATTTTAAAATATAAAAGGTATAGCTTACTTGTAAACCGCTCGGTTAGTAGGTTTGATTTCCGTCTAAAGCATGAATTAAATATTAATTTTCATTAAAACTGAAAAAATGGCTTTGTTACGTATAAAAACATCATGAAAATACACGTCCTGCTTTCAATTTTAGGTCAAATTTAGTATATTATAATTTAATCTAATCGGTATATATATAAAATATAAACAAAAATATTAGCTTTATAAATTGTAAAGCTCCTTAATAATATTTCACTATTCTTGTCCAACTTTTCGGGCAATAAGTAGTAATTTATATCGCAAGTTTAAGTATGAAAGTTTTCATATAATTTAATGAAAGTTCATTGCAATACAAAGTGGTATCGCAACGGTTAAATCTTTTAGGTTCTTAACCTCTTAAACCTATCATGCTTCTATACTATACTATTTATAACTTTCTTTTTCTTTATTCAATAAAATTATGGTACTGTACGACGAAGAGAAAAATACGATACTCTTTTGGAATTATTTTGTTAATTACTTGTTATATTATATTTTAAATGGTTTTTTAAAAGTTGTATAGCACAGTAAACAGAAAAAGTTTATTATCGAGACACTCTGTTCTAATTAATATTTCAAGACAATTCTAATTAATAATTCAAGACATATATATGTATGATGCATAATCTTATATTAATTTTTAAATGTTCCTATAAAAGTGGTGACTTCCTATTTGAGGAAATAGTTAAAAAACTTTTCAGAAGTCAGCGTTGTAATAAAAAAATATTTCAGTTGAAATTAGAAAAACAGGCAGCTAAAGAAGAAGACGCGGCGACAAAAAAAGAAATGTTGAAACAAAAGAAACTAGAAGCGGATTTACTTAAAAAGATTATGAAGAACCCAATGTTACACCCAGGATATATATATCCTACGTCGAAGAAAACCGATCATATTAAAGAGGTTGTTTTAATTACTGTTTGATAAACAATTTTCCCGCTTCGTAAGTAGTTAGTAGAATTATATAGAGTCCTTTCCTTGTATAAAAAAAAAAAAAAAAAATACTGAAAATGGTAGTAAAAAATCAATCGAATTAAAAACATACCAAATACAGAGTATATTGTACATCAATAAGTGTCTCATCATCATCTCTAGTGGGAATCGAATCAACAAACACCACGCTTAAAAGCAGCCACTGCACTATGACAACCCTAATATTTTACTTATATCTAGATTTACATACATACATATGTCTACTTCTAGTCCTTCTGCAACAACATTTAAACTTTCGTACAGCATTTACCAATTATTAAGTACTAACTTTATAATGAAAATGCGTCAGAGAATTATATTTTCTATTATGTATTCTAACAGGCTCTATCTTTGTATGTCAAAAACTGGAAAGACTTGGATAAAGAAGAAACTCAAGATATAAAAGAAAAACATAATAAGATTGTTGACAGGGAAAGATTATGTATGGAAGTCAAGATGGATGTTTGTAACTCAGTGAAAGAGGATATGAGGTAATGACGTTTTCACATTTTAAATATTAAAGGTTAACAGCGGCAAAGTATTTTTATTAAGTGATTTCCATCGCGTTGCCTTTCGTAAATTTTTATAAATACATATGAAATAAATTTAAAAATTGTCGTGACACCGAGTCTGTGAACGTTTGTAGGTTCGATTTCTACTCGGATAGATGGATTTTTCTATTTCCGTTTTCTAGCTCTGAGAATTATGTAAAGCGAAAAAGCGAGAAACGGGGTGCCTTAACACTAGGTTCCCACAGTTTCTGCAGTTTCCTCTGCCTACCCTACCTATATGATACTTAAGGAACAAACTATAAATAAATTTTATGATATGTTATACAAGACCTTGTATATTATCTAAGTAAACTTCGTTAAATTTTTAAAAGGCCCAATTGTTATATGATCCTGATATTTCTTTTATGATCGACCGACCATCGTGGCAGGACAGGAGAAAGCAGAGACTAAGCAACGGAGTGTCTTAACACTAGGTTCCCACGGTCCCTGCAGTTCCCTCTGTCTACCCTGCCATGTGCGGGATAAAGCGTGAAGCTAAAAAAAAATATTTTAACTCCGGCTTACTTTCACTCACAATTCACAATACCCCACTGGAGGAAAGCAAATATAGTAGTAGTAACTAGTGTACAGTCAAGGGCTAATCCCATCCTCTACCCTTCTTGCATCTCTATCCTCTCCCTCTGTCATAGAAGCAAATAATTCCTATTTTGCAGCAGTACGACAAAAGTAGCGTAGAGTTTCGCCACACAACATCATAGTAGATAAATAAGCCATCGTATACTTTAACATATGACACACAATTTACCATATTTACAGGCTTGAATTAAAAAGCCTGAAGAAAGCTCTAAAAGAAGATTATAAGAACAATGAAGAACAAATGCCAGAAGAAATGAAAGAAAGGAAACGGAGAAGGAAGAAAGAACAAAAATTTCACGTTAAAACGCCAAATGAAGATACCTGTAAAAAATTAACTGTAAAAAAATCATAATAACTTTTATCTTCCCTTAGTATGTGGTGAGACCAATTTTGAGACCTGTTTTTTTTTAATTTAACATTATTTCTGTAAGCTGTAGAATAACAGCTAAGAAATACTCAACCTTATTGATGACTTCAACATATATAATTTACAATACACACATATATACTTCACGCTCTATCCCTAGCGGGGTAGTCAGAGAGAACGGAGCGCCAAACGCTGCGGTCCCTGCATACCTCTTTCGCCTCGTCCACTGTCATTAGCCTCTTCATGCATTACATAACAATATACATCTCTACTTATCAGAAAGTGAATTATCGTTTTATGTTTAGTGCAAGTGCTTTAATTATTGTAATAAAAGAAAAATTTTTCAAGGAACTCGCAATAAAAGGGCACATGAAGGAATATACGCGGACCAAGTTGAAAGATTTTCTTGGGGATATGAACTATGCCGGTCCTGATCTTAGATGCGATTTACAGTAACATTTAATTATAATTTTTATTTATTTTTTTAATTATTATAACATGACTGTAGTATTATTACATTAATGCTTAAAATGGTATATAATTACAATAAAAAATTAATATACAGGCAGCCTTTGAGTTAAGAAATGTTCAAAAAACATAAAAAAAGCTACGAATAACGAAATCGGAAAATGAAAAGTGTACTATATTTTAATTGATGCTCACCTGACGCGTTCGAATCGCCATAGTTGAATAAGTTATTTAATATATTTTATTAAGCTGGAAATATTTTATATTATTAAAAAAAAAACAAAGCTATTTCTATTATTTTCAGTAACGTTTTTTATTTCGTTGGAGAATTCAGAGCTCTTTGGTGGGAAATGTGCAGAGATGCGCTTCATGGGCTTAGACGAATATTGTTAGTAGGATCAGCGCAATGTGGGAAAACTACTCTAGTCCATATTATGGCGACAGTAAATGGTATGTTTCTGGAAACTATTAAGCTCTAATACCTTAAAAATGAAAGAATCTTTGAAAATTTTCTTAAATATTATAATAAATGTGTGTATATATGTATATGTATATGTATATGTATATGTATATGTATATGTATATGTATATGTATATGTATATGTATATGTATATGTATATGTATATGTATATGTATATGTATATGTATATGTATATGTATATGTATATGTATATGTATATGTATATGTATATGTATATGTATATGTATATGTATATGTATATGTATATGTATATGTATATGTATATGTATATGTATATGTATATGTATATGTATATGTATATGTATATGTATATGTATATGTATATGTATATGTATATGTATATGTATATGTATATGTATATGTATATGTATATGTATATGTATATGTATATGTATATGTATATGTATATGTATATGTATATGTATATGTATATGTATATGTATATGTATATGTATATACATGTATATGTATTCCCCTTAAGATTCAGTATTCCTGAAGTATTCCTTAACGAATATTCCTTTAAATTTATATATTTTTCACCAGACGCCACATTGTACGAGATAAGCCCGAATCAAATAGAAATAGAAAATCAAAATCCAGAATATTTGCAGCAATTAGTGAACTCTATAGCAGACTGTGCAAAAATTACACAACCTTCTATAATTTATATTAAATATGCTCACAAACTTTATTATTCTAAGGTAAGTTTTCCCTTTAGTTTACATTTAAAAACTGATTTGATTGGTGGAAATCTAGCGTTAAGACATATCGTGTCGTATTCCGTAAGGCACTTCAATAAATCTTGTTAGTAAAGCGAGAGAATGATGTTAATTTCCTAGAGTAAGTCGACTTATATTTGTATACAACTTTAAATGTGATATACTGTTTACGTTTTTTTAATGAATCTAGTACGTAATACCTACTTGTTTATATAATAACATTTATATTTATTAAATGTCTTAAAACACATTCAAATTCATATTAAAAGGGGTAAGCGGAAACTTTGTTTCACTTTCGAAAACACAGTATTAGAGGTAATGGGGGAAGGTTACGTAAAAAGCATGATGACTCCCCCGAGATAATATATGAAGAGGTTAGGTAATAACAGTGGACGAAGCGAAATAGGTATACAGGGACCGCAGCGTTTGGCGCTCCGTTCTCTGTGACTACCCCGCTAGGGATAGAGCGTGAAGCTATGTATGTATATTCAAATTCAATGTGTCTTAGTTATTTAATCCTCATAACTTGCATACGTCTAGAATGATGAATGCAAAACTGGAAAAAAATATATTTTCAGGTGCCTTTAAATGAAGCTTTTACAAAATTCGATGTAATAAAACGTTTCTTAACCACAAAACTGTTCAAAAAGTTCCACAAAAATGACAAGATTACTATTATTGGTGAGAATTACGATGCCTTAATAAAAAAAAAATACATAAATCTATACTAAATACTTAAACCTAAATAGTCAAAGGTAACTTTAAGGAAACCTAGTGTTAAGACAACACAGTAGAGAACTATGCGCCTAATTCTCTCGATATTGCGTTTTGAGTTGCGAAATTCAACGCTGATTCTTTAATAATATTATTTTATTATTTTTATAGTATAACATTATTTGAAACAGAGCTTAAGTATTATTATTTATGGACAATCTTATTTAATTAGGTGTAGATATTTCATTAGTCGTTCGTTCTCTTCAAGTAATATTTAAAATTAACTTATATTGAGGGTATTTTTTATCCTTAACACAAATATTGGATATCCTTAACGTTTACTTAGATCAACGGCATTCACTCAGTTACTATTTAGCATCAAAATTATTTAAAATATTATTATTTAAGTTAATATTTAATTAATTATAATTTTCATTTCTTACATTATAGACAGGGAAAGCATTTACCTATAAACATAGAAATTGATTCCTATTCGTAACGATTTATCTTATTTCCCTGTTGTGATAAACAAGACGAGAGTTGGTTTTTATTAGTTTCACGTTTTATCCTGCGTATAGTATAGCAGGCAGAGGGAACCGCATGAACCGTAGGAACCTAGTGTTAAGACACTCCATGCCCTGTTTTCCACCTTCTTTCGAGGCAGTGCGTGTTGAGTGGCGGACCTCAACAACAGTTGCCAGAGCGAACAAAATGGAACATCCATCCGACCCGAGTGGAATTGGAACCCCCAAACCGTCGAGTTTACAGACGCTGCTATTAAAATTCAAGCCCCAAAAAAGGCCTTAAGTGGAAAGCGAAGTGTCTTCACACTAAGTTCCCACTGCCTACGCTATTATAATGTAAAAAAACGATTATCACCATCAGGCAGCTGCATAGAACCCTGGACAGTCAAAAGCAAACAGATGTTGAAGAAGTTCCCACAAGTATTACTGTTACCAGAAACTAATTACTCCACAGTATACCTTATTTTAAAGAAATGGTTGACGAGGTAAATTATTGATGTCGAATTAATCAAAATAAATAAATATTTTGTCTAAATATAAAAATCTTGTCACAACATTTTCGATTTTAACTGTAAAGATTTTAATCAAATGAAATCAAATCAAAATTCTCTCTGTAGAGCTTTAATCATTATATATTATTTGTGGAAGCGTTTTTAATTGTGTACATTTAGAGAGGCGAGTTTTTAACATAACATTTTATTTTTGATACCGTTTTAAAAAGCTCGGATTGGTGAAAATATATCCGACGTTCGAACTTGAACAGTTCAATTCATAATTGATTAAACAAATTCTACACGTTAGCCAATTGGATTTGCTTGTCATTGGACACATATTTCAAACTTTACCATCCTTCAAAAGTGTTAAACTTATATATAAGCCAAGGCGCATGTATGCGGGCGACACGTTATTTGTAATCTAATGTTGGTAATAGGTATATATTTGTTATATATATATATATATATATATATATATATATATATATATATATATATATATATATATATATATATATATATATATATATATATATATATATATATATATATATATATATATATATATATATATATATATATATATATATATATATATATATATATATATATATATATATATATATATATATATATATATATATATATATATATATATATATTTGACTATCGACTAGTTGTCATATATATGATGTTTTATTTTCAGCAATCGCATGCTACCCCGTGATTTAAATATAAACTCTTTGGCATACCTACTTCAGGGATATTCTTTTGGCTATCTCAAACGTTCGTTAGATGAATTTCTAACGGCTGATCGCATCGTCAAGTGAGTTTATAAATTTTATTTGCAAAATTTTATAAGGCGGAAAGAAGGAGAAGCAGGGACCAAGCAACGGAGTGTCTTCACACTAGGTTCCTATGGTTCCTGCAGTTCCCTCTGCCTACCCTGTAATGTTCGGGATAAAGCGTGAAGCTAAAAAAAAACTTTAATAACTAGTATCAATATAGGTTTATTTTATTTTTTAACGGAACAATAAAAATTTAAACTGAATATGAGGTATAGAATCCACAAACGTGTTTTACTTAAACTTCTCAAATGAAGACTCGTATTTTCTTTTACATATACAGATACTATTTAAGTCTGTCTTCTTCGACGAATTGCACTTACTAGTAGTTTCTGAGATAAGCGCAAACAAACAAACAAACTGAGTTTTATAATAATGGTATAGAATTGACAGAGAATTGTGACTGGGGAATGATGAAGTTCCTTTCTATGTATTTATACATATAATAAACAAAATTTAATAAATGTAAAAAATAAACTGAGGACCGTCGTAGCGCAGAGGCACAACGTCTGCCTGTAACGCGACGGTTTCTGGGTTCGATCCCCAGTCGGGGAAGAGTGATTTTTCTATTTCCATTTTCTTCGCTCTGGTAAACTAGGCAAAAGCGCGGCGTTGAGTTCCGCCACTCAACACGCAATGCCTCGAAAACGGCGGAAAGTGGGGACGGAGAAAGCAGGGACTAAGTAACGGAGTGTCTTAACACTAGGTTCGTATGGTTCCTGTTCCCTCTGCCTACCCTGCCATGTGCGGGATAAAGCGAGAAGCTAAAATATACAATTATTTTCTTATTTGTTAAAATATCACATACATATATTAAAAATTTATTTAACAGAATAGCAGTTAATGGACTGCAACCTCAAGACATTTACAATTACATACTAGAAGATGACAAAGAAAGTAAAATTGTGAGTATAGAACAAAGACCTCGCCAAGTATATAAACGTATTATCTAGTATCTACTTTGCATAGACGGGTTCTCCGTTCGAAGTGTCTTAACACTTAGTTCTTGGTCCTTACCTACATTGCTATGTGGAGGATAAAATATGAAATAAAACCAACCTAGATTATAATTAGTGCCATATGTACTGTAAATTGCGGTTGCCTAATAATATTATAAAGCATTTTTTAAATATTTAAAAATGGCAAGAGATATAAGTATTAAAGTTTTATGTATTAAGTTTTATTTAAAAATTGTTTTGTTTTATAACAGGACTATACCAAATATATCAAATGGTATACAGCCAATACGTATTGGGGCAATCTCGAGAGAAAGCGCCTTAATGAAAAAGTTGAATTCAAGCAACTCGTTCAGAAATTCGAAGAGAAAATGAAAAAGAGGAAACGAAATAAATAAAATATAAATATTTCTATTTCTTTTTTTCATTTAGTCAAAGTAAAATAGTTAAGATGAGGTAGTAGTGTACAGAATATATATATATATATATATATATATATATATATAATTATATATATATATATATATATATATATATATATATATATATATATATATATATATATATATATATATATATATATATATATATATATATATATATATATATATATATATATATATATTATATATATATATATCGCAAAAGCCTTAACACGTTAAGCGGGGACGAAAAAGGAAAAGCAGGGACTAAGCAACGGAGTGTCTTAACACTAGGTTCATATAGTTCCTGCAGTTCCCTCTGCCTAGCCTGCAATATGCGGGATAAAGCGTGAAACACTTAGAGTGATTAGTGATTTATCATTTTTTTTTAGATTAATTTCTTTATTTGACTACCGACTAGTTGTCATATATATGATATTTTATTTTCAGCAATCGCATGCTACCCCGTGATTTAAATATAAACTCTTTGGCATACCTACTTCAGGGATATTCTTTTGGCTATCTCAAACGTTCGTTAGATGAATTTCTAACGGCTGATCGCATCGTCAAGTGAGTTTATAAATTTTATTTGCAAAACTTTATAAGGCGGAAAGAAGGAGAAAGCAGGGACCAAGGAACGGAGTGTCTTCACACTAGGTTCGTATGGTTCCTGCAGTTCCCTCTGCCTACCCTGCAATGTTCGGGATAAAGCGTGAAGCTAAAAAAAAACTTTAATAACTAGTATCAATATAGGTTTATTTTATTTTTTAAAGGAACAATAAAAATTTAAACTGAATATGAGGTATAGAATCCACAAACGTGTTTTACTTAAACTTCTCATATGAAGACTCGTATTTTCTTTTGCATATACAGATACTATTTAAGTCTGTCTTCTTCGACGAATTGCACTTACTAGTAGTTTCTGAGATAAGCGCAAACAAACAAACAAACTGAGTTTTATAATAATGGTATAGAATTGACAGAGAATTGTGACTGGGGAATGATGAAGTTCCTTTTTATGTATATATACATATAATAAAAATTAAATAAATGTAAAAAATAAACTGAGGAGCGCAGAGGCACAACGTCTGCCTGTAACGCGACGGTTTCTGGGTTCGATCCCCAGTCGGGGAAGATGGATTTTTCTATTTCCATTGTCATCGCTCTGGTAAACTAGGCAAAAGCGCGGCGTTGAGTTTCGTCACTCAACACGTAATGCCTCGAAAAACGGCGGAAAGCGGGGACGGAGAAAGTAGGGACTAAGTAACGGAGTTTCTTAACACTAGGTTCGTATGGTTCCTGTTCCCTCTGCCTACCCTGCCATGTGCGGGATAAAGCGAGAAGCTAAAATATACAATTATTTTCTTATTTGTTAAAATATCACATACATATATTAAAAATTTATTTAACAGAATAGCAGTTAATGGACTGCAACCTCAAGACATTTACAATTACATACTAGAAGATGACAAAGAAAGTAAAATTGTGAGTATAGAACAAAGACCTCGCCAAGTATATAAACGTATTATCTAGTATCTACTTTGCATAGACGGGTTCTCCGTTCGAAGTGTCTTAACACTTAGTTCTTGGTCCTTACCTACATTGCTATGTGGAGGATAAAATATGAAATAAAACCAACGTAGACTATAATTAGTGCCATATGTACTGTAAATTGCGGTTGCCTAATAATATTATAAAGCATTTTTTAAATATTTAAAAATGGCAAGAGATATTAGTATTAAAGTTTTATGTATTAAGTTTTATTTAAAATTTGTTTTGTTTCATTACAGGACTATACCAAATATATCAAATGGTATACAGCCAATACGTATTGGGGCAATCTCGAGAGAAAACGCCTTAATGAAAAAAAATTGAATTTAAGCAACTCGTTCAGAAATTCGAAGAGAAAATGAAAAAGAGGAAACGAAATAAATAAAATCAAAATATTTCTATTTTTTTTTTCATGTAGTCAAAGTAAATAAGTTAAGATGAGGCAGTAGTGTACAGAATATATATATATATATATATATATATATATATATATATATATATATATATATATATATATATATATATATATATATATATATATATATATATATATATATATATATATATATATATATATATATATATATATATATATATATATATATAATATATATATATATATATATATATATATATATATATATATATATATATATATATATATATATATATATATATATATATATATATATATATATATATATATATATATATATATATATATATATATATATATATATATATATATATATATATATATATAGTATATATATGTATATATATATATATATATATATATATATATATATATATATATATATATATATATATATATATATATATATATATATATATATATATATGTATATATATGTATATATATATATATATATATATATATATATATATATATATATATATATATATATATATATATATATATATATATATATATATATATAAATTTCCTAATTTTTTATATTTTAAATTAATAAAACTTTAACCAAATGAATACTCATTAAACTCATTACTATCTACTAGAATTGACATTTATATTAAAACAATTTATATTTTTTGTCATTTTGTTCTGACATTGTTAATATGCGTTCCAAATGAATCTTCAAGATCAAAGTAGTTTAGTAAGATGGGGTAAAGCTAACAACCAGCAAACGCTCAATAGAGTTTGTGAAAGAAGATTCTCATAAAAAACCTATACAAAAGCTTTTCTCTATATTAGATTCAGTTCCTGATTGGACACTTGTGATGGAAACAGTATAGAATCCCTGAGGATATTTGTGTTTCATCATCCAGATCGGATATTTTTCTATATTCTCGAAGCCTAAAACGCGTAGTACTGGTAGAACTTACAGTTCTGTGGGAAACAAATATCCCGTAATGTCACCACCTTAAACTCAATAAGTATTTCGATCTTACAAACGAACTGACCAGGAATAGGTTTAGAGCAAGCTTATATACGGTTGATATAGGAGCGAGAGGTATAACAGCGATATCTCTCTATAGTTTACTAAAAGATCTCGGCCTGTCTAGAACTATCGCAAATTCATTTCTAGAACGCACTTCAAAGGCGGCTTTGGTAGAATCATTTAAAATTTGGTTAGGTAGTGGGAGGAGCTCGGACAGTGAAGGTGAGCGTTAATGCATTTTAACGGGGTCGCAAGTCACAAGCGCTGCTCGCAGCTCTTCGTCCTACAACACGATGGGCCCGGCACCCGCACGGTGAATCCATGGAACGCTAACTTGTTTCTTCTCTTCTTTATGACAAAACATGACTTAAAACCCCGGGTTATTATATATACAAAAAAAGTGTTAAACTCAAATAAAAATATATGTAAATAATGCAAATTTTAATTAAATTACATAAAATATGTACGCAAACGAAAAAAAACACATAAAAGGGTATTACAATAATACCGCAGTACCGCAGATAAGCAATACAAATACTGTTAGAGCGATGGAGTGTCAATTTTAACAGTGCGAGGGACGCTGATGTCGCATGTTTACTACCCGTGGAGTACTTTGTGGCGAAAATGTATAGAATAAGCGATTTTTGGGGACATTTTTTTATTTTTTTCATATATATTTTTTGTTTTTGATTTGGAAAATCATAAAAAATATAATCGGGGAGTGTTTTAACACTAGGTTCTTACTGATTATCTTTCTATGTGAGGGATGTAGCGTGAAGTTTGAAGAAGAAATGTAAAGCCATAAAATTTAATTTGAAGTAAAAGAATTGAAATTCGTTTTAAAAATTAAATTTAAATAAAAGAATTGAAATTCTACGTCACTACTTAATGAAATGTAATTAAAAGCATTAGATAAATCTGAGTGTAAGTACAGTAGTTGTGGGTTGGATCCCTAAACTGGAACTCTATGTTCTCCCTATGTACTCTCATATATGCTATGTTAAATTGTTATGACAGTTATCTATAATCGTGGCCACCCTATCCTACCCCTTTTTAATATTACAAGGCATATTTGAAATGATTTCGAGTTCAAACAACCAGTGAGTGCGGCTTAATTATTATTTGAATTTTCATTTTCGTTTCATTTAATACTCTGCGCTTACATAAACACTGTTTGCATAATTACTGCTTAAACGTTGTTCGTTAATCTTTGCTTCGGAATAAGTTAGAGATAATTGTTTTTTTTATATATCTTAGGGTTCTGTACCTCCAAGTAAAAGAGTGGAAGAACTTACTACGTATGTATATATAAATAAAAAAACGGTTAAACAAAATATATATGTACTTAAAATACCTATATGTAGGGTCTTGGGCTCATTTTATATCCACCAAAATTGATGGATGTTTCGCAAAAATGCCGCGCGGCGGCGCTAGTGTCATGCCGTTCGCCGAGAGCCGCGTGTCACGCGCCGTGAGCTCCGCGAATATATTCAAAATTAAAAGTAAAAAGGTGAGAACTGTGCTAAGCTGTGTTGGTATTGTGATCTGTGTTACTTATAGAACTGTATAGCAAAAAATACAACTTATACAATCGTCCCGGAACTTTCAACTATCTTCAATACCGTGGCGGTAAGTTGAGCCCAATAAATTTTAAAGTAACACATAAAATATTAAAACATCTACTGAGCTATTGTGGTATCCAACCACTATATGTGGTAGTTCATTACATATGAAATTAGAGAAAATTCTAAGCAACCTCATAAAGGTGGTACAGAACGTTGTTGGTTCTCTGTTATTTTTTTTTCTATGGGTGATATTTTTTAATAAGTTCCTTTTAAACAAAAAATTGTATGCGCTTATGCCATTGGGCATAGCACTAATGCCTTTAAGTTCTTCACACCAGCTTGAAGCTCAGACGAGGTAGTTGCAGGTTTATTGCATAATTAAAAAATTAATTTGAATTCTGGATATAAAATAATAACTATTAGTAAAACAATTGTAGGTAAATAAATGCAAAGTTTGAATACATAATCAATATACAAAAGCCTTCATTTATAGGTATATTTTTTGAGCTTCCGGCTTTATCCCGCACATGGTAGGGTAGGCAAAGGGAACTGTAGGAACCAAAGTAACCTAGTGTTAAGACACTGTTCACAGCTTTCCGCCCTTCGAAGCATTGCGTTGCGTTGCCAGAGTGAAGGAAATGAAACTTGTGTTCGATTATAATTTATTCAAGGTGATTCTACAGGTGTATCTGACATGGCGGCCATTATCAAAACTACTTATAGGGCAAAAAAATTTGAGGCTATATACAAAAAACTATTTATTAATTGTTAATAGTTTGGGTACAACGTTATTTTTCCCATTTCACGATATTTATACGTGCTGTGTAACGCGTGAGGTAGTCATAATTAAATACGAATGACGTATAGACCTCGTACTACAAAATTACTATTAAACGTTGTCAATCTGTCACCTTTCATTCAATAAATAACCAAAAGAAAAAGAGATATATCTGTCTCGCTCTCACAGCGCAGTGTACGCTTGCGTCATACTTGACAAACGGTGTTTTATTTTGGAACAATAATTTAATTATTTTGTTTCAAAACAATATATTTTTTTAACTTCTTTTATAATTTTACCAAGCTTATAAAGGCTAGTTAATACTATGCTTGAAATTAAGGTCGCCGCTATAGCCACATCTGTATATAAAAAAACAATTATATAATAATTTGAGGACCGTCGTGGCGCAGAGGCGCAACGTGTGCCTGTAACGCGACGGTTACTGGGTTCGATCCCCAGTCGGAGAAGATGGATTTTTCTATTTCCATTTTCTTCGCTCTGGCATCTAAGGCAAAGCGCGGCGTTGAGTTCCGCCACTCAACACGCAATGTCTCGAAAACGGCGGAAAGCGGGGACGGAGTAAGCAGGGACTAAGTAACGGGGTGTCTTAACACTAGTTTCTTTTGGTTCCTGCAGTTCCCTCTGCCTACCCTGCCATGTGCGGGATAAAGCGTGAAGCTAAAAAAAAATTATATAATATTATATAGTCATATAACATACAAAAAACAACATTTATTAAATTAAATATATTTATTACTTTTATAATAATAGAAAATACTTTCAATTTTATATCAATTTCTTTGTAAAATATCATGTACATATATACGTTTCATATTATTTCAACAATATTGTAGGAAAACATATGGAGATTATTTGTTAAATTACTAAGAAGCGAATTAAAATACGTGAAAAAGAAATATTCACTCAAATTTAGGAGTTACAATAATGTCGACAAATAAAAATAAATACAAAGTATTAAAAATACAAGGCCATTTAAGAAAAATGCTTGTTCAAGGAGATTTTACGTAGAAATAAAAAATATTACATTTATATTGTACCATACATAGTATAGTAATTATTAAATTATCTGTAGGAATCACTTATTTCGGTTCAAAACGTTAACTGTCAATATGTGCGGCTTGTGATGGCGTATTATGCGGGAAATAGTACAAAACGGGGTCTTATTAAGCGGGTTCTTCAACCTCACGAATACGTGGCTAAAAGGACAACAATTTCTAAAATAAGTACCATTGTATATGTCAATGTCGAAAAATCCATATTCAAATTAATATATGAAGGCCTCACCACACGAACATTCCAATTTCAAAATTGATACAAATTATACAAAATTGAAACAAACTATATTCTAAAGGTCCCAACAGACAAACATTCCAATTTTAAAAGTGATACTCAGAATTATATTATAAAGACACTAACAGAGAAACATTCAATTTTAAAAAGTGCTACTCACAACTATATCATAAAGGCCTTAACAAACGAATACTCCAATTTTAAAATTGATACAATTACATTATAAAGGCTTCACCAGACGAACATTCCAATTTCAAAACAGATACAATTATATTATAAGGGCCCTAACAGACGAAACTTCCAATTTCAAACAAAACAGGTATTCTCAATACTCTCAAATTTATTATAAAGGCCCTAACAGACAAAACTTCCATTATCAAACAAAACTGATATAATATTATAAAGGCCTTAACAGATGCGACCTCAATACAGCCTCAGCACTCTGCACTGCGCGTTGCACTTCTCGCGGCGTGCGGCGGCGGGCTTTCCCGCGACGTGCAGCTTATCACGCAGAGCGGGATCCGCGTGCAGGTCCGCGTGCTGCAGCGTGCCCGCCTGCACGTAGCCCAGCACGTTGGGCACGTGCTCCTTTATTATGCGGGCTCGCTCTTGAGATACTTCTTTTTGCCTGTTTCAATATATGATTAGTGTCATTCTTTATGTATAAAGATATAATTTATAAGATATACATGAACATTTCCAAAGGAATTAGGAAATACACTCTGTTCTTTTGTTTAATTCCTTTGAAAATGTTCATATCTACTTAAAGAATATTCTAGTTCAATAACTTGTAGATTATTTTTATTATTCCGTCTCCCTCTATACAATGCACATGCTATTTTTTCCTTCTTTTACACAAATAGCTGCCTAAAACACAATTATTACACAAAATTTGACTACTATCAATTATTATTAGTATATATTTCTACATGAGTATTATAAAACAGAAAGTTTGTTTTGCAAGCGCGCTCATCTCTAAAAACTTAATTTTATTTTTAAATTATATAATTCTATATATTTCAACCAAAAATAACGACACTATTATTACTACGACATGCCATACAATTTTGCCATGGAGATAGAAAAAAACAAAATTAATCGAAGTATCTCAATACATAATATATGTCAACACATAAATGAGGACCGTCGTGACGCAGAGGCGCAACGTCTGCCTGTAACGCGACGGTTACTGGGTTCGATCCCCAGTCGGAGAAGATGGATTTTTCTATTTCCATTTTCTTCGCTCTGGCAAACTAGGCAAAGCGCGGCGTTGAGTTCCGCCACTCAACATGCAATGCCTCGAAAATGGCGGAAAGCGGGGACGGATAAAAGCAGGGACTAAGCAACGGAGTGTCTTAACACTAGGTTCATATGGTTCCTGCAGTTCCCTCTGCCTACCCTGCCATGTGCGGGATACAGCGTGAAGCTAAAAAAAAATGTAATACACGCACCAGTCCTCGTAGCAGTCATTGACGTATTTAACCCGCTCCTCCTCCATTCTCCGCTCCCGCTCCCTCCTCTCCGCGTTGTCTCGTATTTGTTTCCTCAACTCCATCGAGTATTGCCGTCTCTTTTCCTTCAGTTTGCGTTCTTTTTCTATCTCTTTCTGTTCCTCCGCCGCCATCTTCGCTTCGACCTTAAATTGTTATTATAAATAATTACTCAATTATATATTTTTAGGGTTCCGTACAAAAATAAAAAACGGAACCCTTATAGAATCACTCGTGTTCCTGTCCGTCCGTCTGTCACAGCCAATTTTCTCTGAATCTACTAGACCGAATCAGGTGAAATTTGGCAGGACGGTGTAATGCCCTGACCCGAACACATGTGTAACGTAATAAGGATCTCGAATATATATTTTTTAATTTTATAAAATAAATAGTTTCGATGATATTCATGAAAAAAGCCGAAAATTGGCCATTACCCCCCTCCCCCCCCCCTAATCTCCGAAACTACTGGGCCGATAAATTTGAAAAAATTACTGAATATAGTTTATGGTTTGTAGATTACAGGAAAACCTATAAGGATTTCATAAATTGAAAATAAAATGGTAAATTCGATAAAAAATGTTTTTACGGAAAAAAACGTTTTCAGGGGAAATATTTCACTATATTGTGTAGGGAACCCTTTCCACACGAGTTCAACTCGCACTTGACTGGTTTGTACAATTTATTTTTACCACAGGCAGGTTTACGATAGTTAGTAGGTTCAATACCCACTTAGGGATAAATATTTCTTAATTATTTTCCTCTCTAAACGAGGAAAATTAGACTTTGCGGGCTGCTACTAATGAAATACTTAAAAATTGAGTTACAAAATATTAATATAGTGTGATGAAAAATAATAGAACACAATATAGAATGATAACAATTCGTTTATAACTTTTGTCTATTGTCCTTGCCTTACTTATAAAACCACAGCAGTCCAACTAAACTATAGCTGTTTTACTTGACTCTTATGTTTGCAGAGGCGCAACGTATGCCTGTAACGCGACGGTTTCTGGGTTCGATCCCCAGTCGAGGAAGATGGATTTTTCTATTTCCATTTTCTTCGCTCTGGCAAACTAGGCAAAGCGCGGCGTTGAGTTCCGCCACTCAACACGCAATGCCTCGAAAATGGCGGAAAGCGGGGACAGAGAAAGCAAGGACTAAGCAACGGAGTGTCTTAACACTAGGTTCTTACGGTTTCTGCAGTTCCCTCTGCCTACCCTGCCATGTGCGGGATAAAGCGTGAAGCTATAAAAAAAACCACACACAATTATTAAAAAAGAACTTAAAAAAACTTACGCTCTTCCTAAATTCTTCCTCTCTGTGTCTCTGGTCCTTCTCCATCTTCTTCCTATTCTCCATTTGCCCCATCAAAGAAGTCTTCGTGTCAGCTTTGACTTGTTCAAACTTGGTCTTCTCTTGAACGTCGTCTTGAAAGTTCTTCTCCAAATATTCTTGCTCTTGGAGAAGTTTTATTAAGTTTTGACGCTCTTCGCGCGCTGCCTGGCAATTGTCAAAATTGATTTTCTTATGTTATTTATAAAATAAATTTAAATGTTTCAGTCGAAAAAAAAACCCTCCTTTGTCAAAATAATTTTATGTTTAAAAAAAAAATAAAAATATTTATTATGACATTTAAGTTTAAGAATAAATTAAGTCTTTTAATTAATTTTTATACTATATTAATAATTTTTATCCTTATAATATATTTATTATTTATTTATTTATTTACAAGAGATCAAAATAAATAAAAAAAGTCTTACCCAAGTTTTAAAAAAAATACTCATTTTTTTTAACGAAATAAATAAATGAACCTCACCTCATCAGCTAATATTTTAGCTGCAATTTTTTGGTTTATTTCCTCTTTTTCTCGCATCTTTCTTTCTCTCTCTGCTATACTGAAATGCATCAAATTAATGCATCAAATTAATAATAAAAAAAAACTTACTTAAAAAATACTTACTAGAAGCTTAAAGAGCTTATATTTAAAAATGACCAACAATTGCAATATCTGACACTATTAGAGTAAAGTTTGAATGCAGTACATTGAGCTCATATTGAAATTATCGAAATGATATATAGCCCATAGACTATAAACATCTTCAATAAATAAACTATCCAACACAAAAATATTATTTCGATATGAATCAATATTTTCTGAGTATAGCAACTGTTTTAAAGCTAATTTATATACAATATGATAAGTTATATTTATACAATAATTGTTATTTTGTCTGGCTGCACATGTGAGGGTTGTGGGTTCAATCCCCATTAGAAGAAATAAATCAATGGTCAATACATGTTAGAGGTAAAATGGACCCTAGTTTCTGTCTATACATAAGCTGGATGAAATATAAAAGAAAAAAATGCAAACTATATTATAAAACAGAAGATTTTGTTTAATACTAATGTACAATATATAAAAACAACTTGTTGTAATTGTGTTGAAAAATATATGTTCAAAGCCTTATTATTCGAAGCTTTACTCAATGACTGTACTATTTTTTTTTATAAACAATTTTTTACCCTCTGAATGTCAGAATAACTTTGAACCCATACAATTTGTTTTCAGTCACATATTACATTTATATATATTATATTATATACTTAACAGAACAAGCATTTTACTATATTTTTTTTTACTAGAAATTACAAACTCACATCGCAGAACTTCTGTCCGAAGCCGCTTTTAATTGTTCCTCAATTTTCCTTTCTTCCAAAATGATCATTTCTTTTTGCTTCAGTTTCCACGCTTCCTGAGCTTTTTTGAATGTAACCATTTCATTGCGCAATTTATTTGTTTGTTCTCGTTTTTGTTGAAGCTCTCTGGAAGTAAATAAAAATTGATGTTAATAAATAATATTTCAAAACGTGATACAAAAAAATTTTTGAGTATTTGAAACTACACAGATACATTGATACAGAGGACCGTCGTGGCGCAGAGGCGCAACGTCTGCCTGTAACGCGACGGTTACTGGGTTCGATCCCCAGTCGGAGAAGATGGATTTTTCTATTTCCATTTTCTTCGCTCTGGCATCTAAGGCAAAGCGCGGCGTTGAGTTCCGCCACTCAACACGCAATGCCTCGAAAACGGCGGAAAGTGGGGACGGAGTAAGCAGGGACTGTGACGGAGTGTCTTAACACTAGGTTCTTATGGTTCCTGCAGTTTCCTGTGCCTACCCTGCCATGTGCGGGATAAAGCGTGAAGCTACAAAAAAAAAAAAAACTCTTTGTATAGAAATTGTATTTTGGACATATAAGCTATAATAAATTCAATTATGTGTATTATATTCTTTAGAGATACCTATATATTATATTAATACAAGTAACAATACTATTCATAAATAGAATGTATATAAAAATTAAAGAAAATATGATTATTATGTTCATTTTGTGCATCATTCTGCACACTGCAGAGAAAACAGAAACAGAGTTCAGCGAAAAAGAGAATGCAGTTAGCATTCCATGGCTTTAGTCATTTCCACAACTGTACAAGCTTTGGGATTCTAACTAGAAACTTCATATTTAAAATATAATATGCTTGGTAACAATATAGTGTAAGAAATGTCTTAATTACTGAATAATACATGTTTTATTTTTAGTTGGGGGGGGTAGATATTGGAGCCTGAAGGAGATATTCAAAAACTCAGACATAAAAATGGCTGTCAAACGAAAACTGTTTGATACTTGTATTCTACCAGTACCCACTTATGGATGCCAAACATGGGCCCTCACCAAAGACCACACCAGAAAATTAGAAGTTTGTCAAAATAGTATGCAGAGGAGTATTTTGGGAATAAAATTATCTGATAAAATAAAAATAACAAGTATTAAAAAACAAACAAAACTAAAAGATGTTATAACAACAATAAGGAATCTGAAGTGGAGATGGACAGGTCATACAATTAGAGGCATAAGAAAGTGGAGCAACAAAATCATCCATTGGTATCCTAGAGACAAGACAAAAAAGCGAGGCAGACCATCCAAGCTCTGGGCGGATGATATCAAAGCTTGGGCTGGCAGCTTGTGGACCAGGACAGCCATGGATAGGTGCAAATGGAGAGAGTTGGGGGAGGCCTTTGCCAAAGGGCAAACAGATATTTATAATCTGAATAAAGGCTAATCTAAATCTAAAAAACATGTTTTATTTTATTTTTTATATGAAACTGTAAACTTATACTGTACTGTACTTAATTATCACTTTTATTAATTAATATTAGTCACACTGACCTCTGATCCTCGTCAGCTATAGTCCTCATGACTTCATCAAGCATTTTCTTTTCAATTAAAGTGTCTTCATACTCACAATGTTTTTGCATTTGTTTATTCACCAATTGTTGTTGTAATTCTAAGCAATATTTCCTATTTTTGTCTATTTTAGATCTTTCTTCATTTACTCTAGCTTCTTTGTCATTGTACAATGAGTCTAATATGATGCGGTTTGCTTGATCTTCTTCAACCTGAAATTGTAAACAATTGTTGTTAAAAAGGCAATATTTTTTTATGGCCGCACATGGCAGGGTAGGCAAGAAAACTGCTGGGACCATATGACCCTAGTATTAAGAGACTCCATTGCTTAGTCCCTGCTTTCCGCCCTTTTTGAGGCATTGTGTTGAGTGACGGAACTCAACACCATGCTTTGCCAAGTTTCCAGAGCAAAGAAAATGGAAGTAGAAAAATCCATTTTCCTCAAGTAGGAATCTAACCTACAAACCATTGTGTTTACAGGCAGATGCTACGTCTCTGCGCCACAACCAATAATAAAGTGAAATTTAATATTATTTAAGTAATAAACTATACTCTATAAATAATTTCCTTAAAAAATAATTATTTAATAAATATATTATTCAAAAATATAAACACCTTGTCTTGTAATCTTTTATATTCATTATGTAATATTTGCTGTTGAAGATCTCTACAAACATATCCTGCTTGTAATTTTTTCATTAGTTCCCTCAAACTTGGATCTCTTTCTCTCAAATAGTGCCTCCTTAGAAGTTTAGACGCTTCCTCATTTTTTATTTTGGCTATTACAATGCCTAAAGCTGTTTCTTTTCTAGCTCTTTCATTGACAATTGCTGCATGATCTGTTCTCTGAAACATGACATTGCACACATTTTTATCATTTAACATTTTAATGTATAGTTAATAGTTTATAAGTATGTAATATTTTAAATTAGGAATATGATTATAATACTTCTTGAAAATCTTTTTCCATTTCAGCCTCCTTCTTTATAAGAGCCAAAGATCTGCCCATCCTACCATCTTCCATGCGACTGTTTAGCCATTGAATATCCAAAGCCCTTTGATATGTTTCCAATTCAATGCGACGCGCTTCGGCAATGGCATTCTTTTGAAGCTCGGTTTTAGGATCCTAATGAAAGGTTTAAGTAAATATAAAGTTCAATAAAGTTCGTTTTTAAATTCAAGTAACGCTTTTGTATATTTATAGAAAAGAGAAAGGAATTGTAGTACCATGTTAATTGTTTCACTAAATTATATATAAAATTAGTAGATATATTACTAAAGAATAAATTGCTAACAAATTGCTTTCAAAAATCACTCAAAATACAAGCATTCGTATAGTAAACATAATTTGAAGCATTTTTGAAATTCGTACACAGAAAAAAGAATTGTCAATGTCACAACAATTTTAAAAGAACATTCAGGAATCAATTTTATTTGGTTATATTGGACTGTTTTAGCAACTTCAAATTATCTATTAACTTAAGATAACATACTTAAATTTATATTTTAATTAAAACGTCGTTACATTTTTAACAAAATAAGATATACATTTATTATATCATTTTCAATTACATCGCCATCTATGACGTTAACTAGCAAACTAGCAATAAAGACTTGACAGTTGACATTTAGCCAATTCGTCTCTGGCCGCTTGAGCGTGAGCACTGCGTCACGTCACGTTTCGCGCAGTACAATCCCACGGCACTTGGATTTTGACGTGTGACAATCGCAATTAAAACACAGTTCGATTGTGTTCCCAAAATATAAGACACTCGGTAATGAAACAGTGATAATGGCAGAAAGTAAAGGTGCGTTAATCGCGAAATCAGTGCAAAAACATGCCGGACGTGCTAAGGAGAAGGTATTTATAGTTTTATGTACATATTTGAAAGTCAGTGTGTTTGTGCTCAAATTCTATGCAAGTGCCGTGAAAGTCGATTTTGTAAGGAACCCCGTTGGTCCGGGCAGGCTCCGTGTCTTAATGTAGGGCCCGAGTGTAGTCGTCGATTATTCCGGTTTTCACCTGTTGATTTAAACCTGTAGAATTTAGAAACAGTTTACGTTTCCGTAATCCTTGTTTACCGACTCAGCTGACTCGTGACTAGTTCACGCGATCGTCCGCAGCTAACCTTATCTTTTCCAGGGTAATCTATATGACTATTAATAGTACAGAATAGTTAAGTTCATATTAGCATGTATTATAAGACAAATATCCCTAATATTATGTAAAGAATGTAATAATTACACTGAGAAAGTTATTTAATATTACTTATTAATTTAGTTAGGCAATGAGCAAATCTGGGGAAGTGTGCCCAATTCAATTTTATAAATAACACTGTAGGTGGCAACGGCCAAGATGATCGGAGACACAGCCGCTGTCTGTGGAGTCATTATTTCTGTTTCTATTTTTGTGCATAGATACATCAGTCACATTATATTATATTTAGTTTATAATTAGTATGTGGGTCATATTTTTTATACTTTAAAATATTTTAGAATATTTGTTATTTGTTTTTTTAAATAATTAACAAATGAAAATATTAATGTTGAAATAAATTTCTTTCTTGGCTATACATATTATATATTATATCACAAGTGCATATAAATATGCATTCCGTAGGATAATGACCTGAATTGGCAAATGGCCCGAACTTTATGTAATATAATTAACTACTAAGAAAAGTAGGGTAAAGATTCATTCAAGTTAACTAATTATATTCAATATTTTGATATTTCTTTATAAATTTACTTATATATTTGAAAAATCTCTTAAAACAGTTAGTCTTGTTAAAACAATGATGAAATAAGAAAAATCATTACATTAACTTAATGTTTAATGTCACTAATAAATAGTCAAAATTATTCAAATAATATTTTTTTATATAAAAAAATCTGTAATTTGACATCTCCATTTATATTACTTTAATTTTAATAAAGCCAATTAAAATGATTGTTTATTCTTTCACTATTGAGAAACAGATACAAAATTTAGTAAGAAAATTAAATATTATAAAAACATATTTCAAAATGCATTTTAAATCAAAATTTATCCACACAAGTCAAAAACATAAATAAGATATTGCATGTAAACAATAAGCTGTATAATATGCATTAAGTAGCGATGACTTCATCTTTAGATTAGTTTGTGGATAATCATGAACCATGCACTTTGTTATATTTGTACATATTATTAGTATTTTAATGTATATTAATTTTATATCATTTGCTTATGACAGTAAAAAAAGCAGATTTTTGGTCTATCGCTATTTAAAAAATATATATATTACAAAATTAATTTATTTTTACTACTTAAGTACGTCGATTTCTGTACGTAAGTAGGGAATGAAGTGTCTTAACACTATGTTCTTATAAAACTAAGCAGGAAAAGGCGTGAAGATGCATTACTTAATTGTTTTTTAAATATTTTTATTAAGAATTAGTATATTTTCTTTTAATGTTAAAGAAAAAATTTCATTTTAACTCTATAATTTGAAATTAAATAACATTCCGTGAAATATACATTGACATTTGACACACGAGAGTGTATCACGTAAGAGTTGCGGGTTTTTGCGATAATTATACTAGTATAATTTTATTTTTTTTAGTTTTTTGTTTCAATTTCATGTTTACGGTATTATACTGTTAGTAAACTTTAACTACTTGATTTTCCGTCATATAACTTTTTTGTCCTCTCATCAACTATTTATTCTGTTTAATTGGTTACTGAGAAAGTTCTTATTGTATCAATTATTTATTAATTTCTTATTATTATGATTTTTAAATTTTTAATCTACACTGAGGATAAAATAAATATTTAAAGAAAACATAATAATTTGAACGTAGGTTTAAACCCGCGCCCTCTTGCGAGCAAGCTGCTTTAAATGTATTCATTTCTTTTTAGTATAAGGTTCCAAATAGTTTTATATATATTTCTATAATCTTTACCTAACCTAACTTACTAGCCGAGCAAGAAAGCTACTACAGCTTTCTTTAAGACTGACAATATTACCAATTTATAAGTAAATTAAAGTATTTATCATAATAAACATTATTTTGAAATACAGTATATATATTTCCAACAAAATGAGGCTGCCTGAACGGTATTAAGAATCTCGATATTACATCCGTTGTTTGCAAAAACACAAAGACTGAATCGAGCATTCCCGCTTTTTATCATTTATAGTCATTATAGTGCATCACGCTCTATAGTTATTATTTAAGTTATTTCTTCTATATTAAGCTCTTTCTTATTTCTAATGTATTCAACATTACTTTGTCGTTCAAATTGAATCGTTTATGGCAATTGCTCGACTGAAACTGCAATAATTATTATATTTTAATATTATCAAAAATCTTTAAAAATACAGCTCAAAAGCTTGTAATATTTTTTGAAAATTTAGTGGATTATTAATTGGAAGTAGGAAAATGTTATATAGAAATAACAGGCATTGCTCATAGCCACCAAAACCATATTATAAATGACGTGACGTCATATAGCCAATAGCCTACTTCTATGAAGACTATTAATATACTATATTAATATATACAGGTATTAATATAGTATATTAATAGTCTATTCATAGAAGTAGGCTATTGGCTATATGACGTCACGTCATTTATAATCTACAGTGTCATTGTATGACATACATAACCTTTGTTCGATTTGAACGAGCAAAGCCGCAGGCTTAAGCTAGTAATAACTAAAAGCTTATTAGTTTTACAATTTGTTATGTGTTCGTAACACACATGGGGTATTGCGGTTGAATTAACTGTTTAGATGTCATGGGAACTCCCATACTTTTTGTATTTAACTTCGACAGTCATCTGACATTAATGACGTTTAATTATCTGTATAACTTAATAAGTCATCTCATGTATCTTTTATTTAGTTGTCTTTTGATTTTTTTCTTGTAATAAAAACTTTTGACATATAGCTTTTGTTTATTTTTTGCTACACGTTTTTATGAACGGAACGGAACCGCAGGAACCGTGGGCTGCCAGAACAACGAAAATGGAAATAAAAAATCCATCTTCCCCGAGTGGGAATCGAACCTACTAACTGTCGCGTTTACAGGCAGACGCTACACCTCTGCGCCACGACAGCTCTCTATAGTCTGGCCATTTGTCACTGATTTAAACTTATTTTCGTTTGGTATAAACTTGTATAATTTCACATTGTACTGGCTTATAATAGAGTAGGCAGAGAGTACATTGTTTTTAGACACTACGTTTTCCATTTTCCGCAGAGTTTTGGAAACGCTTTGTAATTTTTTGTTTTAAATAAATAAACTCATTGAGAAGCTCCAGTCCAGTAAATTTGAAAGCGACCTCGCATTGTGATAATGCAAATCTTCACCCACTATGGTCATTTTTAGCTTTGTTAAAGATAACACTTTCTACGGCCCCCTTTGGAACAAGAATAGATTTACAATGTTCTAACATGAGTATGCTAATTTAGTTAGTAAGGAGGACGATGTCGACTTCTTTAGTCCCACATACAGAAAGCTATGCAGAATCTATACATAAAATATACTGTTGAAATACAGGGAAAAACATTGGAGTGTTTCTTCTTTCTCTTCTCTTCTTTTATTCTTCAATTCTTCTCCATTTTTAAGATATTTTATTGTTGTTACGTGTCAAGTTGAAGAATTCAGAACCCTTTCCTTAGCCCCATAACCCAGATATACCATTTCCATATATAAAATAGCCTATTTTAATAATTACTATTTGTTTATCTACATTTTTAAATTAAAATTGATTAAAAAACAAAATTGACAGGTAATGTTAAATATACTAAAACGTTTTTAGTTTCTTTTTTTACCGAATGAATGACTTAACTCCCAATTGGCAGACATGACATTTATTTTAATTAGACATTCAAATGTAAGTAAACTTATTAAGTATTGATATTTCGCAATTGAAAATATTTAAAAAAAAACGAGCATTTGAACTATTAAAGTTATGAATTTTCATAAAAATATTTAATAAAAATAGCATTCTCTCTCGCCAAACGATTGTTCTTTGTAATGGTCTTTGGGTGGCGGAAATTTGTAAAAATCCTACAGAGATGCTAACAAGGATATAAGTTGTATAAAAGCATATAAGAATTTCAACGCGGCGTGATGTAGAACACATGGCTCAGTGGTGAGAGCGCCTGCACGCTTCGCAGGAGGGCGCGGGTTCGAGTCCCGCTGCGTTCAAATATTTAAATGTTTTCTTTAAATATTTTTTCTATCCTCAGTGTGGATTAACACTTTAAAAATCATAAAAATATTGAGCATTTCAAAAACACCGGATAATTTGTCAAAATAAACAAATTCATTCTGACATATTGATATTTTTAACACTTTAAAAGTAAAATCTAGGTTTCTGGGAATAATTAATACGAATCAACACACTAAGTACTGTTCACAGTTAAGCAATATTACAAGTGCTAATTATATAAGGCAGGTGTTCGGAAAACAATTATAGCTGTAGAACAAGTGTTGGCCTGACCTAATTTATGATAGTCCACGAATATCCATTTAGATATTATAAATATCCCCATTGCATTTCTCAGACACAGTAGGGTATGTAGAGAAAGAAATGTTAAGACTCAGTGTTTTGTCAAATAAAACGTGACTTTACTTTGTTTTAAAGGATTTTGAGAATTTATATATAAAATTATATTGTTTATTCATCCAGTTACTAGGTGATGTCTAACAAGAAGTTAATCTCAGACCTATTTGTTCTAACACCGTTAAACGATTTATGTATATTTTGTGTCGCTGTATAAAGATCTCAGTAATTATGGCGAATTTGGTTGGTTGGTTCGGTTTCTTTTGAAGAATATTTTTTAAAAGAATCTATTACCAATATGACGGGAACGGAGTGTCTTAACAATAGAGTCTAGTAGGCAGAGGGAACTGCAGGAACTGTATGAACCTAGTGTTAAGACACTCCGTTGCTTAGTCCGTGCTTTCTCCGTCCCCGTTTTCCGCCTTTTTGATGCATTGCGTTGAGTGGCGGAACTCAACGCCGCGTTTTGCCTAGTTTCCAGAGCAAAGAAAAATGGAAATAGAAAAATCCATCTTCCCCAAATGGAAATCGAACCCTCAAACCGTCGCGTTTACAGGAAGACGTTTACGCCTCTGCGTCATGACTGTCCTTGTCATTATTTTATTAATATGAATATATCGATAACAAAACTTTTTGCGTTAAAATTATGTGTCTAAGTTTATTTAAGATTAAGTTATCACTATGTAAAAAGACAAAAGCTATCTAATCTTATACATTTCTTTGGATCTCGTTAACTGACTCATTAACGCCCAACTTAAGCATTCCAATAATTTTACTTGAGCTTAAATTGTATAATAGTCTGCCTTATTAGTCTATGTCACATCTGCTATTTTATTTCATAGATTAAAATAAAATATTTCAATAAAAAAATAAGATTTTTTTTATTTTATAACATATTTAATATAGTATATATTTTTTTACTTTCTATGAAGCAAATTCTTTATATATATATATATATATATATATATATATATATATATATATATATATATATATATATATATATATATATATATATATATATATATATATATATATATATATATATATATATATATATATATATATATATATATATATATATATATATATATATATATATATATATATATATATATATATATATATATATATGTATATATATACATATTTAAACTTATATATTTACAAATACAATGTATTACCGATTACGTACAAAGAAGGTAAAATCGTCTAGGCAGCAGGATGCGGGGTCTTTGACCGGTGATACCACTATCAAACATGACAGTTAGTCTTTACAATTCATTGGTCCATTTTAAATGAAGCTTTATAGTATTGTTACAATTGATTTCAAATAAAAATACAAATAAGAACTTGTTTTTTTGTTATATAATCTTAAAAGAGCTTAAAATTAAATTAGCTTTTTCGTGCAGCTTTGGCCGCTTCGTTCAATGGAAATAACTTAAATGTTATATATGACATATTGTGTCCGAGGTGACACTAATCACAGGTGTCAGTGGGCGACAATTTAATGATTGATGTAATGTTATACAGCGTAACTATAGCCTCTTTTAAATAATAGACTATCCAATGAAAAAAAAAAAAATTTTTGTAGTGTAATTTAACCTAGCTATAGACTATCCAATGAAAATAAAAATACAATTTTGTTGTGTCAGCCTGGAGCCTTTTTCAATTAGTAGACTATGCAATGAAGAATAATACGATTTGTACCAAGCAGTTCCTGAGATTAGCGCATTTGACCATACATATAAATCATTTTTTTATATATTATTATAGGTGAAACATAATAAATGCCACTAAAGAAAAACATTAATAAAACAATATATAGAGAAAATAATTATTTAATCATATTTTCAATAACATCACACCAGCTGTTAAGTTGTGAATAAATTCCAAATAATTTAATTAGACTGAACTTTAAAATGAATAAAAATTACAAATGTGACAGCTAAGGTTCTATTGTGTACGTTTTGTCCTTGCGCGCCCACAGTACAACTATCCCACGCCTCACCCACTCTAGCACTTTCGTCGGATATATTGCTTAATACGCGGATTTGTATAGTGAAAACTGTTTATTTTACTTTATTATGTCTATAAATTGGTAGAAAGTTGGAATAAAATTTGCCCATATTATGGTTTTTTATAGTTATTATTATCAATTAATGTTATGTCTTCACGCTTTATCCCGCGCAGGGTAGCGTAGGCAGAGGGAACTGCAGGAACTATAGGAGCATAGTGTTAAGTTTGAGGCATTGCGTGTTGAGTGGTGGTGATTTGTTACGGTATTATTATAAGATTTTCATATTTAAACGAGAATAGTAATAGCTAGATACCAAATGTAAAAAAATCGTCACCGTTCGCCCACTTCCTATAACGCTTGCCAAGTGATACAAACGTTTGCACCGAAGTGTTACACGATGTCGTATTAGATTGTCTGAAACGGAGAGACTGGAGCGAAAATGTATGACACAGTTTCAAAATATTTAAATTGCCTAAGAATATTTTTAACCGGTTAACGTATTTTGTTTCTATTATATACTCTATAGTATAACTTTTTCTTGTGAAAAGTGAGTGGTTAGAGAGGTAAAGGGAAACCTTAGTAGACTTTTGAAAACACAGTATCGAAGATACTGGAGGAAGGTCACGTATAAAGCATGAGAACTCCCTAGAGAGTATGTATGTTAATGACAATAGACGAGGCGGGAGAGGTACGCAGGGCAGCGTTTAGCGCTCCGTTCTCTCTCGACTACCTCGCTAGGGATGGAGCGTGAAGACATGTCTGTGTATACTACTTTTTATTTATATTATACATGTTTTACATAACTTTTTTTATAGCTTCACACTTTATCCCGCACATGGCAGGGTAGGCAGAGGGAACTGCAGGAACCATACGAACCTAGTGTTGAGACACACCGATTCTTAGTTTCTGCTTTCTCCGTCCCCGCTTTCCGCCGTTTTTGAGTATTGCATGTTGAGTAGCGGGAACTCAACGCCGCACTTTGCCTATTACACTTTTATAATTTACTTAACTTAGAATTAAAAACTCCATGATCGACTAGCCTTACGCTCGTTTGGTACACGTGGGTTACACTGTACGTTGTATAAACATATAAACTTTTCTATTAAAACACTATATTTATGAGAGAAAACGGTATTAAAATTCGTTATATATGTATATATTATATGTAAAAAAATATACTATGTACAGCGAAGCTATCTTAATAGGTTAAAAATCGTTAGAAAATAACCTAACGATCAGCTGGTTTTTTATATCTTCTTTTTAACGTTAATAAATGATTTCTCATGTATTTTGTAACTGGCATTTGTTTATAATTAACAAGGAAATTTATTACACAATTTATATCGGATTATTCCTGTACCAATATTCGAAAACTCGACGTTTCCATCATACATCAGTCATTTACTTTTATTATATATTAATTACAGTATTCATAAATCAGTTACAATTACCATATGAGAAATTGCACTTACACTTGATGGTCACGAGGGTCACGGGTTCGTTTTCTACACTTGGGTAGAATTATTTTCATTTCTTATTTAGAATTTTGGCAATAATCTGGGGACAATCTAAGCTTACTATAAGCAAAATCTAATAAAAATAATATTAACTTTTTTGTATATACATGTCGCTTTTAAAGTCGCTATATAAGTAAAATATAATATGTAATATTTTTATATTCCACACGTGTAAACGTGTAAACATTACATTGTAGTTGTACTAAAAATAAACATGCATTATACGGGCTCTACGTTTTTGATCACATCAAAAACTAGTTTGATACTAATAAAAGTGATTTTGGTGGGTATTATTAGTATAAAAGACCGTCGTGGCGCAGAGGTGCCTCATCTGCCTGTTAACGTGATGGTTTGTGGGTTCTATTCCCAACCGGGAAAGTTGGATATATTCATTTCAATTTTCTCCGCTCTGGAAGATGCCAGGCAAAGTGCGGCGTTGAGTTCCGCCACCCAACACGCAATGTCTCGAAAAAACGGAGAGCGATAAACGGAGTGTCTTAACACTAGGTTCCCTCTATATGCCCTATTATGAGCGAAGAAATTAATAAATAAATTAATATATGCTACGATCAACTTCATATTCTTGTAATTTTTTCATTTTACTTTTGACTTACGCTTAGCTTCATAAAAATTAATACCTGTTTATATAGACCTTTCTATTGAATCGCTGCGTTAGTAAAAACCACATTACAATAAGCTGCGAATCGAACTTGCTCGGATATTATGTAAGGAAAGTAACACATAATGCTATATTAGTAGTACTTTAAAAGTGTGTATATATATGTATATATATATATATATATATATATATATATATATATGTATATATATGTATATATATATATATATATATATATATATATATATATATATATATATATATATATATATATATATATATATATATATATATATATATATATATATATATATATATATATATATATATATATATATATATATATATATATATATATATATATATATATATATATATATATATATATATATATATATATATATATATATATATATATATATATATATATATATATATATATATATATATATATATAAAATTATGTTATACTGGTCTTTCGTAAAATATATCGTTACATTTCTTTATCAAGCTCAAAATGATTATATGAGAGAAATGTTTATTTTAGAATAACACAGCCTTTCCTTTATCTCCACTCTCAGTCCGAATTTTAAGGCATTACATAGTACATAGTAAGTGGCTTTACATAGTAAGTGGCTTTTCCTACAAATATATAATATATAAAACATATAAGAAACTTATATTAAAAATATATAACGCAATTACTGCCGTAAACCTCAACTATGTTGTTTTATTTGTCATTGGGTAGCGCATTCCGATCGGGCTTGTTTTTGCTTACGCACTTTCTTCTCTTATAGGTACTTTCTCAACTGGCCTTCAATTTAATCACTTGTTGCGTTACCTTGACCACGTATTCTACTTCCGCTTCGAATGAGTAATGAAATGATTTTTTTTTTATTTTATGAAAATAACTTGAGTGTTAAGACACTCCGTTCTCCACTTTTTAAAGTTAAAGTTCTTCTTCGCACTTAAAGAGGAAGTACCAGATGCTACGTGCATTTATAATTTCTATTTAAAACTTATACCTTAGGGTTCAGTAGCTGGATAGTAGAAACAGAACTAAGTATTATAAATTTGTCACGATATGTGTGTCTGTATGTCCGAGCTTGTTAACTACTTATCTAAATAAAAATATTATCAATATGACTTTTGTAATTAATATTGCAATTTGTAATAATCATTTGCTTTTTCCTTTCAGGTATGTGGTGTTCCTTGTTTATTTATAAAACTGTTTTGTTAGAGTAAGTTTTAAAAAGAAAAATACTTATATGTTTTCTTTAAGTAATTTTTCCATCCATATTAGATTAATATTTTAAAAATTATACAAAATATAGAGCAAGTTCTTTTTTATATATTAATGTGTGTTCTGATAGTACAAATATATCAATATCTGCCTTTTACTTTATATCTATATGTGTATAATATATTCTGTATGTATGTATGTATGTAATGAAAATATATAAAAAGTTTGACGTCACTTTCATATATTTTCATGATGGTGTTTATATAAAATGCCATTGAGTAAAATAGTTTTTATGAGTCATAGTTGTTTTAAAAGACAGAACGCCTAATTTCAAATGTAAGCCTAAGTATTATCATTTTTTTACCATAAAGTAATATCTTATGGAGAAATCGAAAGACTTGTGAGCAAAGTTACAAATGGATACTAAAATGACATTTAACTAAATTTTATAGTTTTACGCTTTATCCCGCTCATATCCAGGTAGCCAGAGGAAACCACGGGAACCGTGAAAACCTAGTGTTAACACACACCGATCCATACTTTTCCAGACATTGTGTATTGAATGGCGGAACTCAACGCCGCGCTTGCTTAGTTGCAACAGCAAAGAATATAGTAATGAAATAGTCTATTTTGATAATCGAAATCACTAACCGCCGCGTTTATAAGCAGCTTCTGCGCCACAACGGTCCTAACTTTCATTCAACTCAATCATTGGTAACATCGCTCTGTAATATTATTTTAATACAAATATATATTCAGAAGTAAACATTTTTATATATTTTCACTCTGAAAATCCCCATATCTTACATAGACTAACTTAACCTTGTGCCTTTATCAGATAAAATCATCGTGACATCTCAATGATGAATCTCCGGCACTTTACAGTCACCCACTGCACGTTGTACGTAACTTCTATACTATGCTATAGTATAGAACTAAAGTGTACTATTGTATAATGTACATCACACATGCGTAGTTCACTGTACAAGGTTACTACTTCAAATTCATAAATTATTTGCTATGATTTACTTACTGTAAACGTTGGTACTAGATATGAATTATGGAAATATTTTTTGATAAAAAGTCATACTTATTTTTTTTATACCTTTACGCTTTTATCCCGCATATAGCAGGGTAGGCAGAGGGAACTGCAGGGACCGTGGGAACCTAGTGTTAAGACACTCCGTTGCTTAGTCCCTGCTTTCTCCGTCCCCGCGTCATACTTATCCTAGGAAAAAACAAAGAAATTTATATAGTTTATATCACATATATTATAAACAAGCATATAACTCTTTATTTCGGCAGAACTAAATGTAGCAGTTAACCGAGAATAAAGATTAAATCTACAAACTATTTTTGTAGTAAACAGTTTCCGCGCTTATGTAATATTTATGTGGGCCAGTGTGTTTCCCAAGAAGCGACCAGGAAAACTAGCCATATAAATATACTAAGTCATAACTATATGTATATTACAACGTAAAATTACCATTACAAGTTAGCGGTTATCTAAATATTTGACATAAAGTTGCCAAATCTTTGATTGACGTTTGGAGTATGTATAGATAGGATATATATATATATATATATATATATATATATATATATATATATATATATATATATATATATATATATATATATATATATATATATATATATATATATATATATATATATATATATATATATATATATATATATATATATATATATATATATATGTATATATGTATATATATATGTGTATATATATGTGTATATATATGTGTATATATATATGTGTATATATATGTGTATATATATATGTATATATATATGTATATATATATATATATATATATGTATATGTATATATATATATATATATATATATATATATATATGTATATATATATATATATATATATATATATATATATATATATATATATATATATATATATATATATATATATATATATATATATATATATATATATATATATATATATATATATATATATTTATATATAATTTATGTCAATTTTATTATTCATCTCGAAATAATTTGTTCATAATGTATTGTAATTTCCTTTGTAGGTTATTTACATCTGAATTTAATTTCCTTTTGCTTGAAATTTTATATGTTGTACTGCTTTCAATCAGCGGTTAATCTTCTTGTACTCTTAAATGAAATCATAAAAAGTCAGTCTTGATTCATAGTTTGGGTATGAAATACTTTAGTTAGTGGTTTTGTATATAATATTTTTTTAGCACAATTTTCTTCTATAATTTTGTTCACTTTTTAAAAAAATACGAAGGCAAATACTAGTCTTACATACATTATGAAATATTATCATATTATAAGCTTAAGTAAGAGACCTGTTAATCCAAAGTATGTAATTTTAAACACGAACAAATACTTTCGTGCATGTAATGTAACAGACAATTAATTTTCTCGTTAAAACATTCAGTGGAATTACATCGATAATGCTATCTGTACTGTACAGCTCTGTTACAGTGCCTTTTGTTTTAATTTTTCACGCCTTATCTAACAGCGGATTGTTGATACATGTGTATGATAACGTTTCATATTACTGTATATTGTGTATCATATGCCAATACAACTGGGTAAGGCTAGCGTGTTTTTCTAGATTTTTTTTTTAGATTCACGCTTTATCCTGTACATGGCAAGGTAGGCAAAGGGAACTGCGGGAATCATAGGAAACTAGTGTTAAGACACTCCATTGCTTAGTCCCTGCTTCCTCCGTTCACGCTTTTCGCTTTTTAATTGAGTTAAAACGGCCGCGCTTTGCCAAGTTTCTAGAGCGAAGAAAATGGAAATGAAAAATTCCTTCTTCCCCGAGTGGGAATCGCACCCCCAAACTGGTTATTTACCATAGAACGAGCTTTTACCCTTTTTTGGACGGCGTGTTATTTTTCTTTTCGGTTGTAAGGTTAATAATAGCCCAACTAGTTTTGACAGCAATACAGGATGGTGAGGGAATAGGGTTCATTTCCTGAGAAATCGTGGCTACAATCGTGTGCCCTACGATCCACAACGGATTACAAAAATTTAAGCTACAAGTTCTGGGCTTAACTTTAATTTATCTTTCTAGATATAGATTTTCGTCGTCGATCGTTGTTTATATTAAAATCTTTTCTTCTTATGACTTAAGTTACTTTATAATAGCAGCTTACGAATGATACTTAAAAATATTCGTAGAAACCAGTATAATAAAGTCTACTAAATTTGGACTAAGTCCAAGAGCCTGCATTAGTCAGGCCTTAAGGTGAACGGCCAAACCCACGTGAAATATTAATTCTTTGTACTATATATGGGTGGCAGAAAATATGATTGGGAGGGAAAATAAACATTTACTAAATTAAAAATCTATACAGAGTTTAACACTTGATTTAATATTAAGGAAAATCCAAATAATATTGCACTTACTGGTTAGACGATGTTTAATTAATCTTATTAATTAACATTATTATATCTGTAGTGTAATATAATATGAGGTCGTCGTGGTAGGAGGTTGATTTTAAACGCAATGAGTTCGATCTCCTCTCCAAAAATGATAAGCGAAATCAAACACTCTCTCCTTCTAGAACGGAATGCACTGACTTTTCTGTTATAAAGCTTTAAAAATCCCAGTTGAACATGTGGTTGTAGGCACTTCCTATGTGTTCAGAAATGTGGCGTTAGTTCTTGACCCTCGCTACTTTTTCTAGTAAAAAGCTGACAAAACTCGTTAAATTATGGAAAAGTACAAAATAAGTTTTTCTATTACTACAATATATCATCATACTACTTAAAATACAACTCCATGCTATCATTAACATATACTATATTACATGATAATTTCGGCGTGACATAGTAACAAATGAAACTAGGTGCAAAGTGACTTAGACTTCCTAATAAAGTTAGCACGACATGAAACGAAAATGGACACCAACACGCTAATATTGTATCTATGACCGCTCACAGATTTCGTTCGGTATTGCGGAAATATATGAAGTAAATGTGTTTTTTATTCGCGTGACAAAGATTATGTAAGACGGTTATTTCATGAAATTGTGATAAAGATGATTTTTGTTATTTACGTCTAGTTGCTTTCACGCTTTATCCCGCACATAGCAGGGTAGGCAGAGGGAACGAGGTAGGGCACGAACTGTCGGAACCTAGTGTTAAGATATTCCATTCCTGCTTGCCGCCTTTTTGGAGGCATTGCCTGTTGAGTGGCGGAACACAACGCCGCGCTTTTCAAGTTATTGAACTTTGGCTTCAACTCCAATATAATGGAAATAACTAAGTGTTGAATAAAGTCACAGTCATATAATGTTATTCAAAATATGAAGATGAATAAATGAATACCGAATAAATTCTTCAGCTTTAAAATATTAGTGTAGACGAAATATTGAAGGTTTGATAAAATTACGAGTTGCGAGAAATTTGAACCTACGCTCTCTTCATACATTTCCAAGACACTACGATTATCACAACGGTCTTATTACTCAGATTTAATCTTACTTATTTATATTAAATGTGAAATACTGCTATTTCTTCCGTCCAAAATCGAACGATGACAGTTATCTTTCCCCACATTTATCGGTCTCACGTCCTGTTGAAATATCAGTTTTTGTTTCAATAAACAAAACTTAATGGATTTTCAGTCGGTTTTACTTCTGGAACAAACATATGAAAATTTTATGTTAAATTTTTATTAGTCTTTTTTATTTAATATGAAAAACACTCAAAAGGTATTAAAATATGTATTACATTTATAAAATATAATATATAATAAAGTTAACAGTCATAATAAATTTAAGACATTTTAGACTCTGTAATTACTATATGATACAATATTAGAATGGCTTTATTTTATGAAACGAACGAACGAACGGCGAATACCAGCAAAATAAAAGAAATAACTGAATTTTCATTAAATGTAAATGACTTTAATACTTTCGATTTAACTTGCTGTAATTGCCATATGTTATTATCTGTAGAAAAATGCTAGTTTCTTAATAAAATATCTTATTTCTTTAATAATACATAAAGTAAGGCGAGTTAAATTTTCTAGTATAGTTGATTTACATAAATTAATCAATCAATTAGAAAAGAGCACGAGGTACTGGTAAGATTACACGCGATTATTATCATTATTATTAAATGACCAGTTAGCAAAACCTTAGGTTTTATGTCAAATCAATTTGTCAATAAACAACGTGAATTTTTTTGTATCTACGCATTTTCTAAATAAGCTCATTTATAAATACCTACGCAATGCATCGAAAAGGTAAAAATCGAGAGTTTAAGTATCTTATAAGTGGGGACGGCGAAAGCAGAGATTAAGCAACGGAGTGTCTTAACACTAGGTTCCCATGGTCTCTGAGTTCCCTCTGCCTACCCTGCCATGTGCGGGATAAAGCGTGAAGCTGAAGAAGAAGAAGAAGTATCTTAATACTAAGTATCTACGGTGCTGCGGATCCGTCTGCTATGAGCGAGATAAAGGGTGAAGATAAAAAATGTACTGAATTACACGTTCCTAATTTTTAAGTTTTTATAATATATGTACTTATTTAGATTTCTAGAATTATATAAATAAATCTTTATTTTTTTATATGCTTGTTATAATTAACAGCCAAAGTAATATGACCTTGCACTCTTTGATAGGCTTTGCAAAATCAATCCGTCATCCGGAAGCGTTTTCGCCGAGCACAAGTGACGTTTTGAGAGCACATCTTAAATTACGTAAAGGCATACGTATATTCCATTTGTTCACATTTGAACGAATTTCAACCGAAATACAACGGTCCAAGATCGATTGTTCCTTGAAACGTTTTATGAATATGTGCCATTATGTGGTGTAGTGTATGGACGGCGGCCAGGCCAGGGATGAGACTATTCCCGTCTCGCGTACTGTATCCGATGTCGAAAAACTTTTACGGTCGTTCTGTGAAAATGTTTTATTTAGTTGGAAAATTATATAGATATATAGCTTATGCTTATATTATATATGTTTATATTAACATATCTAATTTATATTACTGATTTTAGTATAGAAAAATTTAAATATTATTATTTTTTATTATTTAAAGTTTTCGTAATTTATGGCCAACTTTTCACTCCTAAAAAAGTGGGCAATGCTTACAAAGAAAGTACTTAAAAGAAATATACAAATTCAAATGCAATTAAAACTCTACACGCGTGTGGACTGTAGTAACGCTCTAAATAATATCAGTATTAATATTTCTGGTTAACGAAAGTATTTAAAACATAAATTATTATGATATATCATAGTAAATATATATATATATATATATATATATATATATATATATATATATATATATATATATATATATATATATATATATATATATATATATATATATATTAAAAATGATGTGCGTCATACCTAACTTGCATTAATATTTTGGCATGACGCTTTATATCGACAACACTTTATTTGGATTTTAATTATATTTTAATTTTGGCACTAATATATATTGTTCTTTACAAGATTGACTATACCGATGATGTAATGGGCTATACCAGCATACCAACATATAGATGGCAATCATGATTAGAATTTATTAAATATTTGATTCTCCTTTGCATTTTTATAGCTTCACGCATTATCCTGCACATAGCAGAGTAGGTAGAGGAACCATGGGAACGTGGTGTTAAGACACTCCGTACAAATACTTATATTATATACTCCGTACACAATAAAAGTTGAAGTAATTATCTGTTTTATTCAATTTTTGATACGAAAAGACAGCAACTGTACTATATAGTTTTATGTAAATACAAAATGGAGATTTATTGTGAAAATCTTTTTTCAGTAAGGTATATTTCAGCATTAAACGCATTTTGTTCTAGGGACTAAATACAGAAAAAGTGCAAATGTTTTTATATATTAAAATAATAAATATATAATATATAAGCTTAGGATAACGTAAGAAAATCTAAATCACAGTGCGTCCTTATTACATTCGTAGAATATCAAAAGCAAATGCATCACAATTCTCACTTATTTCGCCATAATTGTATATTTTAATAAATTGTCGAATTTCCAAAAAAATCGACTACGGTCGTCTAGTTCTACGCTTGACCAAAGTGAATACAACGGTAACTTGATCTAACCAAACAAGTTTTGTCAGTTATGTTATATATATGTATAAGTAACTACCTACATGCATACACAGCATTCTACCTGATTGCCTTTGAGGAATCCGGCACATCTCACCTCGTTATTTCTTTTTTTTCTTTCATTTAATTTTTTCTTATCACTAAATTGTGATAGAATTTAATTTATAATAGAAAATGCGTGTAACTTTCTAAATTTGGTTTAAAAATAAATGTTTTCTCGTATTGTATTCCGGGATAGTAAGGTGTAGTAAGGGAGGTACTTATTTTCAAGAGATTGCGTGTTGAGAGGCAGAATTCAATGAAGAGCTTTATGTGGAAATTGAACCCAGAACCACATTTCACGCTTTATCTCGCATACAGCAGAGTAGGCAAAGGGGACCGAAGGAACCGGGGAAACCTAGTGTTAAGACACTCCGTTCCCTGTTGTCCGCTTTCTTCCGAGGCATTGCGTGTTGAGTAGCGGAAACCAGCGCCGCGATAGCTTATTAATTTTCTAAAAGGTTTTTAAACAATCACATACATTAACATATTAATTAAGTAATTGAAGGTTATATAAAAATATGTTCTTTTTTGTACTACGATGATTTCTTGGTTTGTGTAGAATGATAATAATTTTAACAACATACCAAAAACACATATAGAGTATATATATGTACATATATATGTACATATATATGTACATATATATATACATATATATATACATATATATATACATATATATATACATATATATATACATATATATATACATATATATACATATATATACATATATATACATATATATACATATATATACATATATATACATATATATACATATATATACATATATATACATATATACATATATATACATATATATACATATATATACATATATATACATATATATACATATATATATATATATATATATATATATATATATATATATATATATATATATATATATATATATAATAAGCAACTATTTATGACAAACGAAAGAAAGTACAGTCTCAACCCAAGTCATTGAAATATTTTCATACCACCTTCAAACGTGTAATACCTCGAATTTGAACGGAAAACGGAGTGTCTTAACACTTAAATTCTCTCTGCTACTTGGCTTTATGCGGGATAGTGCGTGAAACGAGTACAAAAGAATCTGAAAGAATCTTGAATTCTACTTATTGTTAGGTAAGTCCAATAATTAATGTTATATAATAAAATTATGTATGTATAGTAAGCGCTTTATATATTAACTTTCGTTTAGTTACTAAATAGATAAAAATAATTATTTATGCTTTAAACAAAAAAAGTAAATTCTTTTCAATTTAAATACGGCCATTTAATTTTATAGTGCCATTCTCCGTCTATTAGTGTTGAAATAAGATGAGTTTAGTAATTCACTTTCATTTATATATTTATATACTTTTTTTATAATTTATATAACATATACTATGTTGGCTATTTTGCTCATTTGTTGTATAATGTTAAATAAATTTTTATATATTATTTTCTCAATTCAGCATTGCCGTAGTGTGGAATGTTTAGGTAACAGGTATATATAGCATTTTTGGACTAAAGCGTAGCTTGAGAAATAAAAAAAGTAGTGACCGATCTTTAGCATATTTCTTTACATTCCGCATAGTGGCTTAAATGTCTATTTATCATTTTTTATATGACATGTAAGATAAAACCAAACTTGATTCTCATATGAAATCATCGCTGAGAATAGAGTGACTCTCTGTTCTCTGATGTTCTCTCTGTTCTCTCTATACTTGAAACTATTCTTTTAATTATTTATATCAATGCGACAAACCTAATTAATATATGAGTCACGTATTCGAGCGTTGCCATTATTTTTAAATCGCATTATGTCACTTATCGCCGCGGCGTCTTCCACGGCGGAACGGTCCACGACGGCTGAACGAAAATGAAAACAAGGTCGCAATGCCGACTTGGATATTTAGGTTATCAGTACAACGATTGTTCTAACTTTTTTATAGCTCTATGGATGCCTCGCTTAATGTGTGCTAGAGACTCCCAAACTGTACATTACGTCTAGTTTTAATGCATGCTGAATGACGACTTAGCTGGCGGCAAGCTTTGGCTTAGGAAAAAAGAATGAAAATATATTTAAAAGTATGAAAAAAATATGAATAATACACGTTGAGTTCCGCCACTAGCACAGTGCCTCGAATAGACGGAAAGCGGAGAACGGAGTATCTTAACACTAAGTTCCCAAAGTATCTGTGGTTCAGTCTGCCTACACTGCTATGTGCAAGATGAAGCGTGCAGCTATAAAAAAATTCCACCGCGTAACCATCGAATCGATGAACCGCTGAGCCACAATGGCCTCGATTATTCCAATCTCGGACAGACTTCATCTGAAAAGTCGGTCAGGTCTTTAATAGCCGTATTGTTAGGCTACAGTCAGGTTCTTTCTTTATTACACAATTACTTAGCTGGCTGTGACGGGTTGATTAATAATTTAATTTACGCTGTAGTAATATAGCCGCATTGTTTGAATTTTTTTCTTTTGCATTATTTGTTCATATTTTAATTTATACTCACTAATTCGTGTGTAATCGTTATTTTTTTTATTTTTACTTTAACTTTACGCTTTATCCCGCATAGCAGTGCAGGCAGAGGGAATTGCGCAGGAATCATAGGATGCTAGTGTTAAGACACTCTGTTGCTTCGTCCCTGCTTTCTCCATCCCAATCTTATGTTAACATACATCTAATTTAGTAGCTCTATTTAAGAATAATGCGAAATGAACGTTGTAACTATAAAAATTGCTTAATATTGCTTATTTTTACTTCTGACAAATTCTGAAATTTTAAAAAGAAATGAGGTCAAGATAAATAATACGCATAGTGATTTTATTTCGCATAAAGAACAAATGGCATAGAGATCAAAACGTTTGGTTGGTTTCCATGAGGAGCAGGTTCTAATCTCGCTGCGTTCAATTTTTTATATGTTTTGTTAAAGTATTATTTTTCCGTTTATTTCTGTTGTGTTAATATCGACTTGCAGAAGTTACTATCTTGAACAGATAGTAACGAAACACATCATGACGAAATCTAGCTTAATGAAAGCTTCAGTGTTGTTTAATTACACTGATACATTTTTTTTAACTTCACGCTTTATCAGGCAGAGGGAACTGCAGGAACCGTGGAACCTAGTGTTAAGACACTCCGTTGCTTAGTTCCTGCTTTCTCCGTCCCCGTTTTTTGCCTTATTTCGGGACATTGTGTGTTGAGTGGCGGAATTCAACGCCGCGCATTGCTTAGTTTCCAGAGCGAAGAAACATAAAATAGAAAAATCCATCTTCCCTAAGTGGGAATCGAACCCGCAAACGCTACCCTAACAAGACTAAGGGCTTTTTTAGGCTATAGATTATGTTAATCATTTCAAAGTCACCTTTACAAAAATTCGAAAATTACCCAGCATACTTAGAATATATAGAAAAATATTTTTTTTGCTTCTCGCTTTGTCCCGCACATGGCAGGGTAGGCTTGTATGATATATCTATATTAATAATATATCTATATATACATAATATATCAGCGTCGGAATGTTCGTATCAGCTGTATCAAATGCAGGAATGCGGCAAGTGAACTCGAGACGGAGGCGTCTGCAAATGTCAGTACTCAGTACGACAAAAGCGTGAACGGGCCTATGATGAAACTATGTACGATCTGCTCTCACAATCACTGTTTAGTAGCTTAGAATTTATTTATTTTTATCTTAACAAGTCATTACAGTAGAGAGAGAGAGAGAGAGAGAGTTGAGTTGTTAATATACTCGGCTTAGTTCGTAGTTGTTTAAAAATCTGACGTTACAATGAATAGGTTACTAAATTTATGCATTGTAATTACGTAATGTAATTTACTATAAATAGTGTAAAACGTCACCATGACAAAGGACCGTTGTGGTGTTGAGTCTCTAAACGCGACGGTTTGTGGATTCGATTCCTACTCGGAAAAATGTTTTTTTTTTCATTCCTATTTTCTTAGCTCTAGCAACTAGGCAAACGCGGGCGCGGCGTTGAGTTCCGACACTCTATGCAATGCAAAAACGAAAAGGCGGATGGTTCCCTCTGCCTACCCGGCCTACCCTGCCTATATTTATTTAATTGACTTTTCAGTAATAATAGTTTATTTTCTTTTTTTTTCTAGCTTCACGCTTTATCCCGCATATTTCAGGGTAGGCAGAGGGAACTGCAGGGACCTTATGAACCTAGTGTTAAGACACTCCGTTGCTTGGTCCCTGCATTCTCCGTCCCCGCTTTCCGCCTTTTTCGAGGTCTTTTGCCTAGTTGCCAGAGTTTTAGTTTAGTTTAGTGAAAATTAAATTTGATTTCAACTTGTCTTCATTTTAAATGCTTGTCAAACGAATTGACTGATACGTGTACACAACACATGTTGACCAACATAATATGGTAGAGTAAAAACTTCAATATCAGGTTCTACAATGAGGTCGTACGTCTCTCTAGTTTCTTGGAAAACGAGAAGTTACTAGTTAGAGACGTGCCCATCCCTTTTCTTGATTTACTTAGTAATGGCGCTGGGTTTTGCTTGTGATTTAAAAAAATCTAAAGTGGAAAAGATTTTGTAGTATTTTTTTAAAGTTTTGTTTTATTCTCTCCGATAATTTTTGTTTAATAAATATATTTAAATAAGAATATAGAGATAAATAACTTTATATATATTGTTTAAAAATGTAAATTATTATTTAAATATACTTAAAATAAAGTAAAATAATATTTTTGTGATTTTTAAAAGTGTACAATAAGGGTAAAAAAGACACATAAATGGCTTAGTTATCAGAATACTTGCGCTATTTGCAATAGGCGCGGTTTCAAATTCCGGTACTTCATTGAATTTTTACATGTTTTCTTCATTTCTTTTTACTAAAATTATTTTATATATTATATATAATACTATGAATATATATATTTAATTTGTACACACATCGAGACGCGTCGATTATGTATATATATTCGTTTCGGTTCCGGCTATCTTGGTCCTCTCTCGCTTTCCCCCAGACCCACCTGCGTGCGACACACATCCATAGATGCTTTCTATTCACTATCTATGTGGTTTGTTCACACGATCATTATATTTTTATTTTGTTTAATATTATGGGCTTTTGTAACGCCAATTTTTTTTAATTTATGTTTGCTTATTTTTAGATATAATGGTAATTCTTTTTGCTTATATTTATTAACATTAGGGTCTTATTGATGATAGGATAGGATCATCGTGTCGCAGAGGCGTAGCGTCTGCCTTTAAATGCGCTGGTTTGCAGGTTCGAATCTCACTCGTTAAAAAAGGATTTTTCCATTTCCATTTTCTTCACTCTAGAAAGGCGGAAAACAGTGAGCAGAGTGTCTTGTTGTCTGCTTGTTCCTTCAGTTCCCTCTGCCTGTCGTGCCATGTGCGGGTTAAAGCATGAAGCCTGGTTCATGGGTTCAATCTGTTATCACCATATTAAACTATTTTTATTCCCTCCTTCTAGTATGACAAAGCGCTGTGGCGAGTTCCGATAATTAACAGGCAATGTCTTTAATTTTAATAAAACAATTAAAACAGGCTATCCTTTCACTGGATTTTTTACTGCCTACCCTATATGCTGAAAATCAAATTTAAACAAATTACCTTAAACAATGCCATCGTATCTATACACAACATATTCGTATATAAAATATATAAACGTTTGTTATAAATAAAACATATTCGTATATAAAATATATAAACGTTTCCCCGTTTCGGTTGTACGAAGCGCTGACTTTTAAATTGTCAAAAAGCAGCGAACGGGATAATGTGGCACCAATTTCTTTTTTGTGATTAACATATGAAATACATGAATAAGATAATGTGTAAGATAATATGAAAAATTCCCGAGTTTTTGCTTTATGGCACATTTTAAACTTATACTTGGCCTAAACGAACCTATATTCTTTATGAGTGTACCCGCCCATTTTATATTGTATTTCTTTATTTCGAAGCCTGGTGAATTACACGTTTCCGCACATATTTTGCTATGTTCATCATGTTTCCATAAGAAATAATCTCATAGAGGGAGAATTCCACTACTGCGAACCTATGAGACAGTAAAAGTTTTATATATACTCGTGTATATATATATATATATATATATATATATATATATATATATATATATATATATATATATATATATATATATATATATATATATATATATATATATATATATATATATATATATATATATATATATATATATATATAAATATATATATATATATATATATATATATATATATATATATATATATATATATATATATATATATATATATATATATATATATATATATATATATATATATATATATATATATATATATATATATATATATATATATATGTATATGTATATATACATAAATAATAGAAAATCGTATGGTTACTTTTAAAAGTACCTTTTGCTGTTATACCTAGGTATATATTAAATTTGTAATGTAATCAGTTAGAAAGTTTTTCATTAAATTTATCTCATAGCTGTGCCAAATATAAACATAATTATAAATTTAATTTTACTTACAAGTAATTTTATTACTCAATAAAGTTGGATCAGTTTTTTCTTTCAATTTACGATTTCTAAGTTAACCTAGTCGTGACCTACAAATTGACGTTGTTAATTAGGTGTTAATTAATTATTGTGAATGCGTACGTGTCAAATTTTACGGTCGTACATTGTACTGGAATAACAAAATCGATTATGATATTAACATTCTATTGTATGATGACTTTATTTTTTGCTCTACAAAAAGCAAAGGGCGGAGAACGGAGTGTCTTAACACATCTTGATACAAAATAAAATGAAAATCAAATAGAAAATATCTGGGATAATTTAAAGACGATGGAAATCGACGATGGAAGAGCATAAAGCTTAAAAAAATATTAATTATAATAGGTGTATATAAGTTATTTTTCGAGGAAGGTTAGACAAAATAGTTACGTTAGAAAAACAACTAAATTATAGTACTCAATCAATTTACTATTTTAAATGATGTAAAAAATATATATTGTCACGTTGCAGTTTATTCATATATAATGATTTTCCTTAATAGGTAGTTTACTAGCATAGTACATTTGTCTTTTTACATAATCATACATGCGTGAGTATTGTTTTTGTATTTTCGTCGTAGTCATACAAACGATCGCAGATTCATAGGTGGCGCAGTAGGACAGCGCGATGGTTGTGGGTTCCATCTCTACTAGAAAAACTGAATAGATACAATTTATAGATTTTTTAGGACCGTTTTGGCGTAGGGGCACAGACGTCTGTCTAAGAACGAGGCGGTTTTGGGTTCGATTCCCACTCGAGGGATTCTCATCGCCGCCACTCAACGCTTAATGTCTCGAACGACGGAAACTCTGGAAAGGAGTGTCTAAACACAAGGTTCGTTGAGTCTATGGTTGCATCTGGCTTTTTTGCAATAAGCAGGTTACACCGGAAGGATATAAAAAAAAAATAAAAATCCTTTCTATTTTAATGGAAACAACGATTTAGAGTGTGGCCTTACTTAAAGTTGCATTTGATCTAACTATATGTTAGTCTCAGAAACACTTACTTTTAAATAGTTACATACAAAAAGCATACAAAAATTTCGCAAAATATCATTTGAAATTATACCAAGAAATATTTCAATATAAATTTTTACTTTTATTATGTAATTACATAACGTTCACGTCGCGTGAGATTGTTACGATTTTGCTAAGAAATGCATATGAAGTAACATTATGAAACTTTCATATAGCTTCTCTTGAAAGTGAATTTTTATTGCCTTGAATGAAAGCGATTCATATTTTTGTTTAGTTATAATGTCAAAAATGATGGCGTTCTTTTTTGTATAATTTATTACTGTTAGTTTTTATTTTATAATATTATTTATATTCACATCTGGTTTATTAGTAATTACTTAGCCATTTTTTTTTATTGGGTCACAGGGCACAGATCATAGATGCTAGATCATACTGAAAAGTTCACAGTGAAATTTAAATATGCAGCAGCTTGTTGAGATAAGTTCAACACAAAAAAAGCTTTATAAAATTCAAGTTTTTTTTTAAATTCTGGAACAATTGGAGCTTTGATGTATGCGAGTACGTACTATGGTCAAATATCTAAGAATGATTAACTTCTAATATATGTACTGTTGTACATATATTAGTAATTATATTTATTTTTACTAAGGCTAATAATACATTTTAGAAACAATTTTTTGACGAGAAATTCAAGTGATATGTCACTACGTTTTTTATAACTGTCTACCTATTAAAAGATAATGTATGGAGCTTACTAACTTAAGACTGTACTTAATGTACTTTGGTACTTGATCAGCAACTAATAAGACAACATGGAGGCGGTTTAGTACCTCTATGAGCGTTAAGACTGACGGCTGACATCGATCTTTAATATACACGTAGCACCAATGTGAAAAAAGTTTATATATTTATATATATATATATATATATATATATATATATATATATATATATATATATATATATATATATATATATATATATATATATATATATATATATATATATATATATATATATATATATATATATATATATATATATATATATATATATATATATATATATATATATATATATATATATATATATATATATATATATATATATATATATATATATATATATATATATATATATATATATATATATATATATATATATATATATATATATCAAGTTTACTTGTAAATACAGTTGCTCGGTTGATTCATTTACGTGACATTGTTGTTAGTATACATTCAAACCTTGAAATGAGCATCAAGTTTAATGTAACATATTATAATGTAACATATTATAATCTTTATCTCTTAAGTAATAAGAGCTAGTGATGATCACAATAGATATCCATTGTCCAGCTCTCAACCGTCGACAATAGCTGTGGTTATAATTAAACAAATAGTTCGCTATATAAATACATAAATACTAATACAAATAAGTTATAACATATATATAAAAATATATATATATATATATATATATATATATATATATATATATATATATATATATATATATATATATATATATATATATATATATATATATATATATATATATATATATATATATATATATATATATATATATATATATATATATATATATATATATATATATATATATATATATATATATATATATATATATATATATATATATATATATATATAAAAATTCGACGTAGATCGAAAACAACGTATGGCATAATTGGTTGGCGCTTGGACGGTTTCCAAATGGCGTGGGTACCAGTCCCGCTACGTTAATAATTTTTATACGCACAGTGTAGGTAGATACACACACGTACAGCTTCACGCTTAATCCCGCACATAGCAGGATCGGCAAAGGGAACCGCAGGAACCGTGGAGATCTAAGACACTCTCTTACCCGCTTTCCGCCTTTTCGGATTTATTGCGTGTTGCGTAGCAGAACTCAACGTCACGGTTTTGCCTAGGTGCCAAAGTGATGAAAATGGAAATGACAAAATCCATATTTCCGAATGGTAATCGAACCCACGAACCGTCGAGTTTACGATTACAGTATAGATAGAGAGAACTTAGTGATAACATTCTATGTATCAATCTAGCTTTTTATATATTAAATGATACGTCGTCATATTCCTAGAGACTATGACAAAACAACAATTTATCTAATAAAGACATTTAAAATGATTGTAATATCAGCGGCGGAGTGTCCAAACACTACTCTAACTCTTGCTTTAATATTTTTATAAGTAATTTAATGTGGAATATCACACTCGATTAAAATATATTAAATATTCCTTAAACCGGTATACATAGTTAATTAGTCAGTTACTAGTACTTAGTTTCAATTCAGTAGTTTCATTGCAGTTAGCGCATTTGTACGGATGCTCTAACCTTACCGCGGCGTAAATGCGAGGGTAATTATCTGGTGGTCTTTCAATTGCCCCTTACTTTGGATATAGACGTATTAGTTAATCTAAAAGTTTTCTAAGTATGTAAAAGTATAGCGAATTACCTATATAAGAAAATCGTTGAGTAATAATCTATATTGCTTTCATCTTTTGGTTAGCAGGACGATATTGTCTAGATATGAATTAAGATAATATTGCGCTTTCTCTTGCCAACGGAGACAGAGTGTCTTAACGTTTCCACTGCCTATTTTTATACACGGGATGCAGTTTTTTTTTCTGTCCGGCCTCTTTAGCCAGAATCTGCCTTTTCTTATCTCGATCCATTTTAGTGGCGAATTGTGGTTTCTATTGGAGCGATCCAAACTCGTTTACGGGTTAGGAGGTCAGAAATTGAAATGGGAAAAACCAAGAAAGAAAAGGAACTTTAAAAAAAACTTGGAGAAGAATGAGAGAGAACCTCTATCAAGGGTTGGATAAAGATATAAAAGTAATTACAAATAGGTAATTAGGTAGACACTTCCTGAATGCTGAATGCTAAATGCAGAAAGCCAAGCCTAAGTAAACCACAATATCTATACACTATGTCATATATATTCACT